>WHYT01016043.1:358167-369928 GCA_009806455.1 Tetrax tetrax
CAAAAAAAAAAAAAAAAAAAAAAAAAAAGTATCTCCTTAGCCACCCAACACTTCATACAGAAATTTCTGTTCAGTTTTCCACATTAGAAAACATTAAAAACAGCTACTAAACCTCTCTTAAAATAGCTTATCTTTATAATTGGAGAAAGAGGGAACAAACGCTTTTCTACATACAAATATTTAATTCCATGCAAGATGGAAAACGTGAGTGCACAATAAACTTCATTTTAAACCTAAATAATTTATAAATTAATCCTTTAAGAATAGAGCAGGGTCTACAGCAATTATATTGTTACATTTTAAACACATGCAGATGAGTTAACAGCAACATTTTTACATAAGAGTTTAGTGCAAGAATGTATCTGCTTAATAAATAGACTAAAGATAACTATGTAATGCTTCAAGGTGTACACACAGTATCTGTGCACATAATAAACTGGTTCTGAAAAGTTGTCCTTGTTTGTCTATAAACTACAAGTGCCCATTTTAAATAAAAAAGCTCCATAATTTGTCATGGGCTACTTCCCTGTGACACACAGTGTCACAAACATTGTGGTGAAAATGTAATACTGAAGTTAAGAGTTTGTTTTTTATACACAGTTTTTATACAATCAAGAAAAAGAGATACAATTTGTATCAACAAACAAAAGGTCATTTCTGGTTATTTGAGGCATTGCTCTCAGCTGCTTACACCATGCAAGAGAAGAGAATAAGAATTAATTGCAAATTAAAAAAATATAAAATGCTGGTTAATAAGAAAGGTTTTTGAAAACTGGTTGAGTTAAATCTGTTTTCCCCAACTATCAGAAATGTCTGAAAATCCTCCCACCCCACCCCCCATTAACAGAGACAATAACCAGCTAATTAAAACTGAAGTTATTTTTAAACACTCAAGTGTAAATACAGAATCACCCTCAAGTTACCTCATTTTATATACATAATGACATGGTCATTATATATGTTACCTGCACCAACACAAGAATATTTATCCCATGTGAAATGATATGGTTATCAAATATCAGTAAATTAACTGTAGTTTCACCTGTAATTGTGGTTTGTTATTGGTTTGGTGGGTGTGGATTTTTTTTTTTAAATGACAGGAACATATCTGCACATGATAAAGAGCCCACAAGATATTTTGAATCAAACCAACTATTACAGTAACACAAGTGGAGGAAATTATATAAAA
This sequence comes from Tetrax tetrax, assembly GCA_009806455.1. NCBI lineage: Eukaryota > Metazoa > Chordata > Aves > Otidiformes > Otididae > Tetrax > Tetrax tetrax. The sequence continues at coordinate 359,357 of WHYT01016043.1, forward strand.
CTTTGTTCCTCAGGCAAACAGATAACTAGAAAGCAGCATGCAAGCCATTATCAAAACACCAGAAACAACCCTGACTGCAGCCTCACGTTCCGTGTGTTTCACAGTAAGAAACATTTAGGCAGTGTCACACCTTCTCATGAAGAAACAAAAGGCCATAAACCAGGCCTTCTCAACTTTCATGAAAAAAACTACAGTAGAAGTCAACAAGTCCTAGCTCGAGACATATCGAGTTAGTAATGGTTCAAAATGTTGAAATATACAATGGATTCAAAAAAGGGCGTCCAGTCAGTGCAGCTTAAAAAACAATAAACGCCTCTTTTGGAGACATTCAGCTACAAAGGTTCCCACCCTGAGCAAGATACCAATTGCGCAAACAATGCCACACAAAATTATCATCTCACCTGTTGAAACAGGAACTCTAAAAGCCTTCATAAGGCAAATGCACACCTTTGCATGGATCTGAAGAGCAAAAACCTGGCCAGCTTTGCCACAAACGCAAACTGCAGCATCTCTTTTCAAGAAGCAGCCTTCCCCCTCTGCTACTTCACAAGTTGATCTTGTACAGCAGTCTTGAAGGTAGGCTCACTCAGAAACCCTCCTTGCCCCAAGGAAGGGCTGTAATTGCCGCTGAACTTACACGCTACCATCCAGTTTCCACTGCTCCCGGTCGAGCAATCCAATTCACATAAAACTGACATTTTACTTTGAGCTTGTCTAGTCATCTGGGTCAGCAGCTGTTTATTGCAAAGTTCAGAGGCAATTCTCAAGAGAAGCTACAGCTAAATTTCTTTCAGTTTACTAAACACCGCTCACTCCTTCGTATTCTTTAATATTTTGGTCCTAATTTACTATATAGTATTTGGCTTTTGTTGGATTGAGCCAACATATTGGACAATGTAATAGATACTCAAACTCTTAGGAACAGTTTTTAAGTTTAAGTACCAACAACAGCATTGGCATTCAAAAGCTGAAATCAGATCTTCCTTTTACAAACTGAGTATTTTAATTTTTTTCAAGTTTACTTTTTCTTCAATATTTAATATGTCAGTAGGCAGTGTCAAATGACAAAGCTGAAACTGTAAAAGTAATCTGGGTCTGTATATAGCATACTTTTAAAGGCTGATTAGGTATTTATAAGCAAATTGAAAGTGAACACTAATACATGCAATATAATTGCTAACAATAATTTTGTAGTAACAGCTTTGAGACACTGAACATGACATTGTACTTCTTGGTGAGCTATCCATGCAGGAAGGTATGCATTTCCTATAAAATACTATTAAAAATCCCTATATTTAAAATCTTAAATTTTACAATACAATCAACTCTTAGATGATAGTGCCTCACCATATATACGATTGCTACTGTGTACACAATTGTATATTATCTTAGTAGAAAATATTTACAATACATTGGCCCCCTTCCTTCTTCATTTAAGTTTTCCTCCAGATCTTATATGCTGTATAGTTTCATTTATCCAAAAGAGGCTGTAATGCTTTAACGCCCTGTTCTTAATTTGGCAACAATCATAGCTGCCAGCTGTTGTGCATCCGTCATGTGGGGATTCTTCTCCATCACAGAAAGGACAATGCTTGGAGGGAAAATATTGCAGAGGTTCTTGTATGTTTGATACTGATGTTCTGGGATGATATGTGGTTCCCGTGGCTCGCCACATATCCCAATCCAGGGATTCCTCCAGAGTTGCTCCATCTTCTCAGGCATGCTTCTTACCATTACAGGTTCATAACATGGCTGCATGAGGTTGTTACTCAATGGATACGAGTGATAAGTGTAAGAATCTGATGCACATGGTAACGGATCCCAACTAGCATGCTGCTCTCGACAGAGAGGTGGTCTTCTCTGTCTTGTAGGGTTACCTTCATAAAGCCGCGAGTCAGAAATACTGTCCATTCTTGTCATGACCAAGGCACGGCTTGGTTGTGCAGTTGATGGATGAACATTTTGAGGCACAGGGTATTCTCCTGGACAACTGGACCGTGCTCCAACAACTGGATGCTGGGCATGTAGGCCTAAGTGGGAAACTGACTGTTTGCGAAGGGATTGCTTAGGCTCTTCAGTTCCATAACTCTGAACTCTAGTTAAGGCTTCATGGTAACCATGGGGAAAAGGCTGAAGACGATTTTGCGATGGCAGTCTGTGGATCTTCACATTGTCTTCTGGACTGGCATCTGCTACACCCAGATACAAGTCATTGTAAGAGGAATAAGAATCATTACTTGTATGGCTTAAGCAATTGTCAGGACAGGGGCTTGAATTTCTAGAATACATCCCCTGGTCCATATCAGCCCCGTAATAATCTGTGTTACGGATACTACTTATGCTCAAGTTAGAGAAATCACTGAGTAAGGAATAATAGCCATGGTCCCCCAGTGATTCATATTTGGGATACTGGTCAGTATAACTAACTGAGGTGCCATGGCTATTGGTGACTAGTATAGGAGGATATTGCACACTGGACATATGTTCCAGTGAGGATTTCTGATGCATGAACTGTGAGGAACCTGGCACCGGACTGCTTGCTGAACGAGTATTTAATGCACCAGCTGCATGGCTTTTTGGTGGAGGGAGCGTTGGTACACTTAATGCAGAAACCAGAGACGGGACAGAGCTGGCCTCAGACTTCCGGGCTACTGATAACTTTTCCTCAGGCTCCACAGCTACTGATCTAATGCTTGGATCTGACTGACGTTTTGGGGCAATGCGTTTCACTTCAGAACTGATTTCTCCTTTGGAGCTGGATGGCCCTGTGCCACATTTGGCCAAGGCTCCCTCACTCATAGTTTTCACAGCAGATAATTTGGCACTTATTCGAAGCTCATCCGCTACTGACCTTTGAGGCTGGTTTGCCCGTTCTGGGTGGTAATATTTACATTTGTGCCCATAGGTGCACTTTTTACCTGGAAGAAAAGTGTTTTCAGGTTAAATAAACAAAAAAAAACCCTTATCAATACCACCAGTTGCAATCTTTTTTCTTTATATCTTTCACCACTTCTCAATAGTAATATTTCTATATTAACTCCCTAAGGGATAATTATATATATTGTATATACAGGCAGTTACAGACTTGGCTACCTCTATCTATCCACATATATCACTGCATCAAGGGCAAGACACATGATTTTCTTCCTACTGACTTATGATTTCAATACTGACAACATACTCAATGCTATATAGAACAAAACAGCTCTAATGCCATTTGTGTAGTTATGTATATCCTTCCTTGAATACAAACCAGAAGAAAAATAGCAAGAAGCTGTGTTATCCACAAGGTATATCTGGTAATCATCAATTTCCCGCTACATTGTTTTTATTACTAGGTGTATGAAGGGTATAAAAGTAGTGCTTGAATGGCAACACAAAAAATGGCGCTTTTTTTTCAGTAATGACAAGATATAAATTAATTGCTTGCTTCACCTGCTTTTGAATACGACAAACCAATCTGACTTAGGCACTTACCATAAGGACACGGTTGTTTCTTATGCTCAGGAATAACTGGCCTTTTCCTTAAGAAATTTTCAAGGCTTGGACCATGGCGTCCTAAAGGATCATCAGGAGGCATAAATCTTAACGGGAAAGAAATTAAATGTGAATGTCAGTTTTTATTGAGGATTCTGAATTAGTAAATTCTCTTACTTTTGAAGAAAAAAAAACATACTTGTCATTCACAAAAGAATACATTAGCAGTCGCTCCTCTATGAACTTCTTCCATTCTGGTTTTTCATTTTGAAGATCCCGATAGTTGTCATTTGATACAATGATGCCATCTGAGTCAAAAGCAAGTTTTACTATGAAGCGATCATCATAGCAAACTACTCTCCTTCCTTGAACTCTTCGAGATGGGGTGAAAACAAGAATTTTTTCTTTCTCCAATTTACGTAAGATTTCTTGATCTGTAAAATAATTTTAGTTGAGCAGCTTTTTAAAAAAGTTTTGGAAGAAAGAAATGCAGCCTTTAAAATATGAAACTTCTTGCCCTCTTTTCTGACAAACTGTTTTGTAATTATGGTCATATATGGTCCCCATTATCATTAAAAATACCTATATGCAAAGTGCCATTATTTCTGAGCACTAGGTAAATATCCAATAATTTCATAATATCAGTCTACTCTTCTGTAAACAACCATGTACCTTTATTCAACACATCAAGAACTCAGTTGCTACTGTATTACAATAGCCTTCTTGTAAACCCGGAGTAAAAAATAAGTACTTTCTATAAGTCAAAATTCAAGCTGCCTCTTCAGTGTTCAAGATAATCCTACTAAATGAATCCCTGTCTTGATCCTACTTATTTTATACTCACCCAGCAATTAAGAATCAGTTCCTCTATGCTTAACAATGTTTAATAATGGAAAAATTATGACTACTAGCTCTCAAAAGTGTTGAAATGATCCAGTAATGTTACAAAAAATAGTATTGTTTCCAGGTGCAGATACTTAAATGCTTGTTTCCTCACCAGTGAAAATGTTGTGTTTTCAAGTGAACAGTTGAGTGCAACACCATGGTGCAACATCACATCCACAGCCCAGCATGTAGTACCCATCAGAAAGATGACATGGTTGTGTCTTAATACAACACTTTTTCTTCTTTTTAACCAAGCGGTCAAAGAAAATCTTTATCTGTTACCTGTAATAGGTGCATCAGGTCGAGACTGTTCTTTTCTCCATGCAGGTACAAACACAGTGATATCTTTATGTCCTTTTTCCAGAAACCAGTCAACAGCTAGTTGAATTCCCCGACAGGAAAATCCTTCTTTATTCCCATGGCTGAAGAACATGCAAAAGGTTTAGAAACAGAAAGGACAAAAGTTACATTTGTTTTGGTTGTTGCAGTGGTTTTGGTGTGGTTTTTTTTTTTTTCCTTACATGGCTGTCATGATCTAAGGATATAAGAGAAAAAGTCTGTAAAGATAGGTAAACCTTTTTATTAGGCCAGCTTACATAATTGGAAAAAGACAATTGTCCAGAGCTATTCAGTCACCGTATTACAGCAACACTGTTTCTTAAAACTCTAGAAATAGTGAAATTTCACTATCTCAAAAGCAAAACCAAACAAACATTAAGTTTGTCCCCTTTTTCATTTTGTTAGCTGAGCTCATGAAAAATATCACTTTCCCCAACAAATTGAGCTTACCTTACTTAAATAGTACGATAAAAAGTTATTAAGAACAAAAAGGAATTAAATAATGCTGGCTGGCATGGGTGATAGGTGCTTTTAAACATCTGGATTAAAAAAGTACAGTTCTCTAATACTAAATGTTCTACATTTTTATTAGGATTTCTTCTCTTTAAGGGAAAGAAATAACCCTCAAAGTGGTTTAAGCTCTACCCTTATCAAAAATTTGTTTTCTGAAATACACAGGAGTCTCTACAACAGCACACAATTCAGATAAAGGGGTTTCATTTTTAAAGCCGCCTAAGAAGTTTCTGCAAAGGAAAAATGAGATTCTTTAGATGTTTGATAGAAACTAAGTAGAATCTTAATTATTAATCTTATTCAGTCTAGCTCATGGATGCACCTATCTTGATTTGCTAAACATAGAGTGAACTAAAGAATCAGGTTTTAAATCCTCTCAGGAAATAGTTTAGGAATGCCTGAATAATACATAAGCACATAATAAGAGAAGACAGCATTTTATTATTATATCCTTAGTAGTTAGTCTGCACAGGTAAAAGAGAGACACAGATCTTTGCATTATAGCTGGATTTCATATTTAGATTCAAGCCAATATTTGCTTTATCTGAAAAACAGAGTGCATACATTACTGCTACACCATATAATTCAAGAATAAAAACTAAGGGTTCTGCTAATACTGCAACTACTTGAGAGAAAAAAAAAAAAAAGTCAGTTCTCCTTACTAAAGAAAAAAAAACAAACAAAACCAAAACAACCCTCTTTGTTACACTTCAGTTTGGCTAGCAAAGTGAACTATTTCCAAAATGGCATTTGAAAAGGGTAGACTAGTAAGTCAATACTATGCTCCTTGATGCACACTCTTCAAAATGCATTGATCCAATTTTTTTCTGCCCTTTCTCAACACAGCTGCAATTTTTTATCAATTGTGACAGGAGTGATGCTGCCCAGTCAGTTTGGCACCTACTAGTCATTATTTCTGACTAGACTTCTATATTAATTTGTGAAGAAAAATAATTAATTTCATCAAGTTGTTTCATCCATTGTAAAAAGCACTAACTGAATCACATCAGTGATGCTGTACTGAGGAGTGAAACCCTCACCACAAGAAAGTGGTTGAGTGGCCAGGTCAGGGAGGGTTACAGAACACTGTGAGAGCAGGGGAGGCGACGCACACCAACAATGCTCCCTATTGGAAAAAAAAAAACATAAGGGACCTAGGTAGCAGTACTGGGCAGAAAACACAGGAGAAGACTCTGCTACAGCAGCCCTAAAGTGCATGGGCAGTCCATGCAGTTGGCTCTAAAATTAAGGAGGCTTTGCGGGGCTATATAGTGCTAGGTACTCCTCCCTCTATGTAAAGCAGCTGGCATTGTGTGACTGTACACGGAGTGGCATCCAGCTGCTGCACCATCCTGTTCCAAGCTGTTAGTTCTGTGTAGCATGTCCCAAAATTCTTTACTTCAAGAAAATTTCAATACTGAAAAAGGAAATAGTTCCATTTTCCATGTATAACCACCTTTCAGTTACAACATACACATTTTACTGTGAAGGCAAGGCCTCCATTTGCATCATCAATAACTGCAGTATTTTTAAGCATGAGAAGTGTATAACCCTTGCACTTTTCACATATTCAGTCTATAGAGCAGATTATGCATAACTAAGATTTGCATCTTATTAAAATCGCCTTTTGCATTATTCTGTGGATTACAATTCAAATTTTACTTCAGTAGTGTTGTTGTTGTTATAGAACAAGATCATAGATTACTGGATCATAGCAAGATGCATGCTCTTCCTAGGCTCAAAATTTTACATGAAGTAACACTGAAACAGACTAAAGGCAGACAGATCTAATACTGTCTGTATAACGAAGGCCTATAGATGATCAGTGTAGTCCAAATCCTTGCACTGAAATTAACAAATACAGAAGCCGCAATGTTGCTCAGGCATTTTTCTTTAAATTTTGGTACATTTCAGATTTTACAGAATTCAATATCCTTTAAAGTTTTCAGATGCACATGCATTTTGTTATGACTTGGACTCTATGATCCTTATGGGTCCCTTACAACTTGAGATATTCTATGATTCTATAAGCAGAGCATCAGTTCTAAGCTATGCAATAGTAAGATTACACACACACTTTTCTCCAGCTGCTGTCACATTACACTCAGGAGTAACACAAGCAGTATAGAGACTGCAAACTCAGCAGACAGAAAAAAAAAAGAAAGAAAAAAGTTAAATCCAATATTGGTAACGTTGCTCTACAGAAACATATTTTGGCTTGATGTAACCAAAACTTGGCACTGGAAAATCCTGTATATAAAATATACTTATCAGATTGGGGGGGTGGGGGAAGGGGTATGTATTTCAACTCTCAGAGTACTCAATACACCTGTAAAAATCTTAATTTTCTTAATAAAAAAAAAAAAAAAAAAAAAAAAAAAAAAAAAAATTAGCTTTTGACAAATTCTGCAGAATACTCAACTATAATGATCTTGTTTACAAGTCACTAGAGGTCCCTAGTCATTCCCATTTCTCTGTAAAAATTGATCATAAAGCATATGATTATGTTCTCTTTCATCACAAATTAAATTCTCTTTGCCTCTTCCAGTTACTCTATGTACAAAATAAAAATTACACTTCCCAAACAATAAGCTTACAGCTGGAATTAATGAAATATCTCAGTAATATTTAAAAATAATAAAAAAGAGAAGGGTGACCCACTACTTTGACTAGAAACCGGTCTTTACAGCCTTCGACTGCAGGAACAGCTTGTCGTTATCAGGAACAACTGTGTGGAGTTCCAGTATGCATAAAATTTAACACAAACCACTTCAGCCTCTTTCACTAAGGGTTTACTATCAGAACAGACAAGGTAAGTTTACTGCAAGCTGGTTGCTAGACATGTAAAGGTCAATAACAAAATACACAAAGGTTCTACACAACAATCATCTTGCACTCTGTACCTACCGCACTGAAAATTCCAAAATCAAAGGTGAATATTACTACATTTTATCAGAAAGTCAGGATAGACACTTATAATTCTTGTCTTATACCAGAAGAAAAACTGTTCAAGGAAATCTTGTGAGAGGTCTGACAAACTAGAAGATTCAAGTGACCTGTGAAGGACTGAAGTGATGTAATGAAGCCTCTGGAAAATAGTTTCTAAAAGGAATTTCACCTACAGCAGTGCATGTTTTAGATACAATGGTAAAACTAAGACCTAGATATAAATGCAGGGAACTGGAGAAAACTAATTAGTTAGAGGCCTACTTTCAGAAAGCTGCAAGTCCCACTTTCCTCTCCTCTGTAAAAAAGCAGACCCTCAGGTCTGCAGGATCCAGTGTGAGTAATGAAAAATAACGATGACAGTCTTGAAGAAATCATTTATTTAAAATCCACTTTACCATTTTGACAAATCTTGCTTTTGTTAAAGTCACCTCTTTTAGATGTAACTACAGACAAAGAGAAGACTGAAAGACAGAAAAATGAAAAAGGACACACAGTATTAAAGCTACATCTACTGTAGAGACTTCTGTCAGCAAAGATGTAGTTCAAAGAGGCATGAGGAGCACGATCCTGGATTAAAACAGCAATCACACACCAGTTTTTCAACTGGTGGAAATTGACACCAGTTTTCCAATACACCTTTGCTTTTAACAACATAGCCAGTTAGTTTTGTGTTCTGACGAATGCTGTAGACATAAGATGTGTATGTACAAAAAGCTCTTTCCCAGGATTCCTATGAGAATTTTTGTGACCCAAAAAGCAGGCATGACTTTAGCACTGGAACAGAGATTGGTCAGAGATGTCCTTTCCTAATATGCTCCTCACGCACCCAAAAAGGAATAAAAATAAAAATAAAAAAAACCTTTGAAAGTATAACTCATGGTTTTTAGGGGGTTGTTGGTCACTAGAGTAATTAAGAAGAAATTTGTATCTCTTTCATGCACCTTTTCATCCCCTCTCACGTCTCTTCCACTGTTTCAGGCTATGATGAAGCATTAAAGACAACAAAATTTTCCTCAGAAGAGCATTAGCTCTCAACCAAGTACATAACTATTTATATACAGAACATTACCAAAAACACTTCCACTCCAAAGCCTTTTGAAAATCTGATTCCTATCTCTGCAAGAGATCCCAGTGGCTCTTATTTAATTACTGAGATCTACCAAAACAGCAAATAATAGGATAAATACTCCCTTAATATACAGTAGTGTAACTCCATTGATGTACAGTAATACCAAACCTAGGGACTAAAAATAACTATTGGAATTTGTCTTGGTAGGAAAGTTGTGTCTAGTGTAGCTATAAGAGGAGCATCTTTTACATTGTTCATTATATTATTTATTTTATTTTCTTCCTAAAAATAGAATTTTAATTTTTTCCACAGAACAAAGTTCAGTGGATACTGAAATCAAAAGAATAATAATGGAAATGCTGACATGCATGAATATATTCATTTACTGATGTAAAACAAATATAATAAGTATAAAACCAAAATCTTATGTACTAAAACTATCTCTAAAATGAAAAACTGGTTGTGTTTTTTTTTTTTTTTCCTTTCCTGAAAAACGGTATGGAAATTTACAAAGCATATAAGCCACAAAAGAAGAATGAAAGAACCACCAGTGTGCACATAAGCCAAAGCTCATTCATTCTGAGTTTTCATATCCTTACATTTTTAGGTAATAAGATGCTGAAAATCATGGCCCCTGATATACCACCCATCTCAGAAAGCTTTCTTCCTTGACTATTTCTCTACATTAAAGGGTGGTTTTGGGTTGCCTCTGGGAGTATTTCAGAGAACAACAGGTCTGGAAGAGTGATAAAATTTGATAATCAAAACCATTTAGTTTTGATTATCAAATTTTATCACTCTTCCAGACCTGGAAGAGTCACAAGATCTTTAAGACAGGGTTCTATTGGCTTAGCAACAACAACAAAAAAACAACCCTAAAATTGTCTCAAAGTGAAACAAAGATTATTAATCTGTGAAACATTTACACAGTAATATATAATTACCTTAAAAAAGCCAAACTAACATTCTGCAAGACTGCACTCTAATTTATGCTCTTTAGTTATACATGTCACTTGGCTGTGGTAAATTTACATACTAGTGGAGATGGTAGATGTATATCCAGAATACAACGAACTTCAGTCCACATTTCCAGTGACACTGGAAAGTACCTACCTACTAAAGGTAGGTATTTGAAGAAGATGTATGTTTACAAATCACCAGTTTTAGGTAAATATCTTAGATTGAAATTTTATTTATTTGTGTGCTTTGCTTGCTTTGGGAATAAAGATCTGTCATATTCTATTCAATTCACTTGTGACCTCTTAAGAGTGGCTAAGACATAATTACTCCCATCATTAACTGTACAGTGGAGAAAAAAAAAAAGTTTAGAAGAAAAAAAA
>WHYT01016044.1:0-21944 GCA_009806455.1 Tetrax tetrax
ATATAGACTGACTCACCTTGCAAAGAGCTTTGGATGCAGACTCCCTGTAGTGGTCCACAAAGGAAAAACCTCCCATGTTTAAAGCACAAAGGTCAGCTGGGTGTATGTAAGACAAGAGATCATTTTGTGGCCTCTAGCAACAAGGGGTTCATCATGCCCTGAAAGGGCATTAGCAAATGTGGTGTTTTGGAGAATGAATGAGTTCATTCTATAAGATTTGAGGCAAAGCTGTAGTAAGAGGAGATAAAAATGAAGAAATTGTAGCTCTGTGACAAATGCTGTCCTGACATGACACATCCAAAACTGTTTCATCCAGCAGGGCCATGGAAAGCATCTCATGCTAACAAATGAAATTCCCTTCTATAGTATGTCTCCTCTTTGTGTAGTGGCCTACGAGTTGTCCTACACCTCAGATTGCATCACATCGGACTGCAATTTACAAAGCCTCTACTGGATTAATGTAAATATATGCAACATGCAATCTGGGAAAGGAATGTAATGGGAAAAACGAAATATTTACAGCTTTTAAGGAGTATGAACACTGGAAGCAGATAACTGAAAACTGATAGGAGCTAATACGGTCAAGAAAAAAAAAGAAGGAACAAGAGAATTAAATTGAAACATCAGAGTAAAAAAGGCAAAGATTACAAAAGAAACCTACAGGAATAGATAAATATATCAGAAGAACTCTCATTGCTTTTTGTTAGAAATAAATGTGTTCTGGAGTAAAGCTATGAGTGAGTGATGCTTTTAATTCTTTCTGAGGCATTTGAAAATTCTGTGATGTTATTTATGAGAAGTAGCACCCTTTTTTTTTTTTTTTAATACTTCCTACCGACTAGACAGAAGAGACATGATGATCTCATGTGGAGATGCTACCTAATGCTTATCTTGACTAGATTCACAATAAGCCATCCAAGCTTAAAGGAAGAGGCTGTTCATCACTGGAAATTTTAAGTGCCCACATGTGTACTCATCTGATGGGAGGAGATAAGTGTGCCCTGTTCTTCTGTATGATGCATAGTCAAGAGCAATCCTCAGTGTTATAGCAAGCAAACTCCTCCTGTGATTACTATGGTATTCTGTCATTTTAATAGCAATTGAAGGACTAACCGGCTAAAGACCCACGCCCAAGAACACAAATAGGTAAGTACCTACCATGCTGGGTTATTTTTTTTTTCCCATTTTATCAGCCTCTGGAGACTAAAGTACCGAAAGTGCCATTGGTTAAACTGGCAGAAAAGGGGGCTAATAGCTTTAAGCCATGGTAGCTGGTGAGATCCACATGAGCAGAAGGTGGTGGTATGGTGATGGCTTCCAGCTCTGTGAAGGAAAACTCCTGCTGATTTGGAAGTTCTCCTTGATGAACACCACATGTCTATACTGAACTTTCTCTTCTATTTATCTTAAATTTCCTATGAAAACCATTTCTATCTGAAGGGATAAGGAAGATACGTGCTTAAAAAGAAAATCAAACTGCAGTGCTTAGAAGTATGTTTATTTAACTGTGAAGTCCACTGTTGAAATAGGGGTTGACAGACGTTAGCCATATTTTATCATTACTCTTATGAATGCTGAGACTGGAAATGTTCAGAAGCAGCTGATGCCAACAGTAATCTGAGCCATCAGCCCCCAGTTAAACATGTACTGGGAAGATTTATTCTTTATTATTTTTCATTATGCCTATTCCAGCCTTCCCAGAGCAGATCTCAATGAAAAATTTTCCAAATTTCAGTGACAATTCCAAGTAACTGATTGAGATGGAACAAAGTGCAGCAAATACTTGATTCAAGGAAGAGGGCACCTGCAATAGGACTTAGGACAGATGTTTGTTCTTAACTCTGACACTGCAATCCAAAAGACCTTCTCTCAGCTGCAGCCTAATGCTGGACATGCTTAAAATGTGTTGGCACCTTAGTCTTTCACTTCCTAAGCAGACAAAGTTTGACTTCTGCTCTGTCCAGAAAAACTTTCTTTGTGGTAATGGTAATCACGTAGCAACCGTCCCATGCCTAAAACCTAAGAGGATGCCAAACATGAGCAACCTTCCTCTATCTATCTGTCTTGCTCGAAGCTGTTAATGCAGTAGGTGATGGGAAAAGGGCACAGCTGCTCCAGAATGGTGTCAATGCACAAGATGCAGCAGCAATGATGTTTATTCTCATGTTGGCACTGTGCCCCTTTAATGTAGTAGACCAGTGAATGCATTGCTCAGTCTGCTTATGGGATGTTTTGTCTGATGAGTGTGAGAACTGGAAGGCAAATCTATTTCAGGACAGGAGTAAGCACACAATCTCTTACCGAGACTATGCCACTTTGCTTAAACATAATTTGAGACTCGTTTTAGCATGTAGGCTGTAAAATGCTGTCTAATTTCAACAGATGAGGATTAGATAAACAGCCTATTAGCTCACATATGCCTCACGGCTCCTGAGCACAGCTCACGGTAAAGAAAATATCCATGAGTGGTTCTTGAAAGTCAGAAGTGATTTTTCAGTTTTACATCTCTTACTGACCTATTTCTGCCATCTTAACATGAATAAACACAAAAACACTTGTCTAATTAATAATCTTCAAAAATCTTAATAAAAGAAAGAAGGCTTAAAGATTTACTGTAGGTCAATGCTACGTTCAGCTGCATAGGCTGTTTGTATTCTCATCACACAGTGTTATGCCTCTAAAAAGAGAACAGACACAAAACCATCTGATTGATTAATGGGATGCAGTTACGCACAGTGTCTTACAAATATGTGAACTCTTCACAAACAGCATAGTATCCAAGTATTTTTTGCTAAAGGAAGTTACAATAACTCCTGCCAAAATTGTTTATTTCTTAACTTCTCTGTGGAAGAATTGCAGACGGCGAACGCAGGTGAAGTTTGCTGAAATAGTAGTTTGTTGCAACCATTTAACTTGCTTTCAAATATATGTGTGTGCACGTATATGTGAAGAGTACATGGGGTTTTATGAAGGAATGGAGAAATAGTTTAATAGCTTATTTGTTTCTATACAAACAAAATCTCTGTGCAAGTTTTGTCGGTAGGGAGAAAAAGAGCAGAGCATTTACGTTCTCCAAAAATGTCTTGAGATATCAGTCCTGATTTACTGCACCTCATAAGGACTTAAAAGGAAGGTTGGAGTTTTAGTTTGGTTTTTTTTTGGTTTTGTTTTTTTTTTTTACCACCAGGGAAAGTTGAATGGAATTGTGGAGCACTGCTTCAGCAGTATGCAGGAGAGCGATGTTCACTGCAGCTGGCTGAGAGGTGTTCCTTCTGCCCGAGCGGTAAGGCTACATGCTTCTCCACCACTCTGGGCATCTTTCTGCCCTGGAGGGCTAGCTTTGATTCAGAAATTAGGGAAATCTGTTTCATAGCAGTTTAGAGAATGATTTGCAGAGGCACTTGTAACAGCCAAAATAATTCAATTGTGACCTCTTCATGTTCCCATAAAACTGTTTTTCCCTCAGCATCAGGAGATGAGTCAGCAGTAGTGATAACAAGAGTTAGAGAAAGACTGGAAAAAAATTAGTGTCCCAAGTACTTTGGCAGTGAAAAATTAAGCTTCAAAGTGATTTCTTCATGGAACATTTTTTCCTCTCTCCAGGACACTAAATTGACTATTAAAGAAAGAAGAAAAAGAGTGTGAGGGAGAGAAAAGGTCTTGGATGATATTTCTCAGTGTCTGCCAATATCTAACATGCTTTTGGAAAAGTTGCGTAACACAACCTGCCAAGAGAGCCCTGTTTGAATAGAGGTTAGTAATCCTTTCTATTTGGTGGTATGTTTGTGGCTTTGCAGAACTGACCCAGAGGGCCTCATTTTCAAGTGGTGCAACAGGCTGTATTGTTTGTTAAATCTATAAGGATCAGGAAATTGTCCTCTGAATGCAGCTTAACAGACCACATGCCTCCCCAGAAATTACCATAATGTTACCATCAGGTCTGTCTGTCTTCCTGTAGCACACCATGAGTGATGAGAAACCTTGAATGTCCTCTGCCTTGAAGGAGAATCTTTGCCTCCAGTGATCAAGCACTCAGGTAGGTAGTACCTTGCAATATGAGGTGTTACATTTGAAATAATTCAAACAAGGACCATTGTAAAGATTTTTTTTCTGCTTTGTGATGTTTTCAATGTAATTTCTTCTGATTTTTAAATCTGTTCTGCATAATAAATTAAAAACAGTGTTGCGAAAAGTTTTTCACTAGACATAAGGTTAGTAATTCAAATTTTCTAGTGGGTGAAAATAACTTTTAATATTTAGCTACTTTTGTTTTAATGGCCTTTGGATAACAATTATGAAGGAAAAGGAAAGGAAATAAACTAACTCATTTCCTTTTCACAAAATGAAAAAATATTTTCTTTAGCCTCTTGTTCATGACAATGAGAGACAAAACTGAAGAGGCACATTCCTATTTGTGAGGTAGTTTATGTCGAGGGAGCATATGTCTCCTAAAAGGACCTCTCCAAGCTTCCAAGGCTGACACCAACACTGAAAGCCGCTGCTTAAGCCTGGAGCAGGCAACCTGCCTTCTAAGTAAACAGTTTGGCAGTGGGATGGGAATTCTCTCCTTCCTGAGGTTTGGGCCTTACCTGCCTTCCAAAGCTACTGCCTTGACATTCTGGTGCATTCGTATAACGAACCCACCAGAGAGTTTAACAGACACAGACACAGACACAGATTGCACACAGTCATATCACATCTCCAACAAAAATATTTTCTTGTCAGCTCAGGGCTTTTGTTGGCTGGGCTATGTGTGTTCGATGATCACATACTCTCAGATCACTTTGGTGAAGATCTTTCCTATGGTGATGCTCTGTGTAGTGGGGACAAAGGAGGCTCCATGGCACCTAGTTGCAGGAATGTAGATGCTCAAGGGACTTTGTTGGGATAAACAGAGGAAAGAAGGGGTTTTGGACATGCTCTAAGGTAGGTAGCAGCTGAATTGTGGTGTTGAGACTCTTAGATGTCTAAATTTCTTTGTGGATTACTGTCATAGTTTAGCCCTGCTTGGGACCAAGCTACGCAGTCTCTCTCTCACTCCCCCCTCCCTCCAAGGGAATAGGGAGACATAATATAAGAAAAAGGCTCGAGGTTTGAGATAAGGACAGGGAGAGATCCTTAAATTTACCATTATGGGAAAAACAAACTCGACTTGTGGAAAACTTGTTTATTATTAAAACCAAAGCAAGATAATGAGAAAGAGAATAATACAACTCCCCCCCCCCAACCCCTCCCTCTTCCCAGGCTTAACATTATCTTTATCACCTTCACCCTCCCTGAGCGGCACAGGGGGGAAGAGGGAATGGGTATTTCGGTCAGTTCATCACATATCACTTTACGCCGCCTCTTCCTCCTCGGGAGAAGAACTCCTCGCATTCCTCACCTGCTCCAGTGTGGGGTTCCTCATACGGGCCACACTGCTTCATGAACTGCTCCAGCACGGATCATTTTTCCATGGGATGCAGTCCCTCCACAATGGCTGCTCCAGTGCAGGTCCTCCACAGGCCACAGCCTCCTCCAGGCATCCACCTGCCTCAGCGTGGGGTCCTCCATGGGCTGCAGGTGGATCTCTGCTCCTCCGTGGGCTGCAGGGGGACAACCTGCTTGGGGCCTCCATGGGCTGCACCGTGGGCTGCAGGGGAATCTTGGCCAGGAGCTGCATTACTCCTCCCCCTCCTTCTTCACTGACCTTGGCATCTGCAGCTGTTCCTCTCACAAGAAATTCTTCACAATCGGCAGGCAGACGCCTCTCAGGATCTCTTCGCATCTCATCTCCTCTCCACCTCTTGCAGCCAGGCCAGGCGAAATCAGGCCCAGACGGCCGCGTGGCAGGAGGCCAGAGGGTGAGGGCCGCAAGGCCCACAAGGCTCGTGCCTCTTTGTCTCTGACCTTGCTTCTGTTTCTTCACATCGTTGTCTTTTTTTTCTTTTTTCTTTTTTCTTTTTTTAGATTTTTTCCCCCCTTTTAAATATGTTATCACAGAGATGTTATCAGGGAACATTCTGCTACCAATTGGCTCAGCCCTGGCCAGCAGCGGGTCCGCCCTAGGCCCGTCCGAGCCCACTGGACAGAGGGGAAATTTCTAGCAGCTTCTTACAGAAGCACTAAAACCAACCCTTGTGATTTTAAGCAGGACTCCATAAATATCCTTGCCTGTGTCCCTCATAGGTGGCTGCTCAATAGATAACTTGTGTGCTTAGAGTATTAGAAAAGTGTAGTGAGGCACTGGTGAGGCAAGCTGTGTGCTGCCATCTTTCCAGACTATGCCAGAATACGCGCTCAGAGGCACGCAGCATCTACCTGGGAGTGTCATCCTTATTATGGGATTGACTGTCTCTGAGGGTGCAAAATTGCCTATTCTAAACAGTCTGCAGAAAATGTTGTTTTTTTTTTTTTCCTCCTGTGACTCTAAAATTATGTTTATTGTAGTAATGAGTCTAAAAGAAGAAATGTGTTTCATAAGGCGTTTTCCAGGAACTTTGCCCTATGTATTCACTACTTGAAACTAGTAAATGAAAAAAAAAATAAAAAACGACCATTGCTATCTTCTTTTATTGTTCTGTCTGGCACTTTCCTGTGCACACTTTGAGAATCTGATTGCACACCAGCAAAATTTTTGCCTTGATCTGCTCCTCCTCATAGTCACGAAGACGCCTATCAAATTAGTTCGGATTTGGATGAAACCTGCTGAGAGGACTGTAACATTCCAGCTTTCTTCAACCTAGAGCTGTGAGAAATATTCACCACAAAACCTAAAACTTTTCAAGTGAGCTTAGGCTGAATATCAGATGCATGGAGGGATTTACTGTTGGGTTGAAATCATGTAAAATTCTACTTCTGACATACTTTTGACCTGAAACTTGACAATGCTCAGATATTTTGACTGAAGTTACTTCGGGGCTACAAAGCCAAAAGTTAAAGAAAAACTCAGAAACTGCAAAGGTGGCATGAAGAGCTCAAACTTAACACAAACTTGCTTCAGCTTTCATGCTGGATTGAGCTAGGTGCTGCTTAGCCTCTCTGCTTCCAAGTAAACAACAGGTGTATTATTAAAGCATTGTAATCTACTGCAAGTATGAACACAGGCTAGTGTACTGTCAAGCCTGAAAATAATTAAGGCAGTTTCGTATTCTCAAAAAAAAGTAATGAACTATGGGGACAGGAGTGTTAATAGTGATTTTCCCAAAGATTTGCGCAAAGGCATTGTTTAGAATCCTAGCCGAGACAGAGCTTTCCTGGATATGTAACTTGAGTTGTTCCCTGCTTAGTGTTGCCTTATTGCTGTCAGGCCATCTCAGACTTTGATGATGAACAGCAACTTGGAAATAATCTTGTGCAGTGTATTTGTGTTGTGCCCTATTTTAAAAATAAATTATTTTTTCTCATATTGTATGAGGAATGACTACAAAAAAAATCAAAACTCAGCAGCAAGTAGAAATAACAACAGGATTTGCTTAATTATCTTGTCCAGACTGAATTTAGTGGAAAACCCCTATCAGACTGGGAAGAGACTGTGTTGCATTTTCAGATGAGAATATTCTTGGGAGGAAAGAGCTTTTCTCCATAAAAGTGTTACTTCAGAGGATCAGACAGACATTTCTAACTCTCTGAATAGTTCAAGTTCTGAGAGTTTCAACAGCCTCCAGGAAAGGAGTCCATCATGCACATGTATGTGAATTCTCTCACATGAATAAAAGCAAAGAAACTTTTTGAGTTGCTGAATCCTAACTTTTTTTATCAGCATGGAATTTTCTGTCTGGAGAGAAAGAACATCTTATTCTCTACCCTGCTGCTTCTTTCTGCTTATATTGCCTCCCTAATTGGAAGCTGCAGCATAGATGTGCAAAAAAGGATATTCTTTGAGCATACCTCAAGGGTGAGCTGTCTAACCAAAGAAGCAATTTCATCCTGTCTGCTGTGAGAAGAGCCTGGCTCAATAGAATGCCTATTTCATTGCTGAGCAGAGCAAAAGATGACAAGGAGAAAAGAGCCTGACAACTGAAACTGCAATACATTAATATCTATATTTTCTATGTGGAGCTTTTTGTAGTCTGCTACAGAATTATTTGTCTTTAATTTGGATAGCTAAAGTTCCATTATTCTGCTTTTATCACTGCTTCAGATTAAACCATACTTAAATCACTGAAGAGAGAAGACATAAAATTCCAGACTAGATCTGTTGCTTGTGCAGAGAGGGCTATGCTTGCGAAAGGTTTCCATCAAACACCTTGCATTTTGCACTCACAGGTGCACAAATGGAATTAGCACTTTTCAAAGGCAAGCCTGACAGCTTAGCAGTGCTCTCTGCAGGGGAACCATGAAGTGTGGTCTGTCTGAAGATCTACCCACCTGGATGTAGGTGCCACCTGCAACATAAGTGGTTGTGTTAAATCATGAATGGCATGGTGCTTCCAGAAGAGTACGTTTAAATAAATTAAGTCTGTTTCACTGCCAGCAATGCTACAGCTGTACTAATGCCAAATTACTATTGCAAATGGGACACATCTTTAGTAAGTATGATGGTCTTAATCCAGCGAATTTTGATGTTAGAAATATCCCAGCTAAAGCCAGTGAAGTTATTGAGATGTTTAAAATTAAGCATATGCAGATTTTCTATGTAGTATTTTGGAAGAGTGTAAGTATAACTGAACCAAGCTCCAGATGCCCTGTTTTCATTGCTGACATTGTTTGGAAGTTGAGAGTAATATTCGTCATCAAAGACAAACAAATGGAGGATGACTCAGTCTCATCCTCGCTCAGGGGAAGAATCCAAGGGGAATTGGATTTCCCTCTTTAGAGAAATCCATGCAAGGGGAAAGGAATTCACATTTGTCTGAAAGAGTGAAAGGCAATCCTGTTAAAAACTGTTTTTCTGTAGTTATTCAAAATTAGGTCTGAGGTTTTTAGGTCAAATGCAGCTGATTTCTCTCAGAGAAAAGCTGAAGGAAAGGCTTGGTTTTATGGTGAAATTTTGCTTCTTGAAGAAACACCCAATTATTCCAGTTTCACATGTGTTCCTTCTCAAATCAATGAAAAGTACTTTTCAGATACCAGCAGGACATCAAACACAGCTTTCTGCTACTTAGGCCAAGAGCAAAAGATAGGTCCCTTGAAAAGTCCACAGTGAATTCAGAGCAGACAAAAAAACTTTTTTATTAGCCTCTTCTATCAAAACTACTGCTGCAATACCGACAGCTTATTTTCCTTATGTGCTTGGTCTCTTAGTTCTTATTAAAGATAGTGAAATATATGGAAAAACAATACACTTAGTGAAATGATTAAAGAAAATTGAAATATCTCGTCAAATGCTCTCCTGGGTAAATGTAAGTTGAAAGGTTCAAGTACTGAGTTCATCAGAGTGTCTCAGAAATACCCTTCATTATTTTTTATTAACTACATATCTCACCTTCATTGGTTAAAGCCTTGTTCATTTTGTTCAGTTAATGCATGAGCAAAGCTCGATGGATGGTGACAAATTAGCCATAAAGAACCGCATAAGTAGCAAAAGATCATTAATCTGGCATAGTTTGAACATCACTTTCCACACAGTGAGTAGGAGAAGTTAGCTGTAATTAGGATATTCTGATCATTGTCAAATAACTACTGGAAGATGTATAGCTCTGAACTGTTTTCATGATACTGAAACACCACCTTTTCTAAGACGTGTCAGCAGTCAATTTGTATAGCTGTGTGACGGGGTGCACTGAGCCTCTCCTGTGTTATTTAAGGAGTTTCCTTCAGAGGAGAAAGTAGCACCGCTGTTAGTTCACAGCACAAGAAACGCCATGGGGTTTCAGCAGGAGGGAAATGTAGTGGGGCTCAGATAGATTGAGGAACTGAATGCTGAAGAGAGGAAGAGAACTGTGGAGATAATCCCCCTGAACTTCAGGCCAGCAAGGGAGAGGGAAAGAGGGTAATACTCCGAAAGAAAACTTTTGAGTTACATTTTCTGAACTGCACAGCTGCATGTAGTTTGTGAAAGGATAAGGTTTAACTGCAGAAAACTTATGTGTCAAACAACTCCGGAGCAGGGGGCTGATGAGTTGAGCACAGTGCCCGCTTCAGCCATGTAAACCCTCACAGTGGGCTCCTATTTCCAGTACAAAAGTTGACTCAGAGACATTCATCATAAACGGCAGATAGAGTATTCAAAGAAAAGTTAAGCAATATGATATTCAAACCGAATCTAAGCAAAACATGCTTCAGTTAAATAACATATTTGAAATAAATTGGAACTGTTATTCATTATTTTCCTCGGGGCAGTATTAGTGCAATAACAAAACAGATGAGGCTGAGTGCTTGATTTAAAAAGGTTGGGCCTTCAAGGCCTGATTTACTGCCCAGCGAGGCTGGTCTTCCCAGGCGCAGTGGTTCCTGGGTTTGGAACATCGAGGCGAGAGCCTTGGAGAGCAAAGCATTCCAACTGCGGCTGAACATAAGGTCACAACCAGGAACACATGAGATGAATAAATCTTTATTGGGCAGGGCTGCAAAACATTAGGTAATGGGGCCAGTGACAAAAAGAGCTTTTCCTGAATCATACTCCAGAATGCTCACTAGAATAGGAGTTCAGGCCTCTAGCAAGGGGCAAAACTCACATTTCTGATGCTCATAGGAAAAAAAGGAAAGACAAATCAAGCAAGAGGTTTCTTCTGCTTGTGTAAGTGCATGTATTGTACATACCTACAGTGTTTCAATCTGTAAGAACTCATGGCAGTTTCCATAGTTCAGACTGGAGGCACAGTGCTAACAGAATTATTTTCCAGCTTCCATCACCATATCTGTATTCTGCCCTCTTGTCGTCTTCTTTCCCACCTACAAATAGAGAAATCAATCTGAGAAAAAACAGAAGAATAAAAAAAACCTCAAACCCTCAATTTCTAGGGAAATGTTTCAGTACTTGTTTCCAACCTGAACCTGAGGTGGAAAGCTGAAATACCTCTTTTCCCTCTCCCCATGGGAAAATAGTTGTGAAAACTCTTTGCTCAGAATGAATGTAGCTCTTTGTTGTAAATAATTTTGGAATTATTTTTTCTGTTGAATTGGATTGTGCACAGGGGAGATGTTCACATAGTTGAGGGGCTTGCTGAGTGAAACCTGAGCTGTCTGTCTATTCAGGTCAGATATCCAAGAGCCTCTGGGCTGTAAGTTTGAGGTCCTTCTTCAATTAATTTATTGAGACATACAAGATGAGCTATTTTCTCCCGTGAGGGTAAGGACTGGTGTCCTACAAAGGAGAGCTGGTAAGAAGTGGTGAAACCTTGAAGAAAAGGCAAGGATGTCAGAATGAATCAAGTCTGCAAACTGGATCCAGACCTTAGGTCCTCAGTTGACCCATTTTAATGAACTATATTGTGACTACTGCTCAGTCTAGGATAGGGACTCACCCAGAAAAACTCTAGCTTATTTGCTAAGAGGCCTGTAGCCACCTGTGGGATGCTTTGGCCCCTGGTTGGTCCTGCTCATGTCTGTTTCTGGACCACCTTGTTCCAGACGTCTGCCCTGTATCTGAGCAACCCTGTTAGTCCTACCTCCCTCTCTACATGACGCATGGCCTATTCTACTCTGAGCATGAAGCACTTCTCATCCCCAAAATGCTCTGAATTAAATCATGAACTTTTTAGGTCAGGACTAACTGGGCTTTTTCTTCCTCGCTTTTCCAAACACTGCCGTTTAGGAAGTACACTACAATACAGACAAGCAAAAAACCAAGAGACAATGCACCCATACGGGGTGTGCAAAACTCATCAATAAACTGAGAAAAACACATTTCAAAGAGGAATCTGAAGGAGAAGAAAGCAGGTATTCACTCAGCCGCAGCTAAGGCATTCTTCCTATCTAGTGAGTTGTCTAATGGTCTGTTGTCAGAGGGGAAGGAACGTGAAACAGGTACTAACACATTTTTCTGCACTTGTTGCTGCAAGAAGAACAAGTAAGTTGTGCATTAAAATAAGATTCTTTTAATAAAACTGGATGTTGCTGAAATAGAGATGGTGAAGTTTGCATGGAGTGGAATTGCACTTCGGATACAAAGTTCTGCTCTTCCTTTTCCTATTTCTATGACTGTGTCTACAAGATGTCATCTGGTGGTTTCAGTTGAGACTGTAATGCTTCAAAAGGCTTTAAAAACTAGTAGGACTGTAAAGCACAGAATTGTGTGTAAGAGACGTGTACATCAGACACAGGAACAAAGGAGCATAAACTGAAAAAGAATGTAGCAAAACCAAAGGAAATGTCTTTCTGATAAAGCACAGAAATGAGTTACAGAAAGATCTCTTATATCTGCTCCCCACTGCTCAGGCTGTGCTGCCTTTCACAGTACATGTTGTCCAGTCCTATCTTAATTGCTTTGGGCAGTGGTGCTACTGTGGTTTTTTTCTCTAGGAAATGGTTCTAGATTTAAGAAGCCTAAAGAAATGACCATTACAAAATGAGCTGAAATGTCTGAAACACTTTGCAGCTATACATAAACACTTGTCAGGAATTTGTATCCCGGTTAAAGTGTAATCTCTTAATTTTGCTTGGTTCAAGTGACCACATGGACTAAGTTTTGCTTGGTAGCTCACATTTTGTCTTTGAATGCCATCCCACCATTCATTGATCTCTTCCGATTAACCTTTCTTGTTTGCTTTCTGCACTTCAGATGCGGGAGAGGGTGTACTTGGAATCAACTCACCTGTACAAATAATGCTGCTACTTTCCTTTGATCTGAGTTTTCCTCAGGCAATTAAATCAAGGCACGCCACAAATATCTCTCTTTTTTTTTTTTCTCATGCTGTCCTATCATGTATGGAATAGATTTTCTGACTCAAAGTCAGTGTCCTCATCTTGTATATTGCCCCCCTGAAGACGCACCATTTATATCATGTGTGAGGAAAACTAGCTGGCATGTTATTTCGTGAGTAATGTAGTTGTATAGTGCTTGTTTGTGTGGAGACAGTGGAGTCAATGCCAGAAGACTAGTGTGGAGGAAATATAGGGAAGACAGACTGCAGGCAAATAACCCCATGTTCACCGAATGCCTTCCTGTGCTGATGTGCCACAGCGCTGAAATAGATTATAATTTGTGTTAATATTAAAAGCCAAAGAGGCTTATTTCCTTTAAGAAAGTCAGGTTGGTTGGAGATAAACTGCGTTTGAATGCGTGGTTTGAGTTACTGAGTGCACACAGTACAACACAGCTCGACTACTCTGCCTTCTCTGACTATTTCTTATCCTGGTTGGCTCCACCCGAAATTTAATGCACATACCCAGAAAAATGATTGGCAGCTCTCCAGTCTTCACTTGGGCAGTTGCCCAAGAGCTGCCTCCATGCTAGGCTGTAGGCTGCAGGCTGATGGTTGGACTAGATGATCTCATAGGTCCCATCTAACCATGCGATTCTATGATTCTGTGATTTCACAGTGTGCACACACCTATTTCAGCAACTAGTAAAAGTTTTGTTGGGCCAGAAATAGGAATGCTTCCTCACTGGCTGTAAACTGCTAAAGTTGAGACCCTTACTTCATGTTTATACTCTTCAAATATTTACAGAGAAGATGATTATAATGCCTTTTTCATAATTTAATCCATACTTAGACAAGTGTGTTTTATTAATCTTATAAAACCTCTCTTTGTACAGTAAGTCAGTGTCTCTAGCCCCTTAATCATGTATGTTGGTCTAATCTGAAATTCCCTCTCATTTATTTGTAGGATGGATCTCTGCTTTATGCACAAGGTTCCCCAGAACATTCAAGGCCAGGCTGGATGAGGCTCTGAGCCACCTGATTTGGTTGGGGATGTCCCTGCTCCTTGCAGGGGGGTTGGACTAGATGACCTTTAAAGGTCCCTTCCAATCCTAATGATTCTATGACTCTGTGAGTAGGAAGAATTAGCATTCTGTGTGAAAGGGAAAAGCAGAAAGGAAAAACTTTGTGGGGTGAAAAAGCTGAGTGAAAGCAGCGAGTGCCCATTAAGTGGAATTCACGTCTGTTCATATACTGACCCTTTTAGTTACCACTGGAATTACCAGTCTTTCATTTGAGGATGAAGAGTGGGATTTATTTTAGGTTAAGGATGGTTGGGGCATTATTTTATGCTGTATGTGGGCCCATTAGTAAGCTACCTTTTAACCCCTGCTGTGGATAGGGAAAAAGGGAAAAAGCTTCTGAAAACAGACTAAGAGACATAGATGATTTTCAAGCCATGGTCTACTGGCTACTTCCAAGGAATTTCCAAAACGTATCTAACAAAAGTACAAGTTCAAATTTACTATACAGGGATCTGTAGCTCCACTGAATAGCTTTGAAGAGATCGGAACATTGATAAAGTTTAACCAAACACTGCTGTAGGGAATAAGAACGATATATTTTTCAGGGAAAGAAAAAGCTAGAATATTGCAAGTATTGAACAGGTTTCACATGCTGCTAATCTAGCAAATTAATTTAATGTTCACAAAATTTATGGGATTCAAAACTGGCATGGATAACTCTGCACAGGGATTGCTGTCTTCCACTTAGTTATCAAACATAAATGGCATTTTACATGAAGAGCTCTCACTGTCTGAAAACATTTATGTGCCAAGACATAAAATGAATACTGTTGGACATCTATCCAGCAGCAATTCAGGATATCTGAATGATATTAATGGTTGGAAATTCAGGAAAGCATTTTGAACTGTAATGATGTTAGTCCTAGACAATGAGATATGAGACATGAACTTACAATAACTTGAAAACTGAGATTTACTTGCAATCTGTCCTACTTATTTTACTATGCATTATTACCCTGTAACTACTGTGTTGAGATCAACCTGAACAGAAGCTCCCATTCAGTTTAATATGGTTCGTACGCTTCTTCTATTCATGCAGCCTCACTTTTATTTTTCTCCAACTAATTATAGTAATATAATTTACAAAAATATCCACATACACATCTGAACTTAATTTAGATTTAACCTTAAAGTAAGGCAAGGACTATCTAAATGAGCTGGTGAAGATCCTTCAGGGCAAAAAAAAAGGAGACTCATGCAACAGACTGGTGGTGTAAATGCTTGCTTTTGAAATAACCGACAGTAATGAAATGCGTGTCTCTAACTGGATGCCTAAGCTGTTCTCTATCATTAACATTTTGTCCACCAATGCTTGCACTGTTAATTAACCATGTGGACAGCTTCTGTAGCTCTCCTGCACAGTAATTTCAGTCTCTGGAATATTTTATTTTAGTTTGGACAATGTTAACTCCGCTTTCTGTAAAGTTAGCTGTAGTTCAAGGAGCAACCATTCATGCATGTGTGATCTGTCTCTTTTTTGTGCAGGATGAGCTTGAATACCTCAATATACCTCAATACGGGAAATATTCCTATATTGGCAAGCAGCAGGAAGTTCCTGTCAAGTAGCAACGTAACAGTGGATTCACCGTGCTTTCTCTGCGCATTGGCTACGTGTGTAACGTTCTCCTCTGGCATGCAATTTACGCATTAAAATCTCTTGGGATTAAGATAGTGAACTCGTTCTCAGGAGGAGGGAACATACAAGAGAGATACTGGGTTTCAAAACCTGACCAATGCATTATTACTGCTGGAATCTGGGAGGCTAACCCTTTATTCTCAAGTATGAGAAATGAGTTTATAAAAGGTACTGAAGGCTCCCAGGGCAGGCAAGTCATGCAGGCAGGAATAATGAGTGAAAGAGCAGGCCTCCTCCCAGTGTGCTGCGATGCACCTGGATGAGAGCAGGGTAAAAAACACTTGTAGAGCAAAGACCCTGCTTTCCTTACAGGTGCTTCCACTGAGGTTCTGCTCTGTGAATAAACACAGACACATGACATACTGGATGTTTCTCAGTCATAGCCATGATTCGCTCACTAGAGGTGAAACACTCCTATTTTAACTACTCAGGAGCATTTAAGTAGGGTGGTCCTGCACCCTTTTAAGTGAAATAACTGTATTTGAAGGTTGAAAAGTATGTCCATCATCAACTATCAGCTATCCCTATTGGATAGCTAACATAAAAATGGGTAGGATAACACACCATCTGTACTGGGACTGGGAGGCCAAATCAATTTACCAGTAAACTCCTACAGGAGCTTGGTGACAACAGAATCCCCAAAGGAAGAGCTAGTAAGATGGTAACAGAGAAATCGTATTAAAACTGAAACAGTGTAATTTAAATACTTCTTTTCATGTTTTACTGCAGTGTATTGCATTAGTAAAATATTAATGCAAGCTAGAGATCTAGAAGTGTAGACCTAGACCTTTTTGAAATGTAGGACATATGCTTGCAAAAAAACTTAAAAACACAACCTTGTTTTCTATTTAAATAAACCTGTTTTATTTCTTTATCTAAAAATGTTTCCCCTGCATAGAAAACAAAGCACAGAATCGCTCATCTGCACAAATCCGAACAAAAACCAGCCAATGTCTTACAATTTCCCTTATTCTTTTAGAGGAAAGCATAGCCCTACATTCCTATCTCAGGGCAGTGCTGCATGAAGATATAGGAGAGATTTCTCCCTCCACCTTCTCCAAGACCTGATGTACTTTGTGAGAGATTCTAACTCACATTGATTAAGAGAAAAAAGTTAAAGATGGAAGATGATGCACCCAGCTAAAACTAGACAAGATTCTGCATTGTAAAGTAGATGAAAGCAGGAAGTAAGTAGCACGTGCCATGCTGTGGGTTTCCCTTGACACATCCTTTCTGATTTTCTAGGGACTGGTGAAACTATTAATGCCCTCTTGGGCTCTGCTCTTTGAAGTTTATTTATATCCCTGAGCTTGTGCATGTTATTCTACTCGGCAGAAATATCTGGTGTATGATTTCAGTTGTTGGGCTAAAATCTCTAAAACAGGTGGGTGGAAAACTAACTGGAATTTGCATCCTTGCATTCTTCTAATTTTAAAAAGGCAAAATCCCCTCTTAGTTCTGTCAGAGGTGTATGTCAACTGTAAAAAGTTCATATTATTTCTATGTCACGGGATAGTTAATTTTTGAAACTATCTATCTGATCCGGTAGAAAGCCTCTTTAAGAGGTGCTGCCCTTCTCCAGCCATTTGTTCCTACACCTGTAATGCTGCTCACAGCTGCCTCAGTTTTGCTAGTGTAGCTGTATTTAGGGTTGGGATAGAAATGGGGTGGGCAATGGAAGGAATGACTAATGAAATGGAAGTCGATAAAGGTGGGAATGAGTGGTCATAGGAGATCTCATGCAAGTGGATCTACTAGCAAAAATGCATGTATGACTATGCCTGTGGACACTGGCATTTACTTTGTTGTGCATGGCACACGTTAATTTCAGTCCTTATTCCCAGATTAGGAAAACTGGGAGGTCTATGGAAGAAGGATAATTAGTTCATGGGAGATAAACAATTCTGGTGGTTTGGTTCTGCAATAGTCCTGTTACTTGACATTCAGCACATATGTGAATGAAGGGTTTCCAAGAAAGTGCATGGCATCCCTGTGAGAAGGAAGTTAAATCAGCTGCTGGTAGATGTCAGCATTGGTCCTGATATTTTGGCCTCTATGAGCTGTTCTTTGGTTTTGGTCCTGTTGCAAATACTTCCTGTGGAAATGGAGTCTGTCTGGACGATGCAGTGTAAAGTGGTCCCTGCAAGCCTGAATCTGGATAGCCCTACATGTTTTCAGGCAGTCAGTTTACTAGACTGTCAGAAACAAGATTATCACATTTAACAATAATGTTCACTTGAACTGGAAAGCTCTATAATATTCGCATCTGCCAATGTTTTAATTACAGGATAGCGTTTGCGAAGGGAAACTAAAATTAGAAGTGGATGAATGGATGTTGATATGAAGGGGAAGATTTTCTTTCCTTTTTTTTTTTCATTTTCTTTTTCCTTTCCCCAAGGAAATTACATTCTTGGGAGAACTGCAAAACCAGAAAGACTGAAATGGCCTCTCCTGAGCCATAGGGTGGAGAAGTCTTTACAGACCAAAGGTCAGATACAAAAAGACATCTATTTATAAGTGAAAAAGCATAACAATAAAAAGGAGAAAAAGACTGAGTGGGGAAGGGACCAAGGAGACAGGGGCAAGGCAAGCAAGGAAAATATAATTTGTAGTTTTGTTAGCGATGAGCGAAGGAATGTTTGTGCAAAGTAGGTCAGAACAGAAGAAAACTGTAACAGTGGAAGAGTCCGGGGATGTAATGCAGGGAAGGGTGTCTCAGTCTGTAACTGATGGGATCAAGAGATGCCAGTGCTTCCATAGAGCTGAGTCTGGCAGGGAGGTCTGGACAAGAGGGAGTCTTCAACAGCTCCTTCTGAGAGCTGTTCCTAAATGAGCGCCGAGTCTCATGTTAGCTTATAGGGTAAGAGCTGTAGGTTTCAAAGCACAGGCACATAAGCTGCTGTCAGGACAGAGGCCTGAATAAATGTGAGTACTTCAAGATGAGGACTCACCACTGTTACGGAGTATGCCTCCAAAATGGGAAGAAGAATTTCCCTTGTGCACAGCTCTTAAGTAATCTCTGGTCTCTGTCTATTCAGCTGATTAATCTTTATTTTCTTTTGCAGTAATGCTTAGTCCTCCTTTTTTGCATATGTATAGCTTCTCTAGGAAAGGGAATTAAAACTGAAGTTTGGTTTACTAAAAGAAATGAATGTTTAAAATACTGGACAGTGCTCTAATCATACAGGATGTATTCATGGATTAATAATATGTATAACATATGTTACTGTAGATATTCGGCTGTTGTGATATATTTTTATTTTAAAATTACCAGGAGATAATATGGTATTAGTAGCATAAAGTGTTTCTGTGTAGTAAACTACTAAATGTTCACTAGAAGGAATTGCTGTAAACATTCAGCAGAACTGTGTGATTCTGCTGATGACAAGGTCAGCTCCCAAGATAGTTTTCCAAGAGCAGTTTTTATCTGTAGACTCTCATTAAGTCTATGCAGCAGCACCAGGAGCCAGTGGGAGTTTTCGGTGTGTGGGGAATGTGAGCTTAGACAACATGTCTCCACAGCAATGAAGATGACAAAAGTTCAAAACATTGCCCTTTCTTGGCATCTCTTGAGTAGTTTAAGGTAATGATTTATGCCTACAATATGCCATGTTCCTCAAGACATTTGATATCTCACTATGTTTAAACTAAAAGAGGGGCATTAATTCAGTCCCTGGATCCAACCTATTCACTGGACTGTGGGAAACATATCTTACACAGAATATACAGCTGAAAATCAAACTGGCATGTGACTTTGGAGTTTGAGGAGTTAATAGCATTGGCCCATATACTTAGTAATTCAAACTTAGGCATGCCTAGCACTCCACAAAAACAAATAGAGACAAATGTGAGAGAAGCAAATAGTTCATATCCTGAAGAGTTTACTATTTAGATTTCACAGGGCTGTTGAATAAATTTATTCATAAATCTGAGCACTCACTAAAGAGGTAGGACACAGAGAACCAAATGGAACTAACTATGAGCAGGAAAGCATGAAAAAAATGGTAAACATAGATAATCTAGTTACACTGGAAATCCATGCAAATACCTAGGTGTATGTGCAGCTTGGTATTTATGTTTGTCTATTTTTATGAATAAGACTATGATATTAAGAAGGGACATTAGAAGAAAGGAAAGTGCAAGGACTGTGTCTGATAGTCTCAGAAAGCAGATGCTGGCAGGAAGCTAAAAGGCACACAGATGTATATTAAGAAAAATTTAGGGAAAATCACAAGAATCTGTGATTTGAGAGAAGAAATAATTTGCAGGTATATAGGTGGCAGAAGTGAGAAAGGGCCTGTATTTGGTGGAAGTGGTGAAGGGTGCTTATGACGAAAAGTTAATTCGGATACCAGGCAGCCATGGCTTGTGATTTATGCAAAATGACAAGGAACGCTGAAACTTAGCCCAAATACAGAAGCTGTCGTAATAGATGCGCAGCTCTGGAAAGACAGCAAAGCATAAATATAAAAGAACTGAAATGAGGTTAAGCGCTGGCATAATTCTAACAATATTTCTGCCTGCGGTTTTACTAGAAAGCAGCGCACACAGTCAAAAGCTCAGATGACTGACCCATGATACGTCTCACGTGATACGCATACATGTGATACGTGGTGTAGTAGTAAACATAAACAGATCAACGGTACTTGTGCTACTTTGAAAATATTCTAGCAAATCTAGGTGAATGCATGGCTGCTAAACTTATGGTTAGAGTCTAACTTCCAGTCTAATTTTTTTGTTGTTGTTGCTTATAGCGTTCTCAAATAGATTGTTTTCAGCTGAAGTTTTCTCCATTGAGTGTTCATTTTGCCAGATCCTTTAAATTAAATCCATGAGTCTACTTAAGGAGCTTTCAGTTACGGATAGAAAAAGCCTTTTCTTTTACGATCTGCTAAGACCACTTCAGCTTTAGAGGCAGAAGAACACATACCCCTTGAGACTTGCAAGTGAATTGCATCTTAGAAAGTCAACTTATTAAACCCGTTGACTGTACTGCAGTAGTACATTGAGTTTCCTGTGGATTTTCATTTAGCGGTATTTGCTGCTGCATAGTTGCATATAAAGACAGGATCATAGAAGGGTCCAGTCTGGTCATATTGCTCTATTAAATTCACCTGTGCTAACAAAATTCTCAAGCAAAAAAATCTGGATTTTGTATGTTTTTCTTTACAGAAAAGTCAGTGACACAAATTGTTCCTATAATCAAAAGCTCTTTATTCTCTAATTTAACTTAGCGTGAAACTAAAGGTTAAAAAATTAAATTTTCAGGGTTTTTGTCAGTATTGGACTAGCTTCTTTGCTGACTTTTTCATTATACATATTTTAATTCAAAACCCCAAACAACCAAACAAAAGCTACCTCCCATCAATAAACCTGAAAATAAGAAATGCAAAAATATAAAAGATAAAGGGACAAGCAATGGATATCATCTACCTGGACTTGTGCAAGGCGTTTGACACTGTCCCGCACGACATCCTTCTCTCTAAACCAGAGAGGCATGGGTTCGATGGATGGACCACTTGGTGGATAAGGAGTTGGCTGGATGGCCGCACTCAGAGAGTGGTGGTCAACGGCTCAATGTCCAAGTGGAGACCGGTCACCAGTGGCGTCCCTCAGGGGCCCGTGTTGGGCCCGGCCCTGTTCAACATCTTTGTCAGCGATATGGACAGTGGGATAGAGTGCACCCTCAGCAAGTTCGCCGATGACACCAAGCTGTGTGGTGCCGTCGACACGCTGGAAGGGAGGGATGCCATCCAGAGGGACCTGGAGAGGTGGGCCCATGCCAGCCTCATGAAGTTCAACCAGACCAAGTGCAAGGTCCTGCACCTGGGTCGTGGCAATCCCAGGCACAAGTACAGGCTGGGAGGAGAATGGATTGAGAGCAGCCCTGAGGAGAAAGACTTGGGAGTGATGGTGGACGAGAAGCTCAACATGAGTGGGCAATGCGCCCTTGTGGCTCAGGCGGCCAACCGCATTCTGGGCTACATCAGGAGGAGTGTGGCCAGCAGGTTGAGGGAGATGATTCTCCCCCTCTACTCTGACCTGGTGAGACCCCACATGGAGTGCTGTGTCCAGTTCTGGAGTCCCCAACATAAGAAGGACATGGACCAGTTGGAGAGGGTCCAGAGGAGGGCCACAAAGATGATCAGAGGGCTGGAGCACCTTTCCTATGAGGCCAGGCTGAGAGAGTTGGGCTGTTCAGCCTGGAGAAGAGGAGGCTCCGGGGAGACCTGATAGCGATCTTCCAGTACCTCAAGGGAGCCTACAGAAAAGATGAGGAGAGGCTGTTCAGTAGGGCCTGTTGTGATAAGACAAGGGGTAATGGGTTTAAATTAGAAGGAGGGAGGTTTAGATTAGATATTAGAAAAATTTTTTTTCACAATGCAAGTTGTAGAGCACTGGCACAGGTTGCCCAGAGAGGTGGTGGATGCCCCATCCCTGGAAACGTTCAAGGCCAGGCTGGATGAGGCTCTGAGCAACCTGATCTAGTCAGGGATG
>WHYT01016044.1:23073-119462 GCA_009806455.1 Tetrax tetrax
ATTTTTTTTTTTTTTTTTTTTTTTTTTTTTTTTTTTTTTTGCAATTGCAGGCTCTGAAATTACACAGTGCCAGAAGACAGGCCTGGGCATTAGCTTCATTGTCTACACTGTTAAATTGTTTGAGCGGTCCCTGGAATGGTTTTTGCCTGGGCAGTCCGCCCAGGCCTCTTCCAAACAATTCCTGGGCATGTTCTGAGAATTATCACAGGCCAGGCACCATGCCCAACATGTAGTTTGGATGCAGGCACCCTTTTTTGGATGATAATAGACTTCCCTAGTGCCAGATGGCCTCAGAGCCAGAGAGAATAAACATAGCCTGAGTGCCTACGCCATGTGCTAGTGCAGAAGATCTCTTGTGCTGTAAAATGATAGCTTAGCTTATGCGTACGTGAGCATCTCCATGTTAACAAGCTGTAACCTGAAGGACTAGGTTTTACAAAGGGCAACCTCAGACTAGGACTTTGTGGCATCCAGGAAGGCAGAGTGGACATTAGGCAATGCCTGTATTGCTGAAGAAATCACAGCCACAGATCAAATCCTTGGACCGAATGTCCAAAGCACTGGCTCAAATGGACCCTAAGTAGGAACTGGCTTTAATGTCTCCTGGGCCCCCTCCAGACTGAACACATGTTTACATTTCTTTGCAGTACAGAATGCCTGACATAGTACAGGGGCTGTGTTACAACCCACCAGATGGGTGTTTTTATCATACAAATTAGAAAGTATGTGTTGTATGCTTTAGGATGTGGTGCGTGTTCAAAGATGCAGCATCTACAGGGATGCTGTTACAAGGCTCTGTAGATGGGAGGCAGTCAAAACAAATGCACCTTTGTTCATTATGAATCAAGAGCAGCTCCTGTTACATTTGGGCACTGCCTCACAGAGTGCTTGTTGAAGTGGTCTGAAATAGAGGTAAGGAGTGACTTCACAAGGAGAGCGATCAGCAGTCTAGTGTGTGGTTCCCACACTGGTGCTTTCTTACTGGGAAGTGCAGCCATATCCTGAGATTCTGTGTCTGTGGACATAAAACCCTAATCCCTTGAAAAATCCTTGCAGATTTAAGCTCATCTGTGAAATCTGTAAGCTAAACTAAACTACTTTATTCCATGCAGAGCAAAGTCTGATAGCAGGATAAGAGAAGGTCTCTCCAATGAATTACTTTGTTTTTTTTTTTTATGATTACCAATTAGTATGACACACATAATAAAAATTTATTATTAAACTCTGAAGAAACCAAGCCTACTGATAATATAGGGATGTCCAGGCATGTAAGTGTTTCTACTGGGTTATAATGGTTCCAGTTCCACTGGGGAATATCAATAAACTCTGCTGAGAGTGGTTTTAGTCCCATAGTCTTTAGGTCAGACAGCGAGCCAGAAAGGCTTTTATGTTTAAAGTCTTTCCTCAGTTTGAACATTTAGGATTAAATGTAAAGTGACTTCTCCGTGGTTTTTTAGCTTTCAAAATGGTAAACCTGTGTGGAAGAACAAAACTTGCTAGAATATGTTAGCATTAAAAAAAGAATAGTAAAAATTTCTCATTAAGTTAAGTCAAAAAGTTATGCCAATGATGATTATAATAGACATTAATTGGTGTTATTAGCCTTTTTAAAAAAAAACCAGTAGTTTTGGAGAATATGAAACCTTCAGGGGGTGAACATGTAAACACTGGGCAAAGAGACCGTGTATCAGCGAGAAGCTTGTTACAATTAGGAAGAAGCTGCTGAAATGCATTACAGTACAGTGCACTGAGCAGCTTGTTTCAATATTGAAGTTGTCACTGGAAATGGGCAAATCCTTTGCTGCTAAAATTTTCGGTCTGGTTATTTAGGTTCATCTTAATACGTAGATTTAATAGTGCTGTAGTTCAGGAGCTGATTTATGAGGTAGACTTTTCCACTTATTGGGAGAAAGACTGGTGGCTGTGTATCCACTGCTGGAAAGCTGCTGAAACTGAGAGATGACAGGCAAACTGATGTCTGCAGGACAGACTTTGCCAGTGAGAAAACCGCAGTTAAGAGCTTAGTCAGAAGGAGATGTATTGATAATCAGGTAAATTCAGTGCCTTTGGGGGGCGAGGGGGAATTACCCATCAGCAAGAAAATAAAACTGATACCCCTCCTGACAACAGATGTGATGTGTTGACCTCTTCCATGTTATATACAGCATTTGCCACATTTCCATCTGCAGAAGTGCTAGCAGTGCTTGTAAATGCCCTGGAAATGCTTGTTATAAATTTCTGTCACTGATCGGGAATAACACAACGTGTATTAACTTTGACAGTTTGTTCATAGTCACAGTCATCTGTAGATGCCAACAGGCAGTCATTTCTAGAGCTACTGGACAAAAGAAATGGCTTTATGACCTAAATATGTCTAACCTGTTAAGACTCCTTCTTATATATCCCTTTTTGCTGTATCAAACGAAGAGGAAAATAGCCTTTGTCATCCCCTACGGAGGGTTTATTTCTGTTTTAATGGAACAACATTATGAAATGGTATAGTGGGTATTTGAGAGTGTGACTGTGCAGAACTGGTGTACTGTAGGCATACAGAAGTGAGTATTCACTTGTGTGCTCTACGATAAACCCTTGGCTGACAAGTTGTAGTAAGCACTTCTGTAGGAAGAGAAGGCACCAGCCTTTGCACTGAGCGTGGTATAGGTCTCATTTCAGATGCATATTTTACCCTCTAAATGCCTGCAATCCATGGTCACCAGAAATAACTGCCCCATGTGGACAGTTGAGATGCAATCATGTTATTTCCCAAGAACATGAAGAGGTAATTTCAAGTGCACAGCCTGCACAGTCCTTTGGACATGTGAAAGCCACATACCTAAGTATTATTATTTTACACTGCTTCATGTGCAATGAAGTCACCACTTTCTCATGTTTCACAGATAAATAAGAGCAAACATCTTGTACTCAAACTATCTGGTTTATCTCATTTTCTGTTTTACTACTCTCTATTTTTACAATGGCCATGCATCAGCTCCCTCTGTGGTGACAGATCATAGATTTCAATCGTTCCTTGGCTTACCACTTCCTTCTTGTCCAACAAATTGAAGTCTTTAAAAGAAAAGGCAGTTACTTAGGAAATCAAGTGGTTAAGCTTTGTGGACAGTCTCAGTTTTTATGTTGGTGCATAATGCAGTGCTCTTGTGAAAGAGCAGCCTAACTGTCACTTGCCATGGCTTTTATTTGTGAAGTTTTGACCAATGATAATACACATATTTTAACAATATAATTGCATTTCTATTTAAAATTTGAATTTATTTTTTTTTTATATTTGCATTGGTTGTGACTTCAATATCTGAGACTTTGTTACATTTAGAAAATTCAGATCTTTATTTTCTTTAAAATGGTCTTCCCTTTTAAAAATATTCCCTTCCCTTTTCCAAGATAATCCTTTTTATTTTTTTTTCTGAATAAAGAGGATAAGTTTGGACAGAGATATTACAGAGTGTCAGATGACAGAAAAAAAAAGCATGGGTTTATAATGTAACCCCACTTCAGTCATTAGAGTTGCAAAGAAGAGGAAAAATGGTAGGCAGAAACTCTCCTTTACAGTTCTCCAGATATGAACAGAAAGTGTGAAAGATGACCTTTCTGACTACAGTTTTCCAAAAACTTGTTATGCCTAAAACTAGTATATGTAGGAGAAACTATATACATGCTGAGAAGGATAGCAAAGCGTATTTTCGTAACTTTAGCTCAGGTTCATGCACATCATTACTTTTAGGTGTCACATTCCACACTTCGACGCACACAGACACTACTCCCCACTTCCTGTGCTTTGAGTGCTGTAAAAGCATCAGTCATGATAACCAGTGTGAAACCATAAGCAGTAGGAGGACTTGTAGCTTACTTTTGTCACTGAGAATAAAAATAGAAGATTTAAAAGAAAAAAAAAAAAAGAAATAGAGGTGCTTGTAGGAAACTCCTAATATTTGACAGGTCCACTTTAAAATGCCAGCTACAGCTAGGATAGTAGCAAGCAGCCCTACATGGACGCAGATGAAAGATATTTGGTAATATACAATCAGGTGTTCATAACAGTAAGCATAAGACACATTTCATTTTCTAAACAAACCCTGTTGTACACTGACCCCGCTTCCCCTTTCCTCCAGAAGGAGTAGTGATTAGACCTTGGGTTTTTTTGACCAGGAAACTGGGGAAAGGGCTTGACTTGTCCTGAAGTACTGGGGAAAAACTCTTGATGGAGCGGGGAGCATAACGACTCTGACCAGAGTTTTCGGAGGTCGAGTGCTATCAAAAGGGAGAGAATCAGAAGGATTTTTGCCGCAAAAGTCTTGGTATAAGGCCTGAATGATGCTTAAGCTGTTGACTAAATCTGACAAATGGAGGAGTGGGGGAATAAAAGGGACAAAAATGCTACTTCAGACCGGTGCATTTTCCTAAACTGTCAGTGTCAGGTGGTTGTGAATTTGGCCTAGCACTTCCCCAGACTATTTTGCACTACTGTGTACCTGTAGTGCCCAGATCTGTCTCCTTCAGGTTACTATTTCCACTGTTTGATTTGCACTCAAA
Organism: Tetrax tetrax; assembly: GCA_009806455.1. Lineage (NCBI taxonomy): Eukaryota > Metazoa > Chordata > Aves > Otidiformes > Otididae > Tetrax > Tetrax tetrax. Next base: position 27,622 of record WHYT01016044.1, read on the forward strand.
ATGAACGGTGCTTGCACAAGGCTGATAAAAGCTTCTTCCTCCTAAAGCTACTGCTAGCTCCAGCCGTTACATTGCACTGGTTTCTGTGTTATCTAGAGTGCTACTTAAAGTGCATATATATCTAATATAGCCTCCTCCACCTCTTATCTTGAATGCAAAAAGCTGGAAGTATGGGCCAGGTGGGCAGAAAGAAGGAATACTGACAGTTTGGCAGTACCTCACCTTTGAAGACAGAGGTGGTTTTCTTGGTCTGGAGTTATACATACCTTTCCAGACAGGTATAAAAGAGAGTGGCAATATCTGTTACTCCTGGTTGCTTGCCTGCACCTCTGGTGAGAAGCTGTGAGTTAGAGCCAGCTAATCTCCTCTAACTTACATCTGGGGAAAGAGCAGTGATGGAGGCTCACCCTCTGCACACCCACATGGGCCTCCCATCAAGCAAGCCAAAGTATGACCGTTCCCCGTAACGTTATCTGTTACAGCTCTGCATAACCTGTGGCTAACCTCCAAGCTTCAAGAGCTATGGTGTTTTCATCAGACGCTGTTGTGAGGCAAGCGGGTCCCTCTGCCTGTCAGGATTGTTGCAGCCAGTTCTGCAACCCAAGCTGGTTTGCTGCAGTTGGTCTGAGGCTAGCCTGGTTTTCTCTCTCTTGTGCCAGTAGGTGTGTGTGAGGCTGCTTTCATGCCATCAGTTCTCATAGCTAAGGAGAGAAAACTCAGTCCTGAACATGACCTCTTAGTCACCGTCAGACCATGACAAGACAGCTTACGAGTCTGCAGATGTGGGGAAAGACAGCCTTCACCACTGCACTCCAGCCTCTCGCAAACTTTGTTGTCAAATGCATCCCTGTATCATTAAGAGTCATGTCTTGCTAATTGTCATAGGAGTGCTCTTGTGTCTTTAAGAGGCTGAGGTTGGTGCTGACCAGGTATGGGACTACAAAAAGGGACACGTAGTGCACCCATCAGGATCCTGGGCCTGCACCCACCTTCCCTGCAAGACTCAGCCCAAGGCTCATCACTTCCTTGCTTCACACTTTTGCCTTCATTGCTGGTGGAGCTCGAGCAGCCCCTGCCCCAGAGTGGTAATTGTAGGATTTCCTACAGGTCACCTGTGTTGGGTGGGCAGACTGTGCCTTTGGGGAGTGGGAAGGTGTCCACTGCTATGCAAGTATCCGTAAGGCTCCCAGTATCTCTGCAGCTGGAAACTGCCCTTCATCCCACTGCAGGAGGGATGTGATTTCAGGGATATAATTCAGCCCTGACTTGCTCTGGTGTTAGAACTGGAAAGACTTCCAAAAGTAGTAGCAAGCCCCCTTAGGTTGTAAGAGGTCCGTGTTGTACTCTGGTATGGACAACATTTCTGGGGTGGTGAAATGCATGCGAAAGGGTACTTGGCAAGTTTGTGGCACATACAAACACATTGACTGCATTTTCATTAACAGATTAAGCAATGTCAGGGAATGCTTAGGGTACTTGAGCTTAATCTTTGGTTAAATTATTAGAAAGATCCTAGCACAGATCTAGCTGCTTCAATTATTATTTCCTAACAATTTGTGATCACAGTCATGGTAAACAAGTTTAATAGATGAAACTGTCGTCAGATCCATAAGTAGATAGCACGATACCATTTAAAAATATTAAGTACAAAGGAGGTGTTTGTATACCTGAACAGTGATGGTAGTGTTGTTTGCTTGGACGGATATGCAGCTGGTATTATTGATATTAGAATTATTTCTTTTAAAATTTTTCATAATGAGACAGATTAGTTAGTCAACTTTCTATGTTATTTATAACAAGTTATTTATATCCTGAGGTTTTAATATAATTGAATGTCTTTTTTTTTTCCTTCCCAATTGTTAAAGTATGAGACAGAACAGACAAATTATACAGGAGAAGAATGTCATCCTGAGTTGCATGAGTGCTGGCAAGGCAGAGTTGTGAGAATGGCAGGAGAGCCTGGTTCAGGAACAGTTTTCCACCTCAGCGATGTGTATATAACACGGCACTGTTGCCAAGCTGAGGTCTATTAATTTCAGCCTCTGCACCTTTCTGGGATTGTACCTATTAACAGTATTATCCCTTATCAAAGTGAGGTTCTTATTCACTACCAGACATTGAGGCTTAAGTAATTTGTGCTCTCTTTATCTATGTGTCTACACAAGAGATGTGACACAGTGTCTGTAACCAATCCTACAGTCCTTAAGTACTTGTCACTTATTTGGCTGCTAGTTTGAAGATTAGAGTTACAAAGAACCTAATGAAAATATTTTTGTTTAATGAACCTGAGCTAGCTGGGTGGAAACAATCTTCTGTATTTAAACTGACAAAGGTCTGAAACTTGGCCTCTGAGCAAAAAAACAAAGGTGCTGTGAACAGTTGCCTGGCAGTAAGTGGAAGTTGCCAAAGGGTTTTGTTTGTGCTATTCCCATACGAAGAATCATGGCTCAGTATCTCTCATGATCTCTGTGGGAGCTCATTTAGTGGTCCAGCACTACCACCTTATTCCCATGCTGTTCAGAACCAGCCTGTTTGTCAGTCCATCAAAGAGGAACAGGAGAATTACATCTTTAGAAAGCAGGGTTACTTGTGGGTAACGCAAGACAGAGAGTAGCTGGTTAGTCAGCAGTATCACCCCTCTGCTATTGCAAAGTGGAAGCAAGCTGCCCCATTCTCCCTATGTATATGCAATTCAGGGCAAGTGATCTGCCTGACTTTTGTATCAGTGTATGATTTTGCTGTGCTAGTGTCACTGTCAGCTCTGCTGTGGCATCCAGAAAAGCCAAAAACCTTCCCTTGCTATTCAGGGTAGCACACCAGGACAAACCCACCCCTGACTGCCTCTCTCTCTGTCTTGTATTTCCTGAAAGAAATGCTCTGCCAACTTTGACTTTTACAGAGGTGAACTCAAATTCCCAAAAGCCAGAATGGCAGAATTTGGCTAAAAAAAACTGACCAAAGAGAAATACAACCTGAGAAAGGTACAGCAACTGATTAGTCAGGGAGGTCCCTGCTTCTTGCAGGGGGGTTGGACTAGATGACCTTTGAAGGTCCCTTCCAACTCTAACCATTCTATGATTCTATGATTCTATGATTCTATGATTCTACAGTTCTGCTTAGGAAGTGAAAGGAAAGTCACTTTTGTAAGACACTTTTCCTCTAATCCTGTTTCTAATGCAGTGATGCCTTGGCAGAGATTTTCCAGTTCCCTTTAAGGTACTGCTGGGGGCTGGCCTTGTGTGATAGTTTTTATCTCAGTAGGAGTTAAGGACTCTCAATAAATCATTAAAAAATGTCCTTAGAAAGAGGAAAATACTCTGTCTTACTAAGCATACAGAAAGCAAAACCAGACAGTTTTAAAAATTAATCAGATCTGAGGTGTAAATGAAGCCACCATCTCATTTTCAATATAATCCACTCCTAATCATAAATTAGAAAATGTATTTCAAGATAATTAAAGCTTTTTTTAAAAAAGGTTTGCTTTAGTAAGATATCACACAGTATCCAACTAACAAGGACATTTAAGAAAAACAAAAGGATCATTTTCATTTTTTTAAATAAGGAATTTAATTTTATTGGCCTTTGTACATCACTGTAACTACACACATTATAAACAAGCATTTACTAAATTAGGCTGCAAATTTTATCTCTGCCTTCCAAGAAGTCTCCAATTCAGGAACTGTCTGAGCCTGGAGTTTTGGGTTAGCTCACTGTAATGATAATGGACATATGCAAATTCATTATCAAGGTCTGATTGTGATAATATATATATATTTTACATCTCCAGCGCAGATTATTTAGGGCAAACCTGCCTTTAGACTGGCTAGGCACAAGGTCATGTACGTGACCCACTGCTGAGAGAATCTAAGATGGTGGCAATGACATCTCATGACTGCCTGCTGCCCAACCAAAGGTGCAGTACAGCTGTCTGGGAGACTCGTGACGCTGTGGTGAGTCAGATCTACTAATTCTCTGTGCCATCCCCTTTTACACCTGATGGCCAAGTGGCAGATGCTATTTCTCAGTCTCAAAGAACCAGAAAAATTGGAATTTACTAGTAGACACCAAATAGAGAATGAATAGTGGTGAGAGTAGAGGGAGGAAAAGGTAGAAAAAGGTGGATGTGAGGGCATCCAAGGGAAAAAGAGACAGAAAGCCAGTGGGGTTTCCAGGATGGATGGAGGGGACTCAGGTTTGTCTGAAGCCCCTCAAGATACATACCAGTACCTGTTCTCTGCTTTGGATTTTCCAGTAGTTCCCTATGAATGTCTATTTTCTGTTTGTGACTGTGTTTCTACTCTGATCCTACGAAAGGAAAGACACATGTTTGAGACAGGACAGCTGACAAAGATGCGTGATCGGTGAGATTACTGGAGGTAAAAGCTCATGCAGTGAGTCAGTTCATGTACAGAACAAGTTTTTGAAGGTCAGACTCATCAAAATGCAGTTCACCATTTGACTGTGCAGTGTGAGATGCCTTCATAGCTTAAATTTTTGCTGCCCTAGCTGGTGTGAGCAAAAATGCAGTTTTAATCTGAGGACTCTAAAGAAGACTCTCTGCCCATCTCTATGCCTACAATTGAATGGAAAGAAGCTTTCAACTAACTCTTGGCTAGAGACCTTTCTCTACTCAAACATCAAGCAAAAAATGAGTACAAACTTTGGGAAAAGAAAATCTACTTTTTTTTTTTTTTCTGTAAAACTCCCAGTTTTTAAGTTGTTTACTCTCATGATCTAAAACTTTTCACACAGGTTATCCTGTAGTTAAGGGATAAGCAAGCTGAATTTAATTTGAAAATAGGGGGGTTTATTTGTTTTGTTTAATTTTTTTTTCCTGCAAACTTCAGTCTTGTGTGAAGGTCTGTTTCCAAAACTGGACTTAAACACTGTTCTCCATGTAGTCACTACTGTAGACTTCACATGAATGAAAAATACTGAGTCTAATCTCTGCCACGCGAGTGATCTTCCTGTCCTATGTTAACCTATAGATATTTAAGATTCAGCTCCTGCGTATTAGGAATTTTAAATCTGGCAACTGTGTTCCATCTCCAGGGCTGAAAGTGTAATTGGATTCCTAAACCCATGTTCTCTGTTTGATGAATTGTATTACCTACATGAGCTGGCTTTCCAGTATGAATTGTGTATTAAATTGGGCACATAATCAGTTCTGAACCTTACACACTCTCAGTTCTTAAACACAGGCTCCCTGTAGTCTCTGCCTTCATTCTTCAATTTTCTAGAATTCTTCAGAGCTTCAGATCTGGAATGACATAAAGCATTGATTTAAATCTTTCCAGTTATTAGACATTGTACTGAGACTTACTGAAGTAGAAGAGTAAGTGCTAGTAATTAATCAAGGCAACCTGGCTGTGCTGGTGTGATGGAAGTGAATGAGTTCCCAATAGGAGATTTAATTGAAAAACATTAAGTTTCAAAATGAACTGGATGAATTCAGGGGATTAGAACATAATTCTTTCAATCCTGGCAATTTAAAAAAGAGAAAACTCTTTCAGAAGGGGGGGACTGCATAATTCATTGATGGTCCATCAAACACTAATTGCAGACTATCAGTTAAAAGTGACACCTGGAGATTTAATATCGTGTATTTGGACGTGGGCCACAGGATAAAGATATCTTAAATGTGAGTGGAGGTGAATTTAAGCCAGCAACTTTTATTGGGTATGAATGACAGCCCAACTATATTTCATCGGAAGCGAAAGATGGACCTGAAGTGCATTCAGGGCCCTTTGTCTATTCAAAAGATCTGATCATGGCCGTTCTTCATATAGTGAAGAAATGCCACAGCCACTCATACTGTTGAATGTTTCCCTCTTCTCAGCTTATCATCTGGGTGGTGTTGCTCTCACCGGTGGTTTTGAAGACTGTGCAAACAATGCAAAGATGAAAGAAGATTAGACAGTCATATGCATTTTCAACCTTTTGCCTTTTTCCCTCTGCACGATTCTTTTGCTTCTTGGGACCTCTGTGGGGGCAGCAGGAGAACGCATTGGCAAGGTGACCACTTTATCATGATCCTGCAAAATATAATGGACTGAAGACACTGTTACAAGTGACAGTAGAACACTTCCATTCAGTTATTCTATATAGCACTTATGTAAATATTTTCAACTACAGCCCTGGATTTGCAGTTTTTCTCTATATCCTTTGTATTCTTTAGAACGTTTCATTACATGATGTGAATTCCAGTAGCCAGCGAGGCTGATGTGAAACGTATTTACCCTGCAAAGCCCAAAACTGGACATATGTTCCATCACGTAGCTGTTGTTACAAAGCAATGCACAGTACAGACAGAAACACAGCTGCGGACAAGATACCACGCTGACACATACCACTGACAAGAACAGATGCTTCTGAGAGATGAAAATGAGCATTCAGCCTTGACCTTTTGGTTTGCTTATCATGAAAACGGAAATGTCATTGTCTTGAGTATTTATAGAACACTAATGTAAGTCTTGAATCTCTTTTATGCTTTTAGTGAGAAAATGTGAGCATCTGTCACCTGCTGCTGAGGTTGAAACTATAAGGCAAAACAGAAAGAAACAAGTATCTTCACACTAAGCAAACTTATTGCACCTTATTTGGCTGTCTGACTGTAACGGGAGATTTTCAGTACCTTCAGTAGTAAAGTGATATCATTTTTTGAGATAATATGACCTGATTTTGTTTTATTCACTGAATTATTATTTCAGAAGGTGCTTTTAGAGCTGCTCTGGGGTGAAGGGCCTGAGAAGGCTGAGGATCTAGAAGTTCTGGCCTTGTGGCAAAGCTTGGCTGTTGCTAGTAATTTGGAGGCTGGAAAATGAAGACTGAAAGTATTAAATTTATGTAATTTAAGAATATTTCTATACTGATCTTGGTGACAAAAGGGCAAACTATTAAAGTGGAAACATGTTCTGTAACTGTTACGAGTGCTCAATATAGCAGATCCTAAAATAAATGCTTTAAAAACATTACAGTAAGTTCTGCATAAAAGCTGGTTAAGCAGAGTTTATATTGGAGAAAGAAGGATCAGCTCTTTTTATTATTCCCTGCCTGAAATGTTGCTGTACACTTTAGCTCATCTGCCTGCAATTTTTTTAATCTTTATTTCAGCCTTTTTGGGACAGCAGGGCGGTCCTTAGGGCAAGATCCAGTTTATTCTAGATTTCTGTCTCAGTGGCCTGGAATGGATGCTTACAAGGAGTACAAAGAGTCATACCATATTGTGTAACTCATATGTAAAGACTGCTATTTTTACTGTCCCGGATAATTTTATATCATCTGTAAATTCATCACTTATCCCATTCAGCAGTTCATATGTAAATATACTGAACAGTTTTTACTCTGAAACCTGTTGAATTCCTGAGTTAATTTATTTATTTATTCCCATGCTGCTTTCTGCTTTTAATTAATCCTGAGTATACAATAACCTTTTCTTTCTTAGAACATGGCCGGTTAGTTTCTTATAATTCCATGGAGAGGTGCCTTGTCAAAAGATTTCTGGAAATTCATGTAATTCTGTGAATCCCTCTACCATTGTCAATATACGTACTGATCCTTCAATGAATGAATCCTATGAGCTATGTATATGAGCCTTGACTTTCTACTGCAAAAGCTACTCCAGTATAATCAGGACATCAAGCATTGCGCAGACGTATAATTTCTCATAGTTTCTACCAGCTTCACCTGCACAGGAGTCAGACTTTTTGCTGTAAGTTACTTACACCCCCTCTCAGTCCTTTTTTAAAAAGGGGCTTTCACTTGCTGTTCTCCATTTCTGAGGAAGAGTTAGTCAGTAGGTTACCACTACAGAAGCAATTCAGCTCACAGTTGTTTGATCACTATTCCCTTTCATGTTAAATGCAATGGAGCTCAAGTGATTCCTTAGCATTTATTTTATCAATTTCTTTACAAATGTCCCCTACTGACCTTTCGGTGGTTCCTCAAACTTGTCCCTTATAAAGAAAGTGGCTGTGAATCTCTCTAAGCTCTTCTTATGTAAACATACATAAAGATAATTAATCTAATTGGTTTGATATGTTTTAAACTTTTTAAAAGTTCTATTAGCTCTGCAGACTGCACAAATTTTCTGCCAGGGAGCACCAAAGATCTTATTTACTCAACTTAATCTTCAAAATCTGTTTTCATCTGCCTTTTATGGTTTTACATTTGATTTATGTGAATTTATACTTCTTTTTTTCCTTTCTTCAGATAAGACTTCTCCTTTTTGAAGGAAGTCTTTCTAACTTTAGATTACTTCTTTATTGTTGTTCAGTAGTTCTGACTTCGGTGGGTCCTTTTTTGTTTCTCTTTGATTAGAAGGCATTATTTTCAGTGAGACTTCAGTTTAGTGGTCTTTAAGTAATCTCAAGTCTGCCTGCAAGAATTTTATTCTTCTCTGTGTTCCTTTTAATTTGTTTTTAACAAGCTTCTTCATTTTATGATGTTCTCTTTTTTGAAATGAAATCTACTTCCTTCTTGCAAATGCTAAATTTGAATATATAGTAGTCGTAATTACAGAGCAACTCTTCAAAAGTAACGTCGCAAACCACATCTCATCCACTCAAAACTAAGCCAAATTGCTTCTTCACTTGTGGGTTTTCTGACTAGCAAGTTTAACAAGTGGTCATTCATGATATTTAAAACTTGCATCTCTATATAATTTCTCACTATGACATTCCTTCAATCTGCATGAGTATAATTGAATTCTCCCATTTTTATTATCTGTTCTGCTCTGGCAGCTTCTCTGATCTCTGTCTAAGCTGGTTAAAGTCACATCACAACCCCCCTGGCTGGTAATATCAAACTTCCTTAAGGCAAGACACTTCATTTTGAACTGTACAAATTGATGTATTCCTTCTGGATGTAGTTAAATTTTTTACCTTATTTTCTTCATTTAACTGTTTTCTCCCCTCTCTCACTCATATTGCATTATAGCATTACTTTAACTTTGCATTCCTATCCCTTTTCTGTCAGAGAGTAGCAAGCGTGCTGCTGGTCTGTGACGCAGAGCTGGTGACCGTGACAGCTTCCATCAATTGTCATAATCAGACAGGGCAAGACAACAACACAGATCCAATCTGGAACAGCAGGGGACATGGCTGGCTGCAAGACTACCAAAACATAGTTCAGACTAGGACTATAGGCCAGATCCTGAGCTTAGCTAAAGCCCTGGGGTCCAAGGGCAGGAGGTGAGGGTAGGCATCTCAGATGAGGCTGGTGGGGGCAATTAAAGCCTCTTGGGGCACTCAGGGCCATGGGAATTCATACTCTGGCATTATCATGTTGCACAGTTTGGCTTTCTTCTACCTATTATACCTATAACCTCATTCAAAACCAGAATTCCCCCATCTTGTTTTTTTCAGTTGTCTAGCATTTGTATAGAAACACATACATCCTTGATCTTGAAGGGTTGCCAGTGGAGTTTGGCAAGGATCTCTCCTGGGACCTGTGCTGTAAAAATATTCATAAATGGTCTGGAAAAGGGATGATTACTCAGATGAGAAAGTTGTTGGTCATACAATGTTAATTAGGGTATTACGGATGAGAGTGGACTTGGAAGAGCTGCAAATGGACATTGTGAGGCTGGGCAGTAAAATGACAGATAAAATTAAATGTAGATACATTAAAAATGTTGCATGTCTGCAGGGGATTTCATCCTAATTTCTCACATAGAGTGGTGAGATCTGAGCTGACTCAAAAGTGAGATTTTGGTACTGTGATATATAGTTCCATGAAAATGTCAGCTCAATGATCAGGAGTGGTCATAACATCACCGCACATATCCATGGTTTGCCTGCCTGTTAGTTACCTTGTGTGGTTCTGGTTCTCACTTCTCACTTCTCATGAAAGGCATGGTAGAGCTGGAAAAGACTTGGAGAAGGACAGTATAGACAGTCAGAGGTGAGAAATGTGGACTGGCTAAATACATGAAACAGATTACTTGGGCGGGGGTGAGAAATGACAGAGGCCTCCAAGATCACAGTTGTCGTGAGAGTGGACAAAGTTCCACCATTCACTGTTTCTGACAACAACAAGGATAAGAAAAAAAAAAACATTGACTGAAGGTGGAGGAACAGAGTTCAAAACAAAGAAAATTAGGTGGTTCTTATGGAACAGGTAATAGATTTGTGAAACTCCTTGCCAAAGAATATTTTGGTTGGGAAAGTTTAAATGGGTCCAAAAGAATATCAGATAAACTCATGGAAGAGAAATTCATGGACTATTGTGAAGTATATGGAAAACACTTCTAGCCCAGCAAATTCAGGAGCTGAAATAACTGGTGATTGGGAAAGTATGTAGGGAGTGCCACTTATGTTTGTTTTCATTCTCCATGTTCTTATTCTTCCCTAGTTATCCCACTGTCAATCCACCTATGGCCAAAAATTATGCCGATCTATATCGCTTCACAACGAGTAATAAAAAGCAAAAGCAACAAAATCTCAGCAATATGTGTAGGTTTTCAAATATCCCTGTGCTTAGAAACAACAACAAAAAAATCTCACCCTGCAGTTCAACTCTGAGGTTCTGCCTAAACTAGTAAATAGAACAGGGCCAGTGCTTAAGCAATGGATCCTGATCATCCATATTGTTTAATTGTTAGCATGCTCTCTCAGACTCTTTTGACCCAGGCCCACCAAAGTTATTGTCCCAGACCCTGCTTGGTGTTGGACTTGAGACTGTTCCCAGCTGGGTAACATGGATGTCACCACCCTATTTTGTGCGGGAGGAACATTTTGTTGCACGGACGAGAGCTCTACTGTAACCTGTGGTCTTCAGGATCAAAGAATGGTTTGTGGTCTGTTTTGTTTACTAGCACAGATGTAACCTCAGTGTCTGACCGCAGAGTCAGGCTCAAAGTATGCAAGTAGATAAAATGAGCCTGGAGATATTTTCTGACCCTGAGGCCAAAGGGTACAGCATGCATGGCACCAAACTACTAAACTCCCTTTCTTCTCCTTTCACTTCCCTGAGCTGGATGGCTGCATCCCAAATGTTTCCTGGGAAAGATCCCTTGCCTGTGCCCATCCTGAACAATGCCCAGACTGTCTGGAGATGTGCCAAAATTGTGTGAGGGTTTGTGCTAACAGTAAAAGAGTCATTGCATTTGTCTGCTGCCTGGACCTGTTTAGCTTTTAATACTCAAAGTCCCAGCTGCAGTAAAGAAGCAGCACATGAAGGATAATGGCTTTGCCTCCTTTGTAATGAACTGGGAATTAGCTGCCTCAGTGCTCTCCCAGCACCCACAAGATGTGTACTCCTGCCTGAATGGCACATGGCTCTGCCATGGTGATGCCAGGGCACAGCAGGGCTTGCAGCGGCGGTGACTGGCAGCCAGGGCCTCTCCTACCACCCCAGCAAGGAGCAGGGCAACTGGGGCGCACTGGGAGAATCCCAGCTTCAGGCATCTCCCTGGGGCCCAGGGTAGGCTGTGGGCCCGTGGGCGGGCCTGGCTTGGTGGGACCTATGGCTGGACAGGCCTGTGGGGAGCTGAGGACTGGCCCTGCTATGTCATTAATGAGGCAGTGACCTGTGGTCACTGGGGCTGAAATGGGGTCCTGGGCTGTGGGCAGGGTGCAGGGAACCCTGGGGGGTGAAGCACGGACAGGCAGGGCTGGTGGTGCCCTCAGGGCCCTGACCTTTGGACCCAACTAGTTTCATTTTGTTCTTCTTTCACTGACCTTCTGGAGCAAGTGGCAGTATTTTCTCAGTTGGTTGCATGACTCTAACCCAGAAAAAAGATTTATAGCTAAGAAAGTAATATACCTTGTTATACCTACGGTGAGACCTGAAGATCTACTGCCCTTTTGTGTGAGCTGACTGCCATTTATTTGCTTTGCTGATAACCGTGAAACCTTCAACTTTGGCCTCCTTCATTCCCCATTGATTCCCTTGTGGAAATCAACAGTGGCCTGGGTCAATGCACAATACCTGCTAAAATCCTTAACAACCTCCAGTTCAGTACATCTATATCTTCCAGTGGGCTGGAAATGGTAATTTTCACCTGTGGATCTCTATTATACTTGTTACATTCATAGGTGCAGAGGTAAAAAGCCTTCCATAAAAATTTCTGTATTGCTTCATATTTTCCATATTGACACTTTAAAGATCAATAACAATTTGTAAAGAGATTAATTCAAAATAGGATGGTGGTGGATATCAGAGGCTTAGCAAGTGTGCATAGTACTTTTAATATCACCTTTGAATTTATGAATTGTTTGCATATTGCTTTTAGAAAAAAAGCCCACTTTTTTCTCTCTGCCAGGGAGGAAGATCTGGTCCAATTTTTTTTTAAGGGAGCATTAATGACAAAATCTATGCTGTTTAGTGGGAAATTATGGTTTTGACATGAAGTAGGAGAAAAAGATTTTGTATTGTAAATTGAAAATTAATTTAACAAAAATATGCTCATATAGACATTAGAGAAATCTTAACTGCCTCCTACTAACATTGTGTATTAGAAGAGGATGCCCAGTTTAGTTAATGGGGTTGAGGTTGTGTAAAAGATAATAATGCTTTTCTCCACATTTCAGAAAATATTTGTGAAAAAATGTGTGTAGGTTTTTGAAAGGTAACAATCTTAATTAATTAATAATAGGTTTCTTTTCTCAAATAGCATATTTGAGTGGTAAGCCATCAGAACCATGTAACCATGTTTGATTAAGATTACACATTCGCTGAGAGGTGTCTCAGTTCTCTGCTTTTAACTTTTCCCTGAATGTTCCTCCTTGAATCAGACCCTGTTCAATACCCACAGGGTCACTGCTTTGAGGATTGTGTTGGACAAGTGAGTGTACCACAAAGATGGCTCTTCCTTTCATACGGATGTTAACAGCTCATCTTTACTTCTTAATCTCCCATTGGCTCTTAGAGCGTGTCCTAGTTCTGGCTAGGATAGAGTTAACATTCACCTGTTAACGTTAACATTAGGTCAGGTTCACTAAAATATACAGTTTATATTAAAGTTATTTTAAAGCAGCCTATTTTAAAATACTGTGGTGAAGTTCTCATAGCATTTCCATTTGGTAGCAGCTGTCAGTGAACTGTATTGTCTCTTACTTTTCATAAGCAGCTTTGATTTTCCCTAGTTGCTCAGTGAAATTACCCTTCTGCTACTGTCACAGAATTGGTGTTGTTCTCACAACATTTTGATAGAGTCTATAGAAACTTTCCTCTAAGCCTATGATGAATTGAGTGTCATACAAGGAGTGCCTAGGTTTCCAGGAAGGAGGTTAGAAGCTGCTAATACAAATTTTTTTTTTGCCTATATGGTAAAGAGCTAAAGACATCCTTATAACTAAAGAACAAGACAATACCTTTTGGCACACTAAATTCTATTAACTGTTCTGACAGACTGTCTTATTCCTGAAAACAACAATTAGCCTGTTTTGTAATGCGGTTAATGTTTAAATATACTTAATTGGAGCATACTGCTGAGGTAAGAGGTGGCTTGAGGGTCTCTGAGGGTTGATGTCAGTAAGACTCATAAACTGTGTTTATTACTGCCCTTTGATAATTCCTTATGCTTGGCATGTGAAAAAAAAAAGACCCACCCAACAACAATAGCCTTCTCATGGTGATATTCCAAATAGCACTCTGTCAGTGTAGCATTGCCTTTGGCACTTGGGGTACGGCATGGTTATGGAAAATGAAGGGCTGGAAAGCTAACTTTCTTTCAGAAAATTATTTTAGAGGAATAAACTATTTACATATCTGCTATCTGAGGATGGGATGGTCACTTCAGTATCCACCAGAAGACCCAAAGGCTCTTACTTTCTGTAAGCTGGAATTCTTACATACTGTATACTAAACCTCTTGTTGATCTTTTCAAAGGAATCACAAATTCTAATATCCTGATTCAGTTTTGAAAGGGCAAATATCCATCAAAAGCCCGATCATTTTCAAAATGTTTGGAAAAAAACAAATCATAACTTGAACTTCAGATAATATTTTATCAATAACAATTAATTGAAGGGAAAAATTGAAATTGAAATTTAGCAGAAAAAAATTCTTGATACAGTTGTACAAATTCAACAGGTACATTTTTAGTATTGTTTCTGCTGTTGAAAAACAGTAAATACTTCCAGAAGTAGATCTTTTGTATTTATGAGATGGGTTGGAAAGGGAAGGAAAGTTTGCCTCATACCTCAGAGCCTGATATCTGTGATCATTGGTGCAATCATTACTTATAAGTTAAGCCTATGAAGAACATAATATTTGTTGAACAATTTCCAGACTTCTGAACATCTTCACCAGTTAAAAGCATTCATTCAATCATGAGGTTGTCATCTGTGATGAATGCAATGTCACATCCTTGCCAGTTTGCAGAATACATTTCACAAAATTAAATATTCTCCTAATTGTTTTTTTTTTGTTTCCTGCTTTTCAGTGAATAATATTTTCACCCAATTTAGTCTTTAAAAATGGAAACAAATAAATAAATATGGTGCCAGGGAAGTAATTTCCTATCACAAGAACCAAACTCTTGAGACAGAGATCAACCCTGATTTAGAAAATAAAAGAGAAAAACCAGTAAATCAAACAGGAATCAAGTCCCTAAAATGGAGTGTGTAAGTATGAACCAGTTGTTGGATGTGCTTCATTGTAAAAATATAGACAAATAGTTCTATTTATTTGTCTTTTCTTTCTGTAATTTTTAAGACGTTCCTATGTCATGCTTTGTAGCTTTCTATCAGAGCCATTCAGTTTAGTGTTGCTCCTTTTTATTTATGAAAGATTAGATTATCACCTGGAGCTGAATATTTCAAATAATACTATGAGAATCTTCACAAGCACTAGTATACTCATATATCTAAAAATTATTATTATCATACTGTTTTTAAACAGCAGAGGCACGAACAGGACTTTAAGATATAGAGACATTGTCTCAGAGGCTTTGATCTTCACGTTGCTGTTTCTTATAGTAAAATCTGAAGCTTCTGTATAAAGTAGATATCATAGAATCTTTAAGGTTGGAAAAGACCTCCAGGATCATCAAGGTCAACCATCAACCTAACACCACCACGCCTACTAAACCATGTCCTGAAGTGCCACATCTACACGTGAGGGAGAAAATGTTTTTTGTCTAGAAGTTTAATTATCACCCTTTGTGTAGAGATAGCGTATCTCCTTGAAACAAAAAAAAAAAACAATCAAGCACCCAAACCCATGGATTTCCAGAGTATGATATAGGCTAAACCCATGCATATGAAGGTAAAAGGCACTACAGCAATCCTGCAATTTTGAAGAACTTCAGTTTCTCTCCTCAGTGGGATTTGATATGTGTAGCATGTTTTCCTAAAGGACAAAGAGGGACCTCTGTAATGATCTGAAAAATCAGCCTAGAATCCACAGGCTAAATATTTATGTGGACTTTCTCAGGAAAACATCAGAGCTCCCCACCATCGTTACTACACTTCTTTCTGGCAATCCTCTTTTCATGGAAGAAATGAGGAATTGAGGCATAGTACAGATCAAGTGACGTGACCATGGTCCTCTCCAGCCTCAACCACTCCATGATACACTCCTAATAAGCCCATTTAGGAACCCGTTAGTTTCAAACTCCACAGCCTCACTTCAGCCTCTTTCTGTTTTTCATTGCAAGTTGGTAATTTAGGGATTTCACAGAAAAACACTGTGCTTTTCCATCCCCCAGCAAGTGTACTTTGAATGTTGTGCCTATTTTCTGCCTAGATAGATAAAATCCCACTGTATTTGGCATCAATTTCTTTCTTTGGATAGGAAAGACCTAGGTAAGTTCTGGACTCTGGAATATAGCCCTCTGTTTCCCTGCAAATCTGAAACTAAATGTCTATAGGGAAAACTTGACTGGGTGTGGGATTCTTTAACATACAGCACCCTGTAAACTTTTCTGGAAACTTGGTTTTATGATTCAGCATGTTGAGGTCAATATTTTAAGGTAATAAGCACTAAGATGACACCAGTTTGTGTGGTCTGTGTTACATTTGGACTAAAAAAGTGAACAGTGAACCATATAATTACATGGATATGGGATTCACTGTATGGTGGGGAAGGTTTTGTCAGACCTGAAATGCAGTCATTATGAATGCTTTGAGTTTTTCCCCTCCTGTTTCCCTTTCCTACAAGACAATTTAGCTCTGCAAGGAAAGTTCTTCACTGACCTATTTGCAAGGCTGAAGTCAGGTGTGTTAACTGATAAAGACGCACTGAAGTTCATATATACAGTGGCAGCCAGGTCATCTTTTGTTTATTTTTGACCATGGCATGAAGGATTGAGTTCTGAAGTGATGGACAGCTGAGTGTTAATGCCTTGGCTGCAGATGAGACTGCCTAGCGGCACCACAACTTGTGGCAATTGCAAATTCCCAATACAGCTAGATGCTAGGCATGTGGCTAAGTATTGTGGCTTAACAAGTTATCGCCATCAGAAGTGAGCAGTGGCTAGCAAACTGGCAGGGCTGATGCCATGCTTTGAAAGCATTGTTTCACTCACAGCAATAGTTACTTCCACAGTTCTTGTTTGCCTGGCTCTGGGTAATTGCTAGTTGGGATGGTTCCACCTATGCTCATTGTGTGTTTGGTTTCAAGATGAGCATTAAAGTTTAAATCATTGACCTTTGCTCCAAATTAGAGGATGATTTTTAAAAACATTTTCTTGCTCCACCACCCATTTAGCAACCTCCTTGACCTCTGGGGGCTTGATTTCCCTGAAATGCAAAGCTAAATCTAACTCTGTTTCCTGATGGTGTAGTAATTTGTGTATCATTTTAATATGATTTAAAATTATTTATTCACTCTATCAGTGTTTCTGGAAACCTTTAAAGTTTTTTTTCTTTCTTCCTCACTTCAGTTTTTGCCTTGTGGTCTTTCAATAGGAAAAGCAGAAAATATCTATTAAAAGCATTAGAAAATATAAGTCTCTGCTTTTTTTTTCTCTCTGACACAAGTCTCTATCAGCACTGCTTAAGTTATCTTCCCCATCTTGCCCTGGATGTCGATTAACAGCTGGTCCTGTTCTCCCCCTCCCACCAGTCTCTTTCTTACCTCTGAAACAGTTTATTTTGGACTTCTCTAAACTTTGAACATCAATATGTTGTAAAATGAAGCAGATTACAATGATTTGAAGGTTTATGAGAGACAAAAAGAACCTTTTCAACAGTGTCTGCTGAAGCTTTCCTGGTTTTGGCAGTCAGAAGAAATCAAAGGTAGAGTTCTACTGACACTGAAATTAGCTGCATAAAGTTTGTAAGCTTGCAGTATCTCTATCCAAGACTCAAACTGTAGATTAAAACTAGTTTGTTCCACCACTGCCCTCCCCCCACACCCCAATACTTCTTACCACGTGTATCATTTCCCATTTATACATTTGCCCATACTGATAGCTACCTTTTTATTTCAACTGTCATTTCCTTGTGGTTTGTTACTCAGAGAGTACAATCAAACCAGATGTTTTTGATTCTGATTACTGTTTGATCTACTGTCTCTTTTCTGGACAAATCTTTAAGTAGAGTAAGTTTGGATGGCTCGACTGTTCCTGGTGAAGCTATGTTGCTTTATGCTGGTCCTGATCACAATTTCAAGCTTATTTCTCACTCCGTACCCCCTACTTGCTCTTACCCCAGCATAAGGAGGAAAGCAAATTGTGACATGGCAAACTTTTCTAATGCTGTCATTTAAGAGACAGTTCTTACTATACATATATTTTCAACAGTTCTTGAAAATAAAAAGGAATACTTTGTAGGCTCTCATTGATGGTAAACATTACTGCCAAGAAATGATGTAAGTTCTTCATAGCACAGACTGCACTTCACTCTCTATCTAGTCATAAAGCTAACTTGCATGCACAGGAATTATTATTATTTAATTTTGAAAACTGTTGTTCCCTAACCAAATGCTAATTGTAGTATTCATTCCTGTTAAATGTTGAGAGTTTTTCCTTGTCGTCAACTAAGTATTTAACAGAATCTGTGAGAATCAAAGATGGGTGGGAAGTTGTGCTCTACCACAAGGTCCGGGCAAGACTTTTTCATTTGCCTTATTATCTAATATTCAATCCTTTGCTATGCTCCTTCTTTGGTATGTACTTGGTCTTCCCATTTCAAAAGTAGTCTAGGTATAGTTTGTAAAACTGAAGGTGCTGACTTTGCTAGAAATCCAAAGAAAGAAAGATTTCTAGAGTTGCTACAGTTATATTGTCATCGGAGATGGCACACAACACTTCTATATTATGCTACCTCTCTACTGGAGGGTGCAACCAATTGGAATGGTAATGGGAAATCTGCAAGATGAGTTTAAATATGAGATGTGTACTGTGCTAAGCTCTGCATAAAGAAATTTGATGTAAAAAATACAGAATGGCAACAACAGAATTGTTCAAATAAATCTGGAGCTGAGTAACTGCTACTGTTGAAAAAAAACAAAGGCAACCCTTACTTTAGCGTCAGCCAAATAAGAATATAATTCTCATCTACTTGGAAGTGACAAAGTCTCATTTGGAAGTCTTTTGCCTACCAAGCTCTTAGAAATGGAGACGTGATTTGGATAACAGCAAAAATGAAAAGTACAATTTAGGGAATGTCATACGAAGAAAAATGAATGAATCAGGTTTCTCTGGGGGACTGGCATGGACTTTCTGTTTGGAACAGCTATTAATGTTGCAATTTAACAGTGATGGGTTGTTTTCCATACCTGCTGGGGAATGATATGAAGACATTTGACTTAATTTGCAAGAAGAGTTTAAGTTAGATAATAGGAATTAGTTGTTTTAACGGTTAGGCAACTGAACTGCTGTTCTGGAAGGTTTCTGAGCACCGATTTGGATGAATATCTCTGAGGAATGCTCCAAGTGTGCCTGATCACGTTTCTCTGCTTGGGCTAGATTAGAATAAATAGCTAAAGTCTGTGGGGTTTTTTTTTTTGCCATCCTAATACATATTTTTGCATAAACATGCAAAAGGCTTCACTATGTAAGAAGTTGAACCCCTCACCTTGCTACTAATATTCAGCATTCTCTCCTATGCAGAAGTCCTTCCATCCAGTGCTCATTTCTGAACCATACTCTAAGCTCATTTTCAAGAGTGCCAAGTTCCATAGTATGGTTATGGTTCCACCAATAGTTAAAGGTGATTTAGCTGTTTCTTTATATCCACAAATGGATTTGGGAGTGTACTTTACTGTCACCTGGAAGTTCATATTCAACATATAAACTTCCAGCTCTAAAGCAAACTTTAATTTCACTCTGCATCTGATTTTGTTAGTTCAGCTTTCAGCATAATGGCAGTTAAGTCTAGAGGATGAAGAACAGGCAATAATGAACTGAGATATTCTTGTAATCCTTCAACTTTTATGGAAAGCAATTTTGCAAGATGATAATCTTTACAGATTTGTAGGAAAACTTACTCTAAAATGTTGCCTTGCCTATTCATCCTCTGTTTTCTGAATCTGTTCAGGAAGATGCAGGCATATATTATCATTTCTTACTCTTTCTGTTCATGCAGCAGAGATGGAACTAGTGAAGGTGTGCCTTTTTGTTCCTGTAATCCTTCCCAGCAAAGCTCAATCAAGTCCTCTCCCCTTCTTATATCACTGTTTGTGCCGGAACAACCATTTATACCCAAATCTACAAATAACTCACCAGGACTTGGACCACTTGGTTTGACTTTGTTGTTCTGTTATCTTCCTGTGTTTCAAAAGCAGATCTCTCAGAGTCTCCCATCACTGCCTGTTGCTTTAGCCTGGTAGAGTACCTAGAAGTGGAGATGCCATGACTCACAAGGTAGTATAGTGCAAGAGACTTGCTGTTGTCAACTGCAGTTGTCTTTCTAGATTCGTGACAATGAATACGATGTCATTCCTTTAATCCAACAAGACCACAGAGACGCAGTAGGCACATGGATTTTGTCCTGTCTACTTGGTCCAGTGGGAAGTGATGAAGTAGACAAGTACACTTTGATATAACTGGGTATAAAAGCAGCTAGAGGCTACTTTTCAGCAATCAGATAAGCAAAGCATAAGTGTTGTCCAGCCCTTAACCAATTCTTGTATTAAATGCCTGTAAAGTACATATCTGCCCAGTGGACTACAACAGAGAATGAATTAATTTTATATCTAGTCTAAGTCCAGTAAGCCTCACAAAGTGTCAGTATGGGTAAGCCTCACACATTGCAACAGCTATAATGTGTAGGACTGGGAGTATCTCGTGTGCACACTAAAATAACATTTTTATTCTCACTTTAAAATCATTAAATTCCCACTAAAAGGACATAGCGATTAAAAAAAAACCAACCCAACTGGCATGAAATAACAACTAATCAAAAATAAATACTAGGATAGCTAAGTTCTTCTCTATGTTTTAGTCTTGCTGTGCACGGATTTAGCACAAGGACATGGAACATAACAGCTTATTCTCAGTTGTGGTCCTTGCAGAACAAGGACACTCCAAACTGAGTCATGGTAGCAACGGAGAAGCAGCAGCAGCAACTCAGAACTGAATTTCCTCTGCTTTATATGTTCAATTCTATCTGTCCTTTTGTCTTCCTCCATTTTAATAAGGAAATATTTACTAATAGCTGGAATATCCTTGCTTGCTGTAACTGTACCTTTGCAGTTTACAAATTCCATATATCTCCATCTATTAATTTTCATTTACTAGCTATGTTTTATTTGTAAAAGTAGAAACTGGATGAACTCATAGAAAAATACATACCTGGGCAAGTTGAAAAGACTGTTGGCAGGTCTGAGCGTAAAGCTCACCATGAGAGGGCTGAGCACTGTTCAAGCACAACTCCCTGGCTGGATCTATCACTACGCTATAGTGAAGAGTAACAAATTTTTTAGGGTTATGTTATTAGGTAAATAGGACCAAATACTTATCATCGGAAGGTGATGACATGCTTCTTGCAGTTGAGAGTGGTGAGTGTGACACATACTTGCTTCAGGTTAATTGACACTGAAATATGTTAATATGTTTCTCAAGGATAAACTTTCCATTAGTTATCCTTTGTTCTATATTTCTCCTCCCCTATCTTGCAACTGGTCTTGAAGGTATGACACTTAGGCACATAGCCTGGTGTTATTGAGGATATTCAGAGATACATGCAGCTAATCATTAAAAATTCACTATACAGTGCTACTTGTGTTTATTTCAAAGTTATTTATTTTCAAGCATCATAGTATTTGCTTTGCTAATGCTTGGGTCTTGGTGGCAGAAAGAGAGAACTAGTTTCTCGTGACCCACTGTGCTGTCTTCCTTGGACTGATTTTTCACTTCAGACTGATTTTTCACTTCAGTTTTATAGCCTGTCCGAATGTATCATCCACTTGTGTTCGTTATCCATTCACTTTCATTATTTATGTTCTAATGCGTGGAGAGATTTGGGACATGAAAGTGAACCTATCCAAGAAAAGAGAGCAAGGCCTGTAGGAGGGCACATATAGATTGTCAAAAAGCTCAGTTTCGAAACTCCTGTTTCTGGGAGCTCTCAGTTTAATTCAATGGTGGTTCAAAACCACACTCTTCACAGCAAAGACCCTCCAGTTTGTCTCCCAGGTATTCTGGCACTGGTTTCACATGGATGCCCAGGCTGTGTCTACTTTCCTCTGATCCTCTGAAGTGAGAGTATGCTCTCCACAACTCCTGCTTCTGACACAGCATTCCCAGCACCTGCGACCTGTGAGTGCTTTTTACATGTCTTCCAAGAAATTCCCTCTGATTCGTGGTTTTGCCTCAGCTTGTTATGGCTGCTGTTTGCATCTAAGTGCATTTTCTTCTCCTATGGCTGTGCATAGAATAGACTAGTGCATGTGTGCAGCAGAGGGGTGGACTGAAAGTGGTGGGGTAGGGCTATTCTGAGTTGTGGTGGTGTCAGCCACTGCCTTTTGTGGAAATGCTCAGTCTCCTGAGGGAATCCATTTGCTCTTACCAGGTCATAAAAGGGTCCCAAAGAACATTGAAAACTTGGATGGAAAAGGCCTTAAAGAGAAAATTGCACTCCTTGATAAATTTGCGGAAAAATCAAGATGTTTCTCTTTTGTTGTTTAACTATAAAAAGTATTCACAGCATGAGACAGCATCTAAACCACATTAAAAAGTACCTTGCTGAGCAATTTGGGACTGCATTAATGCTAGGATTAGTGGGAGTTTTTATCCCTGTGGTGGTTACCAGTATTCTTCCATAAGCTTGAAGCATTTTCTCCACTCAAAAAAAAAAAAAAAATACTGATGCAAGAAAAAAGGAAAGAAATCATACTTCTAAACTGGACACATGACATATGCAAATCAGTGTGTGGGACTGAAAGCAGCAAAGGTGGCAGCAGGTTGAAGTATGACTAATCAAGTCAGTCAGGTTAATCTGTTCTAAAGCAGAGGCTTCAAGCCAGAGGAAGATCTACTGTTGACGCAGGCTAATTGTGAGGTTAATACAAAACAAATTTGGGGAAAAAAGGATGTATTGGCTAGTGTCCTACATGGTATTTATATGATTTTAGCTTTATTGCAGGCATGTTATTCACCCTTCCAAGTTTCAATAAGTTCCTGTATAAGATTCCACACTGAATAGAATTTTAAAAAGCACTAGGTATCAGCTTAGTGTCGTTAAGTCCAGTTGTTTGAAAGCAGAGGGTATTAGCCTGCTTGCTAAAATGGCTGTGCTGTTTCTAATATATTGATTGGGCTTGTTTTGAATTTGGTGTCCCTATCCTGTACTGCCTTTATACCTATGAAAATTTAAACCTTTACAGGACAGTAAAGCAGGATGTAATACCAAGAATAGTCTTAGGATAGATTCTGTTCAAAGAATGATGCTCATAGTGTAGGAATTCCTTAAGAATGTTGTGAATTGTGTGCATCTTCCTAAAGCTGCCTGAACAACCTCACTCACACCAGCAAGATTTTAAATTCTGAGTTTGCTACACTTCTCTGAGAAGACTGTATTTCTGTAAGCACACAAAAATGACATTTACTCAGTTAAGATAAAGGGGCATTGGGAGTACATATGCGACTTAATAGGAGCCGATTTTAGGATACTAATAGTGTATGAAGAAGGGCATCTTGCCTGTAAATGCTTATTTATTTTTCCTAGAAGAGTGTGAAATGGCAAAATTCAGCACATCATTTCAGAAAAAAACCCCAATATTTTTAGGAATAAAATTCAAAATCAAAATGAAAGAATGCTGAATGGTTCAGAAGCTTGTTACTATAGAAAAGTGTTTAATTCCTGAAACGCCCTTGGACAAAGTACCCTATACTTTTAGAGTTAAGTACACTTACTGCAGTGGGAACAGAGAAAGTGTGCCTATGTGTGTTTTTCTTTGAACCATGCCCTCAGCTGTACTGAAAACACAATGTATGTTTCTGGTAGAGTGACTGTTTTATTTCATTTTTACGGTACCCAAAACCAATGGCAAAAGCTAGTGATCTTGTAGATGAAGAAAACGCCCTGTAATTTGCTATTGGCATCACAACTCTTGGGATTTTAATCTTTATTCAAAAAATATATGTATTTAAACACAGCATCTTCATAAAAAAAATGTTCAGACCACAGGTAGACAAACACTGACTAGACAATTTACCACATCCTAGGCAATTCACAACTCTAAAAAGAAATTTAGTCGTCTTTTTTTTTTTTTTTTTTGGAAGGGGGGTGGGGGGGACGACTATATTTTTTCAAAAATATTTTGCTTCTAGTTTCAGCAGCAAAGTTTGTTTGGATGTGAATCTAGACATTCTGTGATTTGAAGGGAGCAGGTACATTCCACACATCCTGCCAGAAAATCTATTGATTCCATAGTTGGTGTCACTGCTGGAAAGAGCAGGCTGAACAGAACAACTCAGTGAGTGAATGGGTTAGCTGTGTAGGGGAATCTGGCCTTTTGGATGGGAACACGCTATTCAAATTAAATTAAAAAATAGCAAAATCTGCTGAAGGAAGCATTTGGGTGTTTCCTTCTGGATCCATTCTGCCTGAAGGCTAATGTTTTCAGATTTACTGCTGTGTGTATTCCAGCAGAGAGACACATACATTTGTACTTTGCCTTGGAGTCTTCATGTGTTTTATCAAATGACTGCTTAATGTGAAAAAATAAACAGTCTCCTGGAGCAGGGTTTGGAACCCAGGTTTTCCCATTTCCCAGAGAGTGCCCTAAATGGTTTGGCTGGAGTAATATTTCTGGCCTACTAAATCTTGAATTCTTTTACAAAGGTGGAGCAGCTCCAGTAGAGAGAACTAAAACCACCACATTTTCTTCTGCCTCAAATAGTCTGTACATCTGCTGCTAGAGCACGCTCCTAGACGGTGAAGGAGGAGGGCTTGAATTCCTTTTGCTGAACACACCCTAGGACCCAGGGTTCCCATGTCCTGTGTGAGTGTGCTAGTCATGGAGTTGTTGGTTAAAATAAAACCCCCAAAGCTCAAATAGCTGTCCTGACATGATTTAAAAGAAGCCTAAGCTCTCGAGTCTCAGGACTGGGAAGAATTTAAGGCATCATTTCTCTCAGACTCTGGTGGCCTTCTGTTGATGTTCTGCCTCTCTTGGATCCCAGTCCTCCTGCATGTATATATACAAACACTGAGAGCTAGGATGAAGGGTTTGGGACTCAAGGTGATGTTCTCAGTCCTGCCAGTGAAGAGCAAAGGTTTGGGTAGAATGGATGTATCCCACAGATCAAGGTCTGACTACGTGGTTGGTGTTGCAGGTGTGGCTTTGGCCATAGGACCTTCTTGCAGAAATGAGGATTGCTAAGGAGAGATGGGATCCATATCACAAACAGTGGGCAGAGCATCTTTTCCAACAGACTTGCTAACCTAGCTAGTCTGGACAGCTTTGAAGAATGTTAATTCAGGGAATCA
This sequence comes from Tetrax tetrax, assembly GCA_009806455.1. Classification (NCBI taxonomy): domain Eukaryota; kingdom Metazoa; phylum Chordata; class Aves; order Otidiformes; family Otididae; genus Tetrax; species Tetrax tetrax. The sequence goes on from WHYT01016044.1 coordinate 52,449, forward strand.
AAAGACATCTCCTGAAAGCAACAACAGGTCCTGGTGATTCATGAGTCAATCCAATATCTGTGGAAGGGCAGAGGAGTGGAAGACAAGTAATCCAGGGGATTTCTGTCTTTGGGACAATTTTTGATGCAAGCATTGGACAAACCAGTAAGGTGAAGGACTGTGCTGGATATGCTGCTTATGAACAGGGAATAACTAGTTGGGGTTGTCAGTAAGAATCAAGTACCCAAAAGTGAGATGTTACAAAATGAGGGCAAGATCCATCTCACATAACTGAGATGAGATTTACTTGCTTCTGAAGGGCTGCATTTGTCCAAGTGGCAATCTAATACTATATTAAGTGGACCGTGAAGATGATTAACAGGAAAAAAAATTACAGTGAAAAATCTGATATTTCTGTATGTGCTCTGTTAACTTATTTGATAAAGAAAAACATCTCAAAATCTATGTATATAGCCAGGACACACAAAAAAACCCTAATTCCCCATTCCCACAGATATTGTTGGAAGGAACTGCTTAAAAGAAAAGTCAATCTTGCAACATTTCTGAATATAACTGCCACAAAAAAATGTCTTAAATCAACAAGTGAGGTTTTTTTTTTTAAAAAAAAAATCTTTCAACCCTTTATTGAACTAGGCATATTAAATTATTTCCAGAAGATATGTAATTCAAAAATGATCTGACCAATTTTGAAATATGTTTTATTTTAAGTGCTATGAATAGATCATACTTAGATGCTCATAAATTATGTTACTTTGAAAGGAGGACATAAAACAGCAAAAGATTCTTAATAAAAAGGTTATGGTGTCTTGCAAATTAATAGCTAGCTACTTAATGTCAGAATATTGCAATGTAGAAAGTATTGACTATTCATTGAAAGTGATGCTTGTGGCCAAGTGAATATTATCAAGCTTTAGCAAATAATCTTTATAGCTTTTGAAACAAGCTCATTCTGGAATATCATAATGTCTCAATGGTAAAGTGAAAATGTGATAGTAGCTACGTAATGGCAAGCACTCTTGAACTAACTTCTAAAAGAAACTCACTGAATGTTTAATACTAACACTGGGCGGAGAGAAATGCAACTGCAAAGAATTTCATTAAAATGCTAATGCTTAATGTTTCATTTGATTTTAATGGAAAGTTTATGAAAGACTGCTATTAAGGCTGGGTGGTGGAGCTGATCACTATCATTCTTTTATTAGTATAACCAAAGGGCTTAATTTTCCTTAGCTCTTTAATTGTTCCTTCATCTTTCCCCGTCCCACCCCTTGCTTCCTACGAACATGTGTTTATCAAAAATATTTAGATTTAAGCTGTAGAATAGGTTTTAAAACCCAGTAGTTTTTGTTTAGTTTGGTTTTTTTTTTTTTAATTAGAACACCATTCATTTTGAAATGAAAGGAACAAATTAATTCCTCCGTGGTCATGGTCATATGTTATTCCCCCCACTAGAAGTATGTATGCCAATTCTACCAAGAGGGTTATTTGTATCTTGAAGTCATGTCTGTTGTCTAGGATGTGGGGAATTGGCCACTGGCAAACAGTCAGAACCATTTAAGGGAAGGATTTGCTCATCAGTTTTGAACTTGGAAATGGTGGATTTTGGACATCTCATTCATTAATTTTGTAAGAAAGTGATGACTCAAGACTCACCAAAACTTTTTCTTCCCACATTTACTGAATTGTGCATTGTATCCTTTTTTAATGACTGTGCCAGATTTCAGAGAGACGTCTGCATGAAGTGTTCTAGACACTGCTTTTTCCATGCTTAAAAAAGGTAAAAAATTAAAAACACATTTTTGTCTACTGATGTAACAAATTGGTACAAGAAAAGCAGATATTTAGCATGAGCAAATTGTAGAAATGCACAGGACAATGTAAGATAAAGAGCTGTATTGACTTTAATTTCACTCTAAAGCTTAACCAGTTCAAAGGTGAGTTGCAGTAGTTCATGTTCAGTCTGGGACTGAAGTATGTCAGGCATAGCAGGGGATTGCTGTGAGGTGAATGTGTTTGCCTGAACTGGGGGATGCAGAAAAGATGTCCTGTTAATGTAAATAAGCACCTGAAATAAAATAAACTATGATATTTTGTAGCAGTTAAGTAACTGAGGCATAGTTTTTTCTCTCTCCGTTAATACTGGCTGACATAGCAGGTGCTCCCTACTTCACGTGCTTTGAATGAGCGGATGTTTACTCCTCCTTATTGAAAGGGTTTGAATTCCCTCATCCTCCTCCAGAGCTGGCCCATAGCTGTTATTTCCTTAAAAAAAAATAGCTATATAGGGTTGTTATGTGCTTTGTGATTACCTCATGGCCTTATGAGAGGGAAAACTGTACTCATTTGCAGTAATTTGTATTGTGTCAGTACGCTGCATGAATTATGGAGTTTGTAATGCCTTGCTTTCTTCTTGGACCTTTGTATTTCTTCTGACACTTCTGCTTCAATAGTATGCCTTTTTGCAGAGAACTAACCAGACTCCATGTCAAAATGCTTGTTCACAGCTCTTCCTTTTAGTGTAGGATAGATTTTCACTAAAGAACAATGTGCAAAGAACAAATAATGCCCAGAATTATCAGAGAACAATTTATGATTTTCAATACTGTACACAGAAAAACCCTTAGGAAAAAAGTATTACTTACATCTGTTGAAAAGTCCTCTAAACTTGCTGTTTAATATAGCTCTACACTTACATACATTTTGCCTGTAAAGTGTCAGGCATAACTACGGGGATGAATAGGGAGAATAGCTTCTATAATATATCTTTCCCTGGGTAATTAAATTGTTACTATTCATAGGGGTGAATTTATAGGCCTCAGATAAGCAATATCCAGAGTCTTTTCTACAGTTCTGCCACAGCCTAAATATATGTATATACATGCAGTAAAATTGGATCTAGCTGGGTGCTGTTCACACCTTTTAGGTATGAATGAAAATGGGTGCAATTGCATTTCTTTGTAAATATGCTTGCTCTGAATGTAACTGTCAGGAAGCAGGGTCAGCTCGGATCGTAAAGGAAAGCGGGAGGATTGAGTGCATGATGTGGTGCAGACAACTGAACACGTACTTGTGGAAATGACCTACAACTTACAGAATGGAGGCCCTTTAGCTGTAGTTATAAAATCTACCATTTGAATTTCTGCATGAAATTTACAGACTCCAGCTACCAATAAATCAGTCTGCGTTTCCGTCTTCTTCCAAATAATCTTCGATGAGGTCACCCAAAAAGAGATAAACAACAATGTTTTATGCAAGTATGCGCCTCTTTTGTTGCAATGGGAATTACAAAATGAGGCATCTCTGAAAGATAACTTCAACATGATATTTCTTTTTTATTTTCCAATAAATGATGACTTGGAAGAAGACTTCTCAGCAGAAGCCAGAAGTGAATAATAATTTTTTTTTTCTTTATGTGCTGTACATGCTGGTTATGTGTTGGGCAAGGACTTGGGATTTTTAAAAGAACATTTGCGATATCACACTGCAAAGTTTGAAAGGAGGCCATTAAGCAAATTGGGAATCTTATATATGGAGGAAGTATTATGTTCAAGGCTGCAGTGCTTGCTATGATTAGAGTGCTCTTTGTGGGAGATTTGTTGAAATTTCTTCATCCTGGACACCTGCCAAGCTTAAGGCTTTAATGCTCTGAGATTGAGTCACAGAAGTGGGGACTGACTGCTCTCAGAGCCTGTTGACTTGCCAGGAGGTGGATATGAGAGGCAAGTAAGAAGGAAAAGAGGTATGAAAAATAATCTTGACATTTTGTGATAATCTTTCATTTAGAAGAAATAAGTCCATGGCTTCAGGTTTTTGATCTATTTTCCAAACTTGCAAACAAAAATGGGACATTTTAGAGATGTGATCTCATGTTTCAGGCTGATGACAGAAAGAATATCTAGGTGTTTGGAATAAAAGAGACTAGAAAAACAAGGATTAACATGGTACTGAACATAGATAGTTAAATATAGCATCAGTCCATTATAATTACCAAGTGAAATGAATAATTTCAATACAGATTATAACTTTTTTCAACTTTTTTTTTCATTTGCTGACCACTAGAAATCTCTAGTGGATCTCTGCATGACTGATTTAAGCTTGCTGAAAATAGACTAGCTTTTCTGGATCATGTTTTATGGATCCTGACTGTACAGCCCCTGAGTCTCTTAGAAGCATACGCTGAAAATCATTAGATAAACAGAAATTATACAGACAGTAAGAAATGACAGCATTTGTGAGAACCACTTAACCAAATTAGATCAGTGTAACCAGGTATTCAACCTTTCTCAGAGCATATGAGGGGGCTAATACATAAAGCTCAAATGCTTTTTGGAGGAACAAATGGTAACTGGTGAGTTTTGAAAAAACTGCTGAAAACTACGGTGTGGCTGCAGGTTTGCACACAGGGCTTTGGATTCTGAAATCAAGGTAAGACAAATGCCTGGAACGTATCCACTTTTGATATGTTAACATTCACAAAGCCTGGCTCTCGAAGGCTTCACAGATACTGCTTTTCAGCTGGGAGATGAGGACTGAAGCCATGAGGGAGCTACTTCATCAATCTCACATCAGCTATAACTGAACCTCTCTTTGCCCCAAGTGAGCTGAGAACAAAGAAGCACAGTTTAGCCCAAATTTCTCTCAAATGTTGGATTTGCCTTTACCCTGATATAAACTGCCTGTGCTTGTAGATCAGCCAATATCAGCTTGCTCGGAAGTTACAGAGGAGAGGATAATCAAATGACGTCTTTGTGATCACTCTCTGCTCTTCCTGTCTCATGCATGTTTGTGTCTGATGTACTGCAACCACATGAGGTTCAGACACAGACCTGGGAAGCTTGTACAGTTCCAACTATATATCAGGCTTGCACCCACATTGACCCTTTTTTGAGTGTTTAGTTAGATGTTCGGGTTTAGAGGTGGATGTATGCAACCGTGTAGGATGGGCTTGATTTGTTGCCATCAGTTCTCCTGTACCTAACTGAAAAGTGAGAAAGTAATGACACAGGAAAGGCAGTTTGTGTGCGTAAGTGTGTTCATATAGGGCTCCCTGTGATCTGTCATGGAGGTATTAACAAGTTTGTGGAAGAAATGGGACCATTACAATTTTAAATATTTACGTCATCTAGAATGTAGACTGTATATCCTGTCCATTTCCACATATACTCCACAACTGAAATTTGATCTATAAATGCTTGATGTGTACAAGCGAGGGAATTAACAATGCTACAGTGAATAGCTTTTTTTTTTCTTTTTCACTGGAGAGATGGTAATCTAGGATAAGTGGGTATGTCCAGAAAAAGCCAGGGAATGAGCTCAAGAACTAGACTCCAGGTCATTATGTACAGACAGCTGTTAATTTGCTTCCTGGCTCTGCTCCAACCACCTCTCTCCTAGACAGCACCTGAACATGGCTGAGGTGACAGTACACCATAGGGACTGTTGCCAATGGTTCATATGAGTGAAACTGCAACAAATTTTCTTTCCTCTATCCTATTCAGTCCTTCACCTCTGTCCCCAAAGCTTATCTCCAACAAACATGTCCTCTTACCAGAGCCAGGGCATGGAAAACACTGACTGTAGCCCTCTTATTTCAGAGACTTTACATGAGAAAACAGATAATGATAATTGTCTCTTAAGAAGTCATCGTCCAGGGCTCTACTTCCATATTTCATAGCCACAGCAGAGCTATGAGTAGCATGCTGTAGTGCAATATGTCCATTGACGTGTACCACAAGACCTCAACGGCCACAGGAGTCTCCCCCCATCAGCCTCTGCGGGCTGTCTTTTGGAAATACCCTTGTGCTTCTTTAGTCCTTGACGAGAAATGGCACAGCATAGACAAAATACGGGGCTAACGCTTGGACCGTTGTGGTAAGTACCTTTCCAACTGCTGAGGGTGCAGAAATGACTTTGCCACTAATGAAACTCTCTCAGGCCCTGACACAAGTCACAGCTGCTCTTCATGGCGTCGGCGTTATCCAGAGACCACTTGCATGGGAAGTAAGCCCTTGGAGGTTTTCTAACAGAGAATCTGACAGGATAAATTGGTGCTCTTCTATGAGGATTTAAAGCTTCCAGGGCCTGTCTGTGCTGGCTGGCTGCCTTCCCAGGTGTTTTGTACTTGAAGGAAAGAGAAGACTCCAAAAAAGCCCCCCAAAGCCCAACAGTTGTCATAATCTTTTTAATAGCCCTGAATTTGAACATTTGCTCCTCTGCTTGCTTTCTGTATGCTGTAAAAACCCAAGTATTTGTAATCCAGACAATGCTTTCTGTTGCGCTAGGAGTATTAAGATAGCCTGACGTGAGGCTTAACAGCAATAAAGTAAGTTATGGAAGGTTATAGGGTATTTCAGAGGAGAGGAAGGACAGTGATGTTCACAGATGTTATTGATTTTATTTTATTAATGTATTGTGGAGAATGAAATAAAAATAGAGGAGAAACAACTTGCTAGTTAAGTAGAAAATTATATCTACCTAACCGTCTGTTTCTATCCTGCTGTAACTGAGTTACAGTGAATCTGGAGGAATCTGTTCTTCAGTGAGGCAATGCAGCAATTCAATCTTTTCCTTCAGCGACTGAGGAATTGGAGACTTAGCATTTCAGTCTCTCTTCTCGTGTTAATCTGCCAGCCCTTACCCTAAGGTAAACTCTAATTGTTCTCGTTTCATTTTTGGAGACTTTGCAGCTGAAATGCTGCATTGCCCCTCTCTGAGTCACATCTGATTGCAGCTGCTCAGCGTATATATGCATGAATTCACTCAATTTCAGTAGGGAATTTTTAGGCTAAGGCCTGCACATTGCAGTTTAAAAAATAGAGATAAATGAGGGAAAGGGAATGAAGGGAGAAGACCTAAGACTTCCCCTGGATGCCATTATAAGATGTAGGTTTATTTGAAAGTTCTATAGACAACAAAGAGAACATTTATTTCCACTGCACCTTTTACATTTTAACCTAAATAAACATTGCCCTAAAGCAGGAAAGGAAATGATTCTTCCTTTTGATGGTCTCTGAGGTAAATCTTTCAGTATGTTCCCCAAATGTCTTTATTTCTTATTTTGTCTTTCAAAGACCAATACTTCCATGTCTTGGGTTCTTCAGGCTTTCTATTTGACTATTGTGTAAGAAAGTCCCAGGGTGGGGAGCATCCATCAGCACCAGGACAAGGAAGCTTTTTCCAGTATAAAGAATGTGGACTCAAACACTGGATTTCATAGTTAATCATAAAAATGAAATAAAAGCTTTGCTTCCAGGAATACAAATGGCAGAAGAGATGCTAATATATGCATGCACATGTGTGTGCATATGTATGTAAACAGGCACATTATATATATACATCTGTACATAATATAAAGGCCTATTCCTTCTTTCACTGGAGCAAGGGGAATTCTCCCATGGACTTTATTTTGTACAACAAGGGCATTGTTACAGCAACCTTAAAAAAAAAAAATTAAGGCCTTGATTGAAGTGCTTACGCATCTGAGAAGCCTATTGAATTCATGGAGCTTCTTCACATGCTTAGTTTGGCATGTGTGTAAATACTTTGCTGTAACAGGGTCACAAGGCCTCAATTCAGCTCTTATAAAGCTCAGTGGAAAGATTTCTTTTGATTTTAAAAGCAGTTGGATGGCTTTGCAGCGTGTCTTTTTTGTGCTAATGCAGAGCCAGCCAGCCATATTGCAGGAACATGTGGTACACGTTAAAAGTTTTAGAGGTTGCAAGCAGTAGCAACTTTACACTGACAGCTTTTATCTGGCTTGATTAAAAGATGTGAATAAAAAGGCATTTCCAGATCTGCAGAAGGCAGCGAGCGCCTTCCAGAAAGGGCAGCACGGAGTAAGCTCTGGCTGGGGAGCCGTCAGTGGCGGCGGGAGGATGCTGAGGGAGCTCAGGAGGAAGGCTGAAGATAAGCTCATAATTTGGATGTATCGGGGAGACAGCTGCATTGTCACACCCAATGTACACCTGGGAGTGTGGGGGGAACTCCTGCTGCGAGGTGCTGACGCCAGCCGGGGAAGAAGAGCAACATCCATCCGTCTCAGAGACTGGGACTTGGCACCCGTCGGGGCCAAATTTCTGGGGAAGGAATAACACGCTGGGAGTTGTTCAGTGTAACTGCAAATGTAAAATAATTGCTGCTTTGACATGAAGCCTACTGAAAAGGCTTTGTCTGCAGTTGTGTTATTTCAAGCAAACTGTTCTAGTCTAAATTTCTTACTCCAGAGCTGAAGGGCACCGACAGAGCAGGTGTGACGGAGAGGCATGCAGAGAGGTATCCCTGAGAGATACGCTGCGCATGTCTTTTTTACTGAGAAATGCTCAGGGAGCTGGATGGGACCTAGAAAACTGAGATGATAGTATTCTAGCTCATGCTCAATTGCTCCTGGAATGCTACTTCCAGACATTTCTTTAGGAAGAAAATTTGGAGGAAACCTGAAGAGGGCAATGCAGTTATAATGGGCATAGTTCAGTAAAAATTACAAAAATCACAGGTAAAGGATAACTCTATAGGGAGACCTAATTACTTGTGGCATTTGCAGGAAATGAATTGCAAGGAGCCCCAGATGAGTAATATATGGAGATAAAAGGAGATAAATAGGAACTGGAACTGCCTGAATGTTTTCAAAATTTCAATATGGGGAAATGAAGAGAAGAAAAATCATTCTGGTTTGACCTGTTCTGCGGACAAGGACAGATGTAAGAAAGGGGGATATTTAGCCCAGCTGAGGCAGAGGAAGTCTGTTCCAATGAGACCAGAAGACATTAAATAGGAATGAATGGCAAACCCCTGACTCTGTATTGCATTCAAAGCGAGATTCAGCAAAACTAAAAACAGAATGTGGGGGTTGGCAACGAACAAGAAATGAATGAAAAAATGTAAAGGTACTCAATATCCATATTTATTAAGGAATCATCTAGGTTTCTGTGAGTTCATTTAGGTAAATTCTACGTATCTATCCCTTTAAATATGCTGAAGAGTAAAGACAGTCTTTTTATTTTCATCTCCCCAAGCTGAAATTCAGCTTTAGGTAGTACTTGGCTCTTAGATGTGTATGCCACTCGTTTGGGCTGTCTCTTTCCATCTTCTTATCCTATAGGACCCCAGTTCTTTTTAGGAGAAAATCTGCTTTGTTGTCCTCTTTTCTACTGTCCTTTCATTTATGAAAATGTTCTTGGTCTTTTGTCTTGCCTTCTCCGTAATCTCATCACTCTTCAGCTTGCATTTCAGCTGTTTCCCAGTGCTTTATGACAGCCTAACTCTGACTGATATAAAACTATGAGTTAGTTTCCTGAATGATCTTCCTAAACATTTTGCTTCAAAAGATACAATAACATATAATTTGATTCCTTTTTAGTTCAAGGCTCAAAATTTTTGCCTGCATAAGGGTGGAGCATAGGAAGGCCAAAAGGGAAATGGACATTGCTCTCATTTTTCTCTGGGCAATTTTTTAAAACAGAAAATCTAATCCAAAATGTATGCCTTACAGGAATCACAGGAAGACTTGTCACCAATGAAACCTGCTCCCTGCCTGTGTGTCCATCCCCTCCTAACCTCTCCCATTGATCATTTACGTGGACCCACTGCATCTACAGTCAGCATTCAACTTCTGTTCCCATTGTTCCTGTCTATAGCTCCATTTCCTAATTATTTCAAGCTTCAGTTAGGTTAGCTAGGACAATACGAGCTATCTGTTAGACTACCAATCTCAGGTGATGATATTGTGCAATGTTTGCTTAATTGCCGTGGTTGAATTATGCTGTTTATTTTGTTACTCAACTAGAAATGCTAGGCTGTTTAAGGTTTAGAAATTTGGTTGATGAAGTGCGAAGATAAAAGTAATAATATTGCCTACTAGAGAGGATAATCTGAAACTGCATTGACTAAAGAACAACTGCACTACATAATTGTGCTGTGCAAGAGGAGTTGACACTTTTATTACCCAGATGCGATGAGGCAAGGAGGTCCAGTTTCACTCTGAGAGGGGCTGAGCTGGTTTTCCCATCTCTTCTCTCGTGGGTGCTTATGTTACACATTTACACAAAGGTCTTATGACAGCACTGCAAAACAGTGCTACAGAAATGGATTAATAAAGTTCCTTAAAACTCTGTGAAGATGGAGGTAGAGGTTATCCATTTCATGCAACAGAAGCAAATGAGTGGACACAGGAGTTGTTCAAGATGAGACACAGAGACTACTGCAAAGGTGGGGCTGGAAACCTTGAGTCTTTAATCCCAGGCCTATGCCTGTGTTTGCAAGGGAAAATTTCTTGTTGGATGTTGTATGCAAGCTTAACCATTCCCAAGTGCCTGTCGTTCCAATCATATTTTCAGTTATTAGTATTTAGGTGATTAATATTTTTTTTTTGGTGAACACATGCTCTTTTGGCAAGGAAAATGCTACATAGCTTCATTGTATACAAATGAGATTTACTCTTCTAGCATGAGGTACTAGTACATTTGCTGTGGGGCTGTCTAGCTTTTGTATAATGACACTGAGATCGGTAAATCTGACTACCTTGAAAAGAACAGCAAACCTGATCTCAGCATTCCTCCTGATGTTTCTGAAATCCCCAGGTGGATTCAGTAATGCTTATTAGTTCCAGTTCTCTCAAAGCTGTGCCATGAAGTGTGCTGCTACTAAAGGAGGGTCAGAAGCTTTAGAGCTAAGCTGCAGCTTTTCAGCAAGCTTTGAGCTCCTGCAGCATTGCTTTGCAAGGCAGATGGAGGCTCGGTGCTGAGAGCAGAGTTCATGTCCATCCCCCTTCCCCAGTGTGTATCCTCGCATCTCGGCAAAATTTGGGGGGTAGGGGAAAAAGGAAAGAAAAAACACTTTCTATTTTGACCTGTTCTATTAGGAATGACAGAAGTGTGAAAGGGAAGTTATTTGTGCTGGTTGGTACAGAGCCAGCCATTCCTCTTGGAGAACGTGCTCCCACCCTGCTGTCAGGACAGCAGTGCAGCTATCAAAGCGCCCTTGCCTGGGAGGAGACATGATAGAGACCTACAGAAGTCACACTCTGGTCGCTAAAGGCGCTTCGTTATGCTCCCTATGTGTGGGCTTAATTGGACCTTTTTTGTTTCCTTGCTGTACAGCTGACCATTTAGGATGGGAGATCAACGTCGTAGGCACTGAACAAGAAAGAGCAATACACAAGAGTCAGCAAGGCTCCTCCAGCTCCTGGGTGAGGAGGAAGAGGAAGAGTAGAAAACAGGGAGAGGAAAAAGTCCATTTCCAGATAAGCATGTTGAAAGTTTGAAAACAGGGAGAAGTCTGCTTTTCTGCTCAAAGTTTAGTCATAGACAGGGACTTGGGTTTTGGCTGCTTCTGCTTCTTGGATACATCTGTTTAGAATTTGTAAAGCTTTATGTTCTGCTTTTGCAAATTATAATGTCAAGTGGGGAAAATGGTAAACTATCAGGATGCTTCATAGGAGATGACATCTGTTACCAGGATCTTATATGGGCTTTTATTAGATTTTGTCATCAGGAGGCCTCATGATTGCTTCAGTGTTGTCAACCTGTGCACACACACACACACACACACACACAGAGCCTATCTGTTTATCAGTCTGTCTTTGTACAATTTCCTGTACATTACTGACATGTGGTAGGAATCACGGAACTGATGTGACTTCTAATAAACGATAAAATTTAAATCTTACTATACAGGAAGAAACTTCATACTGAAGACCTTCCTGATCTGCACTGTTGGAGTTCCTTATCTTGTGCTCGTGAGATTATTTTCCTTTCTAAAAATAGTCTAAAATTCTGTCTAGAAAAGTTTGTCTTCCGCTATTACAGTTAACCCCACACAGTTATGAAACAGAAATTAATATATTCCCCACTTTTTTTTTTTCCTTTCTCTTTTGTTTTTACTTCACACCACCGCAGTGCTTTACTATGTTCCCTGGACAGTTGCTTCCTTATTTGTGCCATTCTATAACATACCACTAGGAAGAAAATATCTTTCATAATGGGGAGATGGAAATATGACTACTAAGACACAAACGCTACAAAGAATGATATAGAGAGAGGAGTTTCCATGAATTTCTTCAACTCTAAACTAGAGTTCAGTAGCAGCTTGCATTTGTATAATGCAATGTGATTTCAGTTGTTGTCACTGGAGAAAAAGAATATGCGAGATCCTGTCAGTGGAAGGTTATGACATTTGTTTCCCAGATTTATATTTTCTTAGACTAAAGGCACTGAACTTTAGGATGCATATCGGTGCAGTTCCACACTGCTGATCTGTTCCCAGATCTGATAGCGATTCTGGTCATGAATTCAGTAGGTATTAATATGACTATTAAAAAACATTAAAAAATCTTTTTTGGACATAACAAATTTGACTGATTACCCTTTATTTTAACAAACATCAGAGTGAGAGTATTGTTTGGTTTTAATCGGGATTTTTAGAATTATTTAGCACTTGTAAAGAAATTCATGCAAGTTTCCTTTATATAGGTTCTGTAAGGGTAATAACATGGTCCTTAATTCTTTTCCTCTCCTCTTCTGTAAGACTTGATAGAGCTGAAAGTATTCTAATTGCTGGTAAACAGCATATCATGTTCACTCAGGACAAAGGCTAAAGTTTTAAAATCTGATCCTTGAATAGTGTTAGCAAAACACGAGACTGGTGTTCACTCTTTTCTCTCTGTTTTTAATTATAAAATATGAGTAACAGAGAAGTTTTAATTATGCTGCATTATAATTCTGAATAATACTTTCAGCTGCACTCTCAGACATTATCATTAATGTTGTTCCTTTGAAATCAGTGAAGCTATATATCCTGGGGGGCCATATTTAGTCACCTACAAACATCTGGTACTATATGAGATACCCTCAAGTAGCCCACCTGGCTCTGACTGCCCTTGCAGAAGGGTACCTGCCTCCGTCCCATAGGTTCTGTGTTATATATGCCAGCTCACAGGGCATCTCAGATGGCACTACACAGCTGGCCAGTCAACACAGCAGCCCTGCCTCCTGAGAGCTTAATTCATAGCCTTTTGAAATTGGAGGGAAGGAATGAAAGGGTTAAAATATGTGTATTCCTAAGGATCTTTGGGGACAGTTCTTGCAGTGATTTTTGAATTAAAGCCACCTGTCTCTCCAATTTATATCAATTTCTACCAGACAGCCATTTCTTTCATTTTTCTTACTCTTTTTAAGTACACTTAGTGGGTAAGTGCTGGCAAAAAGCCTGACCTACAATCACCAAGTAATGCCATCAAGGCTGATGTATTAACTGTCTTGGTTAACCTGTAAGGTTAATAGGGAGATGCTCTTAGCTAACTGTGTCATATCCTCATTAATCTGTAATGCTGGAACATAGCAAAGGTTTGGGAATATTCCTCAGTAGAGTGCAGAGGACATAGTAAGAATTTTCTTGCCTTCAGTGGAACAAGAAGAATTACTAAGCTTTAAAACTGCTATTCATCTCTGCTATTCTCTTCTGTTAATATATTCTCCCGATGCCTCCTCCTACACTCTGTGTAAGTTTTAATGTTGGGATCACCAATGTAAGAGGATAGCTTTTTGTGTCTGTTCTGAAGATGTCTAGAACCAGCTAATTAAAATAAAATATTAATAATTAAAAAATGCGAGAACCTAATCTGATAGATGGGAGTTCCTCTGTCCCCTGGGAAATGTTGAAGACTGGGATAAATTCTAAAAAATTATTTCATACCCTTTCCTATGGTCTTGTAATATCAATATTAATTGCTACAATACTAGATATCTTGGTTCTTTCTGAAAATATAATTATTATTTCAGTTTATCTAGATATTGTGTCTCATTGACATCCTGGAGGAATAAATTCCAAGATCAAATTGCATAACAAGATTTATACCTGATACAGATGAGTGCCTCTGCTCTTGTTGCATATGACAGGGAATAGAAACATAACTTCCTTGAAGCTTATCTAAGACATATAGTTCCAAGCTTTGTAGTTGTTCCACTTTTAAGAGTTTTCCTATTTCAGTGACTATTTTCTGTCATCTTTCTCCAAGTCACCCCTAACTGCAGATTCTCAAGCTACTCATGCTAAGTGTTTGTTATATATTTCACTGTTATTTTTTTTGACTGACTTGCATTCCATTATGTTTTTTTTCATTTGCTAGTTGAGTGGTTTATAGATTACCATGGGACCTAGGTTTTGTGTTTGATCTCAATTAGAGTCCTGACAGTAGTGTAAAAATAGCATGCTGAATAATTGTTGGAAAGTTGTCACCAGCAGTTGCCATATGTTTTCTGGGTCTTTTCCAGTTGATTTGGTAAGATTATTGACTGTGTTCAGATATTCATTTATCTGGCTGTGTATGCATACCTGTATGACTCTGAAATGTGTATGAATAGGTATTTTAGCATTAGCTGAAGAAAATTGCTTATGAAAGAGTTAATAGATGGTGCGTGGGTAAAATTCTCCCTTTTTCTTGCAACATTTGAAAGCTAGTGGTCTTTATTTCTTTTAAGAACTTAAAATCACATAGCTTTTCAGTGCTACGGGCATCTTTGCTAACCAAATGAATACACGTATCTTCGCCAACTTCATTACAGACTCTTCGTTCTCAACCTTAAATCGATATTACCAAATTGCTGCATTCATTTTTGGTTTGAAACCATTGGGTGCCTCACAGTTGCTGGAGGATGGCTGTGCCTGCTGGAAGGCCCTGTAGGCCAGCAGCCTTAGGTCATGCTGTGCTGATGGTGGAGGGGGCTGAAGGGGGAAGAACAATGCCCACATGTGCCCACCAGACAACAGCCAGCTCCGCATTGTCCTGCTCAGCAGAACCAGCAAGCATCCATGAGGAACAAAGAGGTATTTCAAGATCACGCAGGTCTGACAGCAACATTTGGCTTCCAGTGGATGGATGGATCCAATTGGCCATAGTTAAGCACTTGCCTAATTCATATGAACTGTATTAGAGTGATTCCTTTATATTCTCCGTATCCTGCAGATGTTCTTTTCAGGCCTTGCATGTATAGCTCAACAAATATTAAGTAGGATGACTAGAGGAGAACTCCTGCATTTTCAAGTCCTGCTTTCTGCTATCACAATAAACACCTTTTCGTCTCACTAATTAACGGCTCAAGCTTGAAAAAAAAAATGTTTTTTTTTCTCTTATTATTTCCATAGAGTATCGGTCTGACGGTAAAGACTTTCCTCTAATTCCCTACATTACTTTCTTCACTGCCAGTTTATGCACAGTTATTTTCATGCACGTGTGGCAGATGAGCTGAGATTACTCCTGTGACTCTCTGTTTACCTTCTGGCACTGACAGAGAGCAGTACTTATCTTGCTAGTTAAACTCCCACAAATGGGTAAAGGAATTTCTATGGCCTTCTTCCATTGGATTGACTCTTCTTTTTTTCAGGCATCTCAGTAGCCATCGCTGCACCTATCCCAGTTAGTATTCTTTTCATAATCAAGATATTGCAGGTGAGATCTTAATGAGGCTTATTGACCATTCAGTAACTGAAATGACCTTTTTATTGCATTCTGGCATTGTATCTGGTTTTGATTTGGGTTTTGGGGTTGGTTTTTCTTTTTTTTTTGGGGGGGTTGTTTTTTTTTTGTTGTTGTTCATGGTTGCCTCTCATCAACAGTGCAAAGCTGTCCTGAGATCAAACAAAGTATTCTTTCTCACTCCACTTCAGGGCATAATTTTCTTTGCTTCTTCCTGCTTAATTTATTCTCCTTTTCAAAGAAATAAATGTAGTTCTTTCTGTAGGGTATCTATTCAGATCTGTTCCTGAGGATGCATCTCCAATTTGGGTAATAAATTGCATTACTATATGTCATGAGGCAGCTCACCAGTGAAAATGCTGTAGACTAATCCCAAAATACATGATTTCTGAGTAATAAATAAATAAGCTCACACAGCTGCCTATGTGTTCTGGTATTCATTAGGCAAGAAAAATACATACTGAAGTGCCTAGTCGACAAATACTAAATAAATGACACTCCACATTTGCATTACTTTCAATGATGATGTCATACCAGTACCACTGATGTCTGAGTCATGAGCAACTGTTCTGGGATCTATCAAAATCGCTAGGCAGGATATTAATAATGTCATGCTTTTAATTCAGCATCTGAAGGAGACCCATTGTAAAGGCAAGAAGACTTAGGAAAGCCAAGAACGGTGTTTTTTGCAAAGCTGCAGAGTGTCATTGAAATATAGGCAACATTACTGACTCTGTTGGGGATGCTCATCAGCCTACCTAAGCCTTGTGACTGCAGATTACGTACCCTGCGTTTGAGCACAGCAACCACAACAACAACAACAGTAAAGATATTTACTCAAAAAGAAATTGGTTGTTGACTAGTGAGAAGGAGTCAAATGATCCTTGGCCATGGCCAAGGAAATTACCTCTCCCACTTGACTGAAGATTATTTACAAGCAACCAGAAAGGCAATTCTGACAGTTGGAGATTATTGCTTGTTCACCCAAGAATGTTTTGCTCAAGGGAACTTTGACCCTGTCAACAGATAACTTCTCCTATGTTCTAGTTCTTAATCCTAGCTTCTGCACAACCACAGCAAGCAGTGTACCTTTTGGAGCCTCTGAAGGAGGGGTTTGCTCCAGCTGCACAGCCCAAGTTCCCCAAGGAACTAGGCAGCAGGATAATGCTGTCTTTGTCAAACTTCAATCTCTGTAGCATATGCAAAATTTATTTTTCACATCTTTACATATTTGCAAAGTGATATGAAATATCTGTGGATGTTTTGGCAGAGTACTTCTACTAGGTATTTCTATATAGTTTAGTTGTGAGAGGGAAATATATTCTTTTTATCTGCTCTCAGTAAAATGGACCAATGCACAAGGCTATGGTCTGTGAACATGAAACTATCAATATTCAAGGAAGTTGTACAGAGTTCCTCTAAAGAACATATTGTGCTCATCCATCTAACCATCCATCCATCAAACAGTCAGGTATAAACTATTTATAGCGAATATTTCTTAGGCTTAGCCATTTCCCCCCTCTTTGTAAATTATCCAGAAAAGAATGATGATTTTTATGACCAGTGCACATTTGCTGTTTCTGAGTGAAGGTTAGCATGTGGCTGAGTGCATAATTTCTTTCTAAGTCATAAATTCTAAATACTACTAACAACATTGCTTCAAATTATTGATAGTTTGAATAGCAAAACCAGATAATATGACTGGTCCAATTTACAGGAATAACATTTCCCTGGTTTCGGTTTCTCATGTGAACTTACCTCCTTCCTGCTTCAAGGCTCACACAGCGGCAACAGATGATTACTTTCTAGTAGTTCTGATCTCTAAGGAAAGAGTGAGCTGAGTAAATGAGAGTTTGGGTGCTTGCTATAGATAATGTCATGTGGTGGCAGTCCTTCAGAAGGTGAAAGCACTGAGGAAGTGCAGGAAAAGAGAGCTATTTGCAGAAAAAAAACGGGATCCTAGAAGATATGGAAATGGACTCACCTCACCAGTGACAAGGAAGAGACTGTCTGGAAGACAGGATAAAAGAGAAGCAGGATTTTAAGAGAAAGAGGCCTTTGGAAATCCCAGGGAGTAGGACCTGGATCTTGTAATTGAGAGTTTAAGAGGGAACATTGAACGTGAGGGAAAAAACCTGACTTTGACTCTGAACCACTATGTTATTTTAGTAGTCCTGGTCTCAAAAAGGTATGTCATGGTGCGTGGAAATCCTACTAGCACTGCTTCAGTGGGAAATGTGGTGAGGAGAAGGTGGATCCTTCTGCGGGGGTGGGTGCACCACGGTCTAGCTTTGGCAAGCAGTATGTGTTGCCTTCCTTAGATGTCAAACTCTGTAAAACTGGGCCAGTGCCTTGATTGTTCATTATATGGGTTGCTCCACTGAAAGCAAGCATGAGAGTATTTTAAGGAGAGAATGATGAGAATATTTTATTCTCTCTTCAAACACATTATTTTCTCTTTTTCCATAGAAAAAAAAAAAGCTATATATTGTGCTATACACAAAGATCCAAGTAGCAAAAAGAGGAAAATATTTTTGATTCCTTCCTAACTGAGAGAGAAATTAGATTTATTGGCTGCTTAACAGAACTAACATGCTTCTTTTTTTTTCTATCCAGATTAGTATCATTCACAAGTATGTGTACAGGTGAGGAAAATGGCCACTCATAATCAAACTCATTTAATTTGTTTGAGAGCTCCCTAGAGCATTGCTGGCTGGTGGATGTTCAGGATGTTTGTTACTTTTGTAGGCAGCCAATTAATCTTCACTGCAGTGGCCAGCTGTGTGTATTTTTACTTCTGTTGATGCAGTCACAGCTGTCCTTGCAAGCCACGGGGGCACTGTATGCCTTCCCACCTGTGATGGGCACCCCTGCACAGCCTCATCTTCATTTGGCCAAGGGCTTAGCTATTACTTAATGCTTTTTCTCTTGAAAAAACTGCTCTTGCTCATCAGCCTGTGCATGTCAGGATGTCTGGGATATGTGAGTGCACCTTCTGGTAGCACCCACAAAGCTGCATGTTTGGATAGTGGACGCTAGTCTGGGCAGCAGCTGAGGCTCTTCTTTAAACGTTGCAAAGTCTTCAGGAGTGTGGTTTTGACTTTGTTTGCTGAGCCATATTTAAGAAAAAACTTTCCAAGACCTTGAGGAATGGCTAAAATTGGCAGCCCATCCTTCAGTGCTCCTCACCCACAGCATGCCGTGTGTGCCACAGCCTCACAGGTCCACGGGGCACTCGGGAAGTCCAGTGGCAGTGAGACAGATGAGGGGACGAAGGGCAGTGCTGCTTTTCATTTTCTATGCTCGGCACTATAGTCACATGCTTCCTGCAGGCTTACCAGCATCACATTACGAATGGAAAATAGAACATTTCTCTTCTGTCGCTAAATGTAATTTTTTATGTGTTTAAAAATAACTTTCTTCCTGGTTACCACTTTATAATGGGCAGGTGATACGTCAGCGTACCAGAAGCTATTGTCTCGTAGTGAACTCTCTCTATCACTTACCCGAGCCTAACAGCACATACCCTGTGACATCAGCAGCCCAATGACTCATACACCGAGATAGCATAGGTGTGCTCCTATATCCTGGAGATCAGAAAAATCCTACGCAGAAGACTTGGCTTGTTTTTCCTGTCTTGTTATGGAAACTACGTGAATAGGCTCTAATAGCATTAAACAACTGTAAATGAAGTCTTTCTGCTTCTTATCAGAAGATAAACTGCTTGTTTAAAAAAGGTGTTGCCAAGCCTGGGAAAGCCTCTCAAAAGGGCACAGGCTGCTGATTGTAGCTGTCTGGGGAGAGAGATTTTGTATGTAAAAATATAATATTTTCACAGCGAACACCTGTGCTCCTTTTCTGGGGGACAATCCAACCCATCTGAAGCATGTGATACCTCTGAAGCTTGAACAAGCTCAGTAGTTTGATATATAGCAAAAAATGTGTAAAAAGGGATACATGCTGCATATGTGTAGGGTGACACTACAGCTCCTCCCCCTTCTGCAAAAATAAAACTGTAGATAGAGAAGAGTTATTTATAAGCAGTTTACAACTTTTGTTCCGGATAAAAGGCAGCAGGTGGTTTTACTGAAGGCATTTAACAAAACACTCGTTTTCTTCAATACTCATTTATTCAAATAACTTCTTACACATCACATTCCAATAAATATACAGGATTATGACATTCGCCTGCTCGCCTCTTTGATCTCACTGATAACTTTTCCATGCAGCTCCTGGTTCGGTTCCTCTTCCATAGCATACAGAAATGGAGGAGGCATAAGGGTGTCTGCTGAAGCAGGCTGGAATATTTCCACCCTAACAATATTTCAGAGACAAAAACAGGGGGAAGAAATCTTGAAGGTTGAGTGTTATGGGCAATTGGCTGCCCCTCAAAAGACTTGGTGGATTAATGGAGAAAAGACTTGCTTGGTTATCCAAAAACGGAGCTAAGAAACTTATAAAAACAGATTCACTCAACAGGTTTTTGGAATTTTCTATTTCGCATCAAAAAAAAAAAAAAAAAAAGGGAAAAAAAATCCCAACCTTTTATATAGCATTTCAGTATTCCTGCTTTTATTCCCAGCTGGAACAGATAAGGACAGTCATTTACAAATGCAAAATAATGACAGCATTGCAGCAAGAGCATGCTGAATGTGACAGAAATGATCTGAACTTCAGGAAAAGTTTCGGAAAGGGGCAGCAACTGAATTCTACTGTTACCTGAGCTCCTGGGTCTGTTACATCTTGTGCTCTGCGGTGCCTTTGAGCTGTGAACCACTGGAGCCTGTGGAAGCAGGAGTTGCTCTGTTTGTATTTGTATTTCCATGGCAATGCGGCTAAGGAGTTGTTTGGTCTCTTTTCCTCAAGAGATCTGCCAAATCACTTCTCTTCATAGAGCCAGTTGGTAGAAGGAATTGAGTTGGCATTCCTGCAGAAAATTTAGCCTCGTTGCAGCTTCGTATATGCTTATGCTAGTTGTAGGCATCATTCAAGTGTTTCATCAATATTTTTAATTACCAAGGATTTAGGGGGATTTTCTACTGACGCTTTAAATGCTTAGTTGTCGTTGAGAGAACTTGTTTACTTAGGATGCACTTTCTCATTTTTGTGATTGTTGTAGTTCATCCCCAATCGGGACCAGACTACGCAGTCTCTCTCTCACTCCCCCCACCCTCCAAGAGAATAGGGGGAGATAATGTAAGAAAAAACGGCTCAAGGTTTGAGAAGAATGGGGAGAATCCTTAAAGTTACCGTTACAGGCAAAACAGACTTGACTTGGGGAAAACTATTAATTTATTTCTAAAGCTAGCAGGATAATGAGACGGGGAACAAGATAACCTCCCCCCACCCCTCCCTCTTCCCGAGCTTAACATTATCTCTACCACCTTCCCCTCCCCAAGCGGCACAGGGGGGAAGAGGAAATGGGGGTTGTGATCAGTTCATCACGCGTTGTTTTACACCGCTGCTTCATCGTCGGGGGAAGAACTCCTCACATTCCTTCCTTGCTCCTTCGTGGGGACCCTCCCACGGGCCACAGTCCTTCATGAAACTGCTCCGGCGTGGGTCATCTCTTCCACAGGGTGCAGTCCCTCTAGAACAGCTGCCCCAGCGGGCCCTCCACGGGCCACAGCCTCCTTCAAGCCTCCAACTGCTCCAGTGTGGGCTCCTCCCCGGGCTGCAGGTGGATCTCTGCCCCTCCGTGGACCTCCATGGGCTGCAGGGGGACAACCTGCTCCACCATGGTCATCACCACAGGCTGGAGGGAATCTTGGCCAGGAGCTGCATTACTCCTCCTTCTTCACTGACCTTGGCATCTGCAGCCGTTCCTCACAACAGGCTGGCAGACGCCTCTCAGGATCTTTTTACATGTCATTCACTTCTCATCTCCTCTCCACTTCTTGCAGCCGGGCCGGGCCAAGTTGGGCTCAGTCGGCCGCCCAGTGGGAGGCCAGAGGGTGAGGCCTGCAAGGCCCACAAGGCTCGCGCCTCCCCCTCTCTGCCCCTGCTCAGCTGCTTCGCATCTTCTTCTTCTCTTTTTTTTCTGTTTTCCTCTTCTTAAATACGTTATCGCAGAAGCGTTATCACGGAACATTCTGCTCCCAATCAGCTCGGCCTTGGCCAGCAGCAGGTCCGCCCTAGCCCTGGCCGAGTCCACTGAACAAAGGGGAGCAACTTCTAGCAGTTTCCTACAGAAGCTACCACCTCAGCCCCCCCTCACTAAACAAAACCAGAACAGTGATATACTTGGATATAAATCTAAATGTTCAAGAACATAGTATTTTTAACACTGAGATTTCTGCATCTGAAAACCCTTTAAAAGCTCTGCTGTATTGTTGTGAGATAGGGGTTAGACTGGGAAACTGGAACACCAGAGAGGCAAGGAAGACATTTGCAAGTCTCTAGTCCTCAGAAGCCTGCTAATGATAACCGTACTGGGAGAGGCTTTGCTAGGACCCATACAATCTTAGAATGGTTTGGGTTGGAAGGGACCTTTAAAGGTCATCTAGTCCGACTCCCCTGCACAGAGCAGGGACATCTCCAACCAGATCAGGTTGCTCAGAGCCTCATCCAGCCTGGCCTTGAATGTTTCCAGGGATGGGACATCAACCCCTGGACCTGTACACCTCCTGCCCCCAAAATGCAGACCTGAGCGACACAGGGGGATAGCAGTGTCCCTAAGTTTGTCCCCACCCCTCGGTAGTTCAGTAGCACAGTTCTGAAAAGCCAAAGAAAGATAGAAAAAAAATCTATCAGCTTACTCCCAGCCGTCAGCTGCAGGATACATTACATAAGTGTAGTGATCACATAAAGCAGCGTAATGGTCCTGCAGAAGGAGAGGTCATACCAGGGTATTTGTGCTTTATCCAGGCGTTTAACCGGAACAGCCAATTGAGCGAGCCTGCTTCCTCGGCTGACTCAAGGTAGAGTTACGTTCTTGCTGTGACCTACCCTGCTTTTCTCCATGGGCTGCTGCTGAGGTTTTCTAGGATCCTAAGTTATGTACGCGTCTGCTCCGGACACTTCAACTCTCATTCCATAATTGCTGGTTGTGTGTGCTAAGCGTAAAATTGCAGCATGATGAATAGCCGAGATTAATCTGGGATGTTAATATAGGAGCACATTGGCTTTTGGAGCTGGCTTTTTAACTGAGACTCTCCCGATGCACCTTTTCTTATTTGATATGGAAAGTAATTTGCATTTCACTGAAAGCCTAGTGAAATCAGCTGAAATCTTTCCATGGGTTTCAGTGTACATGAAGGTCTATAGGAGAATTAAAGGAATTTAAAATACTGTGTAATATTTAGCTGAAGGCACCTTTAAGTGCCTGAAATCCAGAAGCTGAGAGTGTGAGTCAGTTAAGGAATAATAAGCAACTCCTCGTGCCTTGAATGATGGCGTTATACTCTGTGATGGCAGGGAGAACATGAGAAATGAGAAAAGCGAAATTTTATCTGACATGTGAAATATCATGAGGGCAAGTATCAGGTACAATAAGTATGAGCGATAAAATACTAAGTGCCAGAAATACTCTGTTTCTGGGACAAGAAGAATCATATTTTTGTACAAAACAAATATAAAATTACCTTTGTTTTAGAAATATCCATGAATTATCTAATCCCTGGCAAACTGCTCTATCCTTTCTTTTCCTGCACTCCAAGTTTTAAACAGAAAAGTATGAAAAATTATTCTTCTATGTCTAACACTAAATAATTCAACAAAAAGCTGTAACCGCTGTGAGAGAGGATCCTGTGAACCATTAGCTTGTAAAACTAGACTGATGAGCTAACAACTGACTGCTTAGGGGACTAATGCTCAGCATTTTGCTGCATGCTTTGGGTGCTCACTGAGAATGCATTTAATTAATTATCAGCATTTTTCCACATGAAAAGGCTTTCTACAGAATCATTTTTAATCCTAACTCAAAATTCCTCTTGAGAGTTGTGAGACTACAATACAGAGAAAATGTTAGTTGACCAGGGTCATGACCATTACATTTAGATGAGTACATCTAATTTTTTAATAAAGTTGTTTTCTACAGCTATTGTTTCAGCTTTTTATTCACCCCAATCAGGTTTTAACACAGAAATTTATAATAATCAGGGAGTGGGAGGAAAACCTAAATAATTTCAATGTAATTTTTGTTAGAGACAGTCCTTCAGAATTTCTGCCTTGTGTCTTTATACATAGACAGATTCTCTTGTACCATTATCCTGTGGGATAGCATTTCTGTGTGATAAATGGAATATGGAAGAAGTCTAATAGCCCTAGTGAGTGATCAGAGCACGTTTGTGCTAAATGCAATATTCACAAATGTCAAAACCACATTCCCAGCCCTGAATAAGTGGCAGCTAAAGAGCACAAAGACTTCTGAAAACTGTAACTTCAGTGTACGGTGCTACTGACATCAATAGGATCACTTGCTGCCATGATGTCTACATATAAAGTTATGTAAATGTCTTTTTACAATGAGGGTGGTGGAACACTGGCACAGGTTGCCCAGAGAGGTGGTGGATGCCCCATCCCTGGAAACATTCAAGGCCAGGTTGGATGAGGCTCTGAGCAACCTGATCTGGTTGGAGATGTCCCTGCTCCTTGCAGGGGGGTTGGACTAGATGACCCTTGAAGGTCCCTTCCAACCCTAACCATTCTATGATTCTATGATTCTTAGGACTTGCAGACACAGAAGAGTTAGGTGTCCATGTCACTATATACGTACTAAGTGGAGCATGGTGATTTGGGCTGCAATAGTGCAAGAGTTGCACTGATAATCCATTTGCTTTTCTTTTCTGGAAAACTAAAAAGAAGAACCGGTTTACTTCCTATCAGAATTTCATCCCTGAGTTTTCAAAACTCTGGCACTCACTCACGCCAGGCCTCAGCCTCACCAATCATGAGATTCACTTGTTAGTGAATTACCAGCTTTTTATCAGTTTGGATTAGCATCAGAACAAATTGGATTAGTCTTCCAAGAATCCTTGAGAGAAGTGATGTTTGGCTGTACGTACTGATATTGGTGGTAAAATAGGGTAGCTGGAAAGGTAAAATTCCACTATTAGTTGCCCATAAAGACAAAGTAACTTATCTAGCAAGCAGAAGTTCCTTCTTACTGCAGTGGTGACACAGTACTGCCTAATCACTTTTCCCCAAAACAGACTTCTATTTGAGTTTTACAGTAGATATTATACACATATGTACTATTTATTTTGTATATGTTCATGTATAGTATATATTTATTTCAAATTCTACAATAATAGTGTCTCTCATGTCTCGCTGTAAAAGTGATTAAGGAACAGCAGTTTTATTTGATCAGATTACACTGAATTGTTATGCTCATTTTGGCGAAAATATTATCAGATGATTTCCTGGATGTATCTAGTTCATACATGATAGATTTTTTAAATATTTTTTGAAGCTGTTTGTTTTGTTTGTAAGCATTTCCCACTAAATCAGATCCAAACCAAACCTACTCTTTCCCAAGAAATAGTTTTCTGGGTAATAATATATTTTGAATCTGGAGATTAGGCTTAAGATCTGATTGCAAAGCCTGATATATTTTTCTGTTAATGCAATTTGGCATTTGACAGTATTTTTTAAGCTGTTAAAAATTGAAATATTGGAATCGAGCTAGGATATAATATAATATAATAAATGGCATCAAATAGGCTTATAGAAAATTTACGGATGAACTTCATGAAGAAAAATCTGTATTTTTAAATTGGTCTTTGAACTGAAAATCAAGCCAGTTTTTAACGCAGTCAAGTAGAGAAAGATAGCACAGGGGGAAAAAAAAATTCTCTTTCTTAATAAACCTTGCTTCACTGATGCCCATGCATGAGAGCCTATTTTTAGCTGTCAGGAAAGCAGTGAAGCATATGCAGTGCAGTGGAATGCCCTGTTCCCATGCCTGATTCTCCATATATAGCTACTGCACTGCACTGTTCTCCCCTTGCTCCCACTCTGAGGATTTAACTTGCATTTTCTTGGCAGAATTGTCTCGGCTGAGAGCTGTCCTCATGGTAAACACAGTCAGCTACTGCTTTCTTGCAGCCACCTTCCCATCAGGACCCATAAAATAAAAGATTTGCAAAAATCACGTGCAATGAATCTTCGGCCACGCTTCTCCCTCCTGTTCATCTTGCTCTTGGTACTAAGTAAGTCTAATTTTTTTTTTCTTTTCTAGTTGTCTTTGGAAACAACTTTCAGACTTGAAAGACTGCCATGCACAGGAGATGTGTTTTGGCTCTTCTGCCAGTTGCATTCTGTGGATGATTAGATCAAATCAAGTGGCTGCCAAATGACTAATCAACTTATTACAGAATAACAGGTCTCACTGGACAATTAACAATGTCTTTATAGTCTCCCCTCAATGAAGTGTCTGGACTTTTCTTAGCTAACAGGATAGATCAGTTTAAGATTTTCCAGGGCTACTTGAATATGATTTATAAGAGAGCTTTAAAAATAAAACCACAATGAAAACAGCACTCCCCCCCCACCAAAAAAAAAAACAAAAAACCCCAACCAACCCCAAAAACACTACTCTCCAGCATTTAAGTCTTTTAATTTTACTTCAGGGTTATAGGCCATCATTAAAAGAACACCGTGGCCTCCATTATGTGTCTTTTTATGCCTCTGTGTGGGGATGGGAGCTCTAGTAAAGGAGTACTCTGAAGCAATGAATGCTGGACTTTGAATACTGGGAATTCAGAGCTCTCAGATATAATGTATAGCTAACTGTGAATTAATTAGTTGCAATGAATTGTAGAAGGATCTAAAAATGTTGAGGGTCTAGGCAAGACAATGTGTGGATTTCCCAAATCAGCAGATTTGTTGTTTCTGCTCTCCTCCCAGCCATTTCAATGTTTATTTTACAAAGGGATACTCCTTCACTGTGAAGCAGACACTCATAGGTATTCCTAAAACACTCAACATTTGGAAGCATTTGAAAAGGGCAAAAAAAAAATTGTATTTTCTGTTAGAACCATTGGCAACCATGCTGTTCTGATCCCACTTCAATCTGTAGAGTTGAATATAAAGATGAGATTGGATTTCACCTTGATGAGTGTATATATATATATGTGTGTGTCCATAAATATGTATATATATATGTGTATATACATGTATATATGTGTATAATCACACAAGGAAAACATGTCCAATAGGAAAATATTCCTTAACTTTGGAGTCGCGGGCACAAGATCTGGAATTTGGACATTGACAAAATCAAACATGGTATAAGACATGGTATGTTAAGTAAGTGCCATTAACAGCTGTTACAATCTGCAAATAAATTAAAGCCTATATTGTGTTAAAACTTTTATAAGATATGCTCCATTTCAAGCACAAGTCATTGCATCAGATGCTGGAGTTGCTGGAGGAAATTGTATTGCCTCTGACAAACTCTCAGAAGGTTGAGCTTCTGATACTGGTTCCTTTTGGCCTTTTGACCTAAGGAAAAAAAAAATGGGGTGATTTACCTATAGTCACTGAGCATATACAGAGGTGGAAGGATGGTTGGATGCATCCTATGTAAAGCACTGTGGTAGTACAGTCTAAGACATGTAGATGTTTACCATTTTCTCTCCCAAGCAGGGCCAAAACTTATGTGGAACTACGTACCTTGAAGCAAAAGGAGAACGATGATGCAGAGGTCATGTGTGAAAATCAATGGTGCAATTAGCTGCTGCCCATGAGGGCTGTTATTCATGCTACACCTTTACCTTGATCCAGCCCAAGGCTGGAAGATGCAATTTGCATTTTTTGTGTCCTGTGATAACTTCAGATTGGCTTAATCACACCTAACTTCAGAAGTTAAAAATTAACTCTCTAAATCCAACCTAGTCATGCAGGTCTCCCTGTGTAGATAACGATGAGAAACAAGACACTACGGGTTTCGGTTCCTGATTCAATCACAGGCACAAGCTTCCCTGCGCTGCGACGTTGTCGAGAGCACCTGGTTTTCCAGGATTTCTGTACTGCAGCGGGGAGGGTGAGTGCAGCTGATTAGACATGATAACTGTGCTTATCATGCTGTTCAAAGGGCCTTCCAGTGCACAAGCCAATCTTCCCCCGATAGCGGGGCTGGAGCTGCTGTTTCTGTTGACGCTTTATGTTCCTTGCATGCCTTGCCTGCAAAAAAGGGAGGCTAAGCAAGGCAAGGAAGTATGGAAAAACCCTTGACTGTTAGGAACATAGAAAAGCCAAAGGCTGGCACGTTCACCCACAAATTCAGGAAATAGCTGCATGGTTTTAGCTGCACTTGTTTTTGTATTTGGGTCTATTCCAGTCATGATCTTGGCCAGGAACCATGTCTGATTTTGACATATTTTTTGAGCCTCTGGAGCGTAAAATAAATATGTTAAATAATATTTATCTCTGTGTTATAGATCTCTGACCAAAATGACACCCATAAAATATTACTTTCAGAAAACATAGCTTAGCAGCAATTAGATTTATTTAAACACTTTCAACAGCTGCACTAATGACATATTATAAATAAAATCCCTATTTCATGCAGAGAATCTCAGTCTTTAGCTATGCCAAATTCAAGTCACTTTGCATGCACAGTTTTTCTCTATTTTTTATTTCAGAAAGCTGTGGGGGAAAAGAAATATATTTGAAAGTTTTCTTGCTAAAAACTGATCATCCGGAGGACACTGATTCTTAGCAATTTCTTTCTGATCACATAATGTATTTATATAATATCAATATTAACATGAGATTAGGTGGAAAAAAGTGTTGCTGACTGACTGTTAGTGCAAAATGAATTGTTTGTACTAGGACTGTATGAATAGCGTATTTGGTGTGGTGTTAAATTGGACTGCTGAGATAGGGGAGACATGAGCAGCAATCTGTATGTGAAACTCAGCCAGAGTCTGCATTTGCAAAGATCTTTAACTCACACTGAGCTCAAACTGGACTGTGCTTTGAATGTGAGTGTTAGAAAAACTCCAGACATTACTGCATGATGGTAATGTCACTAATTTAGATCGTAAAAAAAGATTTAAGCATGCTCTGAACCAAATCAAACCATACAATGTGTCAGACTCTAGCCTTTAGTCCTGAACACATATTTTACATTACAATTCATGTTCTGCCTCTAGAGCCCACAGAGGTACTGATTGTCAGGGTCTGCTTTTCCTTTTCCACTCATTCCATGCTGCAGTGTAAGTTGTAACAGTACTTTGTCATGTTTTTAATTTAATCAGTGTTAGTGGATGTGAAATTGAATTGGTGGCTTGTTTCTTTGACTCAATTAATAGATCTAAATAGTCTTTTTTTTTTTTTTTATTTTCCCATAAAAGAGATTGCTAGTACCAGTATGCTACACCATAGGAGTTTAATTAGGGATTCTAGGAAGAGTGGCTAGTTATCACTTTGTGGTTATTATCTGAAACGATGTCCTATGTATTGAATGCTGTCTGGAGTCTGTTTTAGTTGTTTTTTACTTCAGTTTCAGTAACAGAGAGCCTAATTCTCATTTAATGCTAATATTCACTTTCAGGTAGATTGATTCACAGAGTAATGAAGAACTGATTTACAGTAAATGAGAATCAGGCCTGCCTTAACATGTGCCTTGTACTCATCTTTCTTTAAAGCATCTAATACTGGTGATGCTTTCCCTTTCAACAGGTGTCATGGGTAAGAAACTTTACTGGGTTCCTCAGCATTTGGTTCTGTTGATATTCAGTGTAGTTCTACCATTTTACATTCCTCCCAAAAGAAAAAGGAAATAAAAAAGAAAAAAAAAGGAAATTTGTAATTTTAAAGTATTCCACAAGTAACTTGCTGTGTGATTTGATAAAACCACAAAAGATGCCAGCAGCCTATTCTGCACCATTTAAAAGGCATGTGATTTTTTCACTATTTTGGGGTTCAGGTGATAAAACTTCATTTTTTAATGCTGATTTTGAATGTTAGTTTTGGGAACCGAGTGTCTGTTGGAAGCCAGAAACAAGGGCTATGAAGAATTCTTGTATAAAACACAAGGGTAAATAGAAGTGGTGGTTAAGTCAATATTTCCTTTTATTTTTCTAATTTGTTCAGTCTATAAACATAATCCATGAAAAACAGACAAAAATCTTGCTCTTCTCACATGAGAATTCCAGTTTACAGTTATAATTATTCTGTATCAACAGGAAATTAGGATAAGAGAGCTGAGACCAATCACATAGATAAAATTTGGACCGATTCTGGGTAGAATTTCATTAAGTAGTAGGCAGATGGAGATGAGGAGATCTTAAATCCATTTGAAAAGAATTCATTTTTAGTGACAAGGAAGCAGCGTTATATTACATGTGTTATAGTTAATTTCCTATTCGGCAATGATAATCTGAAAACACTCTATGGTGTTACTGAATTCTTATTTTTGCATATCTTGGTTTCTAATATTTGGGTTTGGCTTTGGTTGGTTGTTTCTCTCACTTTTTAACTCCAATGTTTGTGAAGGAATATTTTCTCTGGTGGTACTAGAGCCGTACACCAAAGCCCACCTACAACAGGACCCTTGAACTGTAGTCTTCACCTCTTGAAGACTGTACTGACAGAGGCATATGTACTAGAGCCTCCAACTAAAAGAGGGAAATTGCCTGTGATAGATATCCTCTGTGTAGAGAAGAGGGGGAGTGAAAAATGAACTGCTTAAGAGAAACGTAAGATGCAGGTACGGGAATTATAATAAAATGGGGAACCTCTACATCTGGCCAGAAAATGAGTCTCAGATGTGGATTACTAATGCAAAGAAGAATACCCTGCTCTAAGTTGACTATATGGCTCAAGCAGCTTAGATTTAAA
Source organism: Tetrax tetrax (assembly GCA_009806455.1). NCBI lineage: Eukaryota > Metazoa > Chordata > Aves > Otidiformes > Otididae > Tetrax > Tetrax tetrax. The sequence continues at coordinate 82,705 of WHYT01016044.1, forward strand.
GTTTGTTTGGCTTTTGAAGGAGTGGTCTGACAAAACTGGGGGCTGTACAAGGAGCAAGAGCAAGCTTTTCTCTTTGCTCTCCACCTGAGTTAGGCAATATGCCTATGTCACACCCCTCCCTGGCCAAAAAAACAGCTGTGTGGAAGCTGGACTGGACCACTGGCTTCCAGGCAGCCAGGATTTCTCTGCCTGAGCTTCTGCTTCCCTCCTCACATTTTCTTTAATTTTCTTGCCTGTAGCTTTCAACCTGACTAGGGCACCTACCTGAGGTGGTGCACCATGGGGCTTTTGCTCCCTGGGTTGTGCTCTGGGGTATTGCTGCCTGCTGAGGGCTTACAGTGAAGTGATCTAACACAACAGGGATCTTTGAACTAAGCTCTGAGGCTCTCCTGCAATATTAATCCTAAAAACAACTCATATGTGGGTAAACTTTAGAAACAAACAAACAAACAGAAAAGCCATTTCCTTGGTTCTTCTCAAATCCTGCTTCCCGAAGGTGACAGAACATATGAAACAGCCAGCAACACATGAGAAAAACGTCCTGAAGAGGAACAGAAATCTCCTTTAAAAGCTTCGCATTCAGCAAGTTGCTGTTTAGTTCTTGTGTGAACAATTAATCTTAAAACAAATATTTGGCCAAGGGGGATTGAGCTCCGGGAGGTTTCATAGCTGACTAAGGTTGAATGAAAACACACACTGCCTGACTTCTTTGGGCCAGTTTTTCTTTTTCATCCTCTCTATAAAAATAACTAAGAAAAAGTATCTGTTACAATGACCCAGGTTTTGCCATTCAAACCTCCCTAAATTACAGGCTTTCCCTCAGAGACCATTTACATTGGGGTATATAATGCATGGCTGTGTTACACCCTACCACTCTTTGAATTCACTATAACTGGTTATTACTACGTTAAAATGTAATGGTCTGGTTCAAAGGCTTTTCTATAAATAAATATCTTCCTAGCTGGGCAGATGACTGTCCCTACCAGCAGCTCCTGTGTTATCAGCACTCTAGTTTTCAGCTCTTCGGCCAGGCACAACTTGGAGCTGCTTTGAAAGCTCTGTGAATGGCTGGCAGCTGCAAAGTCTTGCAAAACCTGATTAAAATCAGATTGGAAATCCATAACGTTATTACATTGCTGGCTCTTATTCTGGTTAGTATTTCAATGGGGGTATTTTTACGTTTTCTGTTCGCTACACTTCCTGAGTTGTATTTCTTTTCAAGGGTGAGGGGAGGAGAGAGGGCATGGCTCTTCTGCTTGGGACACAAAGGTTGTATGCTATGTTTGTGCTGTTATGGGTGCCCTATCCAAATCAATGGAGAAGCTTCCATTGGCTATAGGAAGGCTAAGGTACTACCTCAGTAGTTGGTAGATGCCACTGTAACTTGGCTATATTCTGGATTTTGCTGTCCATGTTGTGTACTTAACTCCTGAAGGATGGTAAAAAGCATAGCCAGGGAGTATATAAAGCATGTGTAAATGTTGCTGTGCTGTGCTGTAGCAGTCAGCAAAGCCCTCTGCTTTCCCTGTCTATTTGCAGCTCTACCTGGAGCAAGAGCTCAACCACCCCTGAGAGCCTCTTCCAGTAGAGGATGAGTACCGGCCCCCTTCGCCTGTCTGATATCATGCCCACTCTGGGCCTCCTGGGCTGTCTCTGGATAAAACATAATTGGTGCCCCTGCACTAGCAAAGATAATTGAAATGAAAATCTACTTAATTGAACAAATTGACCAGGGCAAACCATTTAGACTGTGGGGTCTTCAGGGAAGAAGCTTGCTTGTGCTGTGTGTAGTAACCAATGGAATGGGCTTGTGATTACTGCAGGCTTCCTGGCTCTACAGTAATACAAATAATAAAGGGATATAAAAGTATAAACAACATGTGGCACCGCTGGCAAACAGTGCTTTCCATTATCAAGGTACTGTAAAAGAAAAAATCCAACCTAGTTGTTCCTTCAGGTGCTAACTTGCAGTAGTGCTCGCCTCATGGATCCAAAAATCATAAGCTTACTCTTCACAAGACTGTAAGTATTGAGAGAGTCTTTAAAAAAAATAGTAACACATTATTTGGTGGGTTGTTTTTTTTTTTTTCACTTCACATCCTAATTTTTAGGCTTTATATTTTCAAGATTTTGTCTGCAATGATGGGGAGGGAAATTTTGCTGCAAATTTTTTTCTTAAATTACATAACTCCAAGGTATGAGTCTTTATTGAGGCATAAAATATTGCATTTAAATAATGAGAAAGAGACAGCACTTCATAGTTAGGGAAAGAATACAGTACTACCAGCTGTGTGAGATCAAAACTCATGAAGAATATCGTAGGAAATCATGGGATTGCTTTAAGATTTCATGAGAATCAAAATATTTTTTTTCTTTCTTTAATTCCCTCAAGGTTTCTGCAGTCACTTAAGACTCTCAAGTGTTCTTCCAAAGCAATGACATCTGTTAACTTACCTCTTTTTAATGAAAGACAATTCCAGTAGAGTGCATCTTGAAAAACATTGAATATCAGAAAAATTAGTGACACTGAGATCACTATGATTTGGTGGCTTCAGGCTGCTCTCTCTGGGCCTCTTTTCCCGTAAATCACACTGCAATTCAAGTTGTTATGAAAGAATATGATGGAAAAGAACCTGCTTTTTCTTAAAAAAAACAAGTTATTGCTTCAAAGGATGCTAAGAAAAATCATATATCACAAGTCTTTAGTGGGCTAGACAGAAACTGTCAGATTGACACTACAGTTAAATGAGAGAGAAAAAAAAAACAGTGAGGTTTTTTTTTTTACTGAACTTTGACTACAGTTTTGTATATTTCTCTTTCAGATTTTAAAAGGCTGAGGTTTTTTAAATGCCAAGTAGGAGCTTATAGCTAGTGACATCAATTTCTAACATAGTAACTACTGTACTCCATTCCGGTTTATATTGCTCCAGTGATGCTGCATAAACTACTACAGGAAAGGCAGCTTCCAAGGAATGGGAGATTTTAGCTGCCCCTAAATTACTGGAAATGTTGTGCTTATATGCCATAATAAAAGGGTACACATACAGGAGATGTTTCGGCAACTGCAATCTGCTGCAATTATAGCAGATACGACTACAGCAGGCGACCAATTTAAGTGAATGACATTCAAAACACAAAACCAGACAGTCCTTGGGGAATTTCAACTCTTTTCTTCTGTAAGGTCTAGTTTTCCCAGACATCCACATCCCTTTTTCCTCTCTGGCGTTTTGTTTTGATCTTGGTGAACCTGTCCCGGCGTATGGATGGAATTTAAAACTAAGGACTTGACTACTTGTGGTCTCTGAAAATCACAAAGCGTTTGTAGTAAGAGCAGGGTTCCAGCTCCCCTGCCACGGACACATTTTTCTGGGAATAGCAGCATTTTGAGCCCTGTGTGGGGGCTCAGGGGTCCAGGCTGCTACAGCCTTACAGATCCAGGACAGAAGTGAGGAAGTCTCAGCAGCCATCTACCCACCTGGAGATGCTCCACTGAGCATGGGCCACATGAATTTGACACAATTATTGACAAAAGGTTATCTCTGTGCAAGTGTACATCCTGTGCTCATAGCCACTAACATTTCCAGTTCTGCAGGAAGGAAAGGATCTCCTGTGCTTACAAGCTCCTTGAAGAAACTTTAATTTCAATAACACTGACCACAGCCTGTATTCAATGAATGACATGATATTTTGTGACTAAGTTACTAACAAAATATTTTTCCACTATTGACACTGCCTAGAAGCCTGCATACATTTGGACATGACAGTGCTTTCGAAAAGTGATTTTGTGATTAATTGTTTTAGTTTTAAAAATGAAATATGACATTCTATTTTTTTTTCTGCTTATTTTACCTACTTTTGCTTTACACATGAACAAAAGTATTTCACTGTGGCCTCTCTACGTTGGTTAGCATCTGGAAAAATTGATTTTCTGACACAGAAAACATCTAAAATCTCCAACTTCGTGTGGCAATCATAACCATCATTAGCTTTGAATATTTCTAATATACTACTGTGCTATACATAACAAATCCATTTTCAAATCACTTATAAGGAGCTGGTGTATTTGTCCATGAAAGTCTATAGGCATAGTAGAGAAATTTTATGCTAAAAAAATTACCTTGTTTTAAGTTGTGAATGAGAAAGCAAAAGAAAGAAAACCTTAAAGAAATGTATGTTTTGACAGACATCTACACATAATTCAGAAATACTTGATAGCATCTTGTTCAGATTTCCAGAAATATCTCTGGGCTGAGACCAGATTTAAAAAATTTTTAGTCTCCAAAGTAAACTGTTTTTCCAGCATGTTATGAGTATGTGAAAAAGGGATTATTATAACAATCACTGTCAATAAGAAAAAGCTAAAGTATATTGGTCCCTTAGGGGGAAAAAAGTCACACACTACATGATTTTCCTACTGCATTTAACAGGTGCAAGGAAGGAGCTGCAATTCTGTGTAGTTATTCTTCCTTCCTCGGAGCTGCAAATATTTTTTCTTATTTTCTCTGCTTGTTTCTTTATTGCAGGATTATGTTTCCATTACTGGAATTTCCTGCTTATATGGTGACGTGCAAGCCAGGATTTTCTTGGCTGTAACCAAACCATTTGATTTCTTATTGGAAAACCACAGAACAAATAACAATTAGAGGCTGGTGATGGGCTGCTCATACCTTTGCATTACTTCCCTTCTGAATTTATCTCTCTTCAATACCATGATGTTTGAAGAACACCAGACTTTTCCTACTTTGAATTAGATTATTTTCTTCTTCTGGGATATACAGTTTCTAGGTAAACAGCCATGTCACTTTGCATTTGAGCTTTCTTTTCGTCTTTTGGATAAAAATTAGCTCCAGTAAGATCAAAGACAATTTTGGCAGCTCAGAGAAGAAGGTAGCGCTCCCTTTTTTATTTTCTCCCATGTTTATTTTGCTGCCAGCTCTCTTTGAAAATGGCCCTTTTTCCAAGGCTACAATTTTGCTAAATCAGTTAGTGCTAACATTATGTCTTGTTTATTTGCACAAGTGGAACATGAAAGGTGGGAAATACTGAAGTGAAAAGAGAGCAAGAGATAAAAAAAACAGAGCAGTATCAAGAAAAACGTGAAGAGTGGCTGGGCTATGTACCACACGCGCTTTGGCCCTTTGGCAGCAGGTTGGGCCTCAAAAATCCTCCTGTAAAGGTACCAGATCTTCCAGAGCTTTGTGAGAGCAGGACAAGGACCAAGTGGTGCCTGTGTTTCTGTCTCTCTTCCTGAATGGGATACTGAAGTAGCTGGATTTTCTTCTGAGAGGCTTGCCACCAGCCTCCATTTCATATGCCTCGGTGAAACTGTGAGAGCTACAAAAGCTTGGACCACTTCCGTCAGGACCTTATCCTTCAGCCTACTGCTTGCCAGGAAGTAATAAATAAGACACAGCTAAAGATGGGACTAGGTGACAACTGAGGACAGGAATCCTTCAGGATCCTTGGAAAGCTTAAAAGTATGCTAGTCACTACTGAAGGCTGCAGAAAGAGCTCATCACTTTTGAAATCCTAAAAGCCTGCCATATGGCCAGCATAAACAACATGCTTCCGGTAACTAGCTGAAAATCACAGACTTGTACAAAAAATGCAAGGTGGGCTTGTGCAGCCTTCTGCTTAAAGCAGGAGATTGCTTAGGGCCACGCTGAGTCCAATTTGAAAACCCTCGGGGATGAAGACTCCACAGCCGCCTCGGGCAGCCTGCCACATTGCTTGACCACCCTTGCGGCAAGGAATACGTTCAGTCAGGATTGTTTAATAACTGAAAAATTAATTTCTCAACTAAAGAACTTTTATGTAAGATGCCTTCCTTCCGAGCGTGACATTTTCTCAGAAATGACAGTTTCAGAAAGACAGTTTATTTAGAGTCAAAAATAACTATTTTTAATCTGGTGGAAATTTCCTGGGCATGAATGTTAAATGGCTTTACACTTCCATTTTCTTCTAGACATAAAGTTTTCTGGTCATCTTACAACACCTGTGAAGGAATTCTTATTGTCTATATATACTCCTCTTATTTCAGGGAAAGAAAATAGTTTGTGCTGCCAGAGGAGTGGCCCATAGGTGGAAACGGGAATGTAAAACACTCTATAACAGATCTCGTAAGAATTTCTGGCACCAGTGTGAATTCAACTGCTTTGGTTCTTGGCCTATATGTGAATGCATGTATGTGTGTAAATCCACATGTATATACATATATGGATGCATATCCACATATCCATATATTCACATACACATATTCTCATACATATATAGAATCATAGAATGGCTAGGGTTGGAAGGGACCTACAAAGGTCATCTAGTCCAAATCCCCTGCAAGGAGCAGGGACATCCCCGACCAGATCAGGTTATTCAGAGCCTTATCCAGCCTGGCCTTAAACATTTCCAGGGATGAAAACACACACATATATATAAAATGCTTTTTTTTAAAAAACAAAACAAAACAAAACAAAACAAAACAACCACAACTAATCAAGACTACAATTTGCAGCTGACTGTGAGTAGAAACTCTGTTTTCTGAGCTTTAGCATTATTTTCTCTACAATCTAGATATCTGCTTAGATGCAATAATACATACTGTCAATGATCTAACAGCTGTAACTGTATATGTGCTGACAGACCTGTTGCAGCTTTAGTCTCAACTATTCTGGGACAGCTTATTTTGGGCAGTAAATGCACCCTCGGCAGACCCGGAGGCTACCAATACTGCAGCCAGTATCACTTGTCTGCAAGTTAGGGCAGGAGATGCTGCCAGGCAGGTGATGAAGCCATGCCTGGGCAGCACAGTGCTCCATAGATCCAGGGAGAAGGCTGTCTCCCTCTCACGTTGGCATGACAACTGTGGGAGATGCTTTTGGTATTAATCACCTTGGCAGGAAAATTGTCAACCAAAGGGAATGTACTCAGAGGAGAGTCACATACTAATTAGAGGTGTGAGGGTAATGACTGTGCAAATACATACAGAGAATAAAGACATCTTTGGTGTCATGTCAAACTTGGAAGTATGCGGTGGCATGAGAAATTATAAATAGGAGCACTGGGATGAAAACAGAATGGCACTGGGATGAAAAGGCTCCTGATGCTGGGCACTGCCACCTAGGCAACTCCTACCATTCTCTGTCACGGCTCATCCTTCTCCCATCCTCCCTCGCTCTGCAGTGTCAGCAGCATATTTTGGGACTTGTCCATCCCGGGCTGAGGAACTGACCAACCTAAGAAAAAACATGCTTTTATTTTTTTGACTGTTTAACCTGATCAGTTTGCCCACTTGGCCCACCTGGGCAACTGCACTAGAGTTTGTGCTGGCAGAGGTGGCTGAGAAGCCTGAAGTGGTGGAGGCAAAGTCTGTGCAGGCCAGTCCTGCAGCCACATGCATGCATGCACATTTGGTCCCGCAGCTGTCTGCTGAGGAAGGTGAAAGCCTGCCTTGAGGAAAGGAGAAGAGGATCTTGCACAGTGCTCTGCAGAGAGCTGTTCTGTGCTGGAAGGATGGAGATGAGCATGTAGGTTCTGCTCCCATACTTTCCTCTCTTCTCTTTGTGCATGAGCTGCTTTGAGCTCCCTGACCACCACCCTGAAACTACAATTTATTCTTGACTGAAGAACAATGAAAACAACATCACCATTTCCCAAGAAGACACATAGCAGTTGTATTAGTTCTATCTGATAAACAAATGAGTATACATAATTTCTCTCCATGTCTTTCCATTGTTTCAGCCAGAGAGCATGTGCCAGAAGTGGATGCTAGCCTTAAAGCATTGTCTACTTATAATTTGATCTCAAACGCTGTCTTCCTCTTCAAGTTTTGCAAAATTGAAACAAATCCTCATTTATCATCAGTTGATAACTCAGTTGGAAGTGGAACAAATTAAATTGAATAAGAACTGCTTTAATTCTGAACAACACTGTCTGCTCACTGTTTTAAAAAAGTTTTGCTAGTCCACCTAGAATGCTCAGATTAACTCTTTTTATTCTTGTCATCCAGGCAAATCCTTTTATAAGGCTAATGAAACCCCATTCCTTGGTCTGAGAACAGTCATGACTTTATTTCATATGGCCTGCAGCCCTACAATATCATAGCACTCCAGGGAAGATAAGTTGATATTAATTTATTTTGGGGGTGTTATTGGATAATTCTGATATACTGAAATACAAAATAAGGTCCTCAACTCTGCTTAAAAGGATAGGCAGTAACTTTCTGTAGAACTTGTCACTGATGACATGAAAGAGCATTGCTGCTTGTCAGGAAAGCTGCTACAGTTTAGTTTCTGTGCGGTTGAAAGTTATAATCCAAGGGGAAAATTCTGCTTCTAATGGGAATTAAAGCTGTGTAACTAAGAGCACCAGGTGGTCCCTAAGAGCGGAATCTAGACTATTGTTTTTTAGATTTATGTAGTGGTTTATGTGTATGCCAAAAACTGGCTGCTGGTAATTTCTGCTGCAATTGTTGCTTGAGGTCATCTATAAATGCAAAATGTGTCTCAGCGGGTACTTGACAGCAGTAACCCAGATAAATATTTTCATTTACATAAACATTGTCTTAACTTTTCAGAAACTGTAGTAAATAGTCTCAAATCCCAGAAGCCATCTAGACATTGCAAGAATTACATTGTTTTTTTGAAAAAGATGGATGTAGTCTATTATTTCATTGGTCACGGTCCAACACAAGAGGGTGGACTGATGAAAGAGATGCTTAACACATCCAGGGTTTGTGTTGCTTTCTTTTTTCTAACTCTGCTAATAGATGAATTTCCATTTGTTTTTCAAATTTTATGTACCCTTACGCAATAAAAGATAATCTAACTGGACAGGAGCAAACAGCGGAGACGAACTGGCTTTTAAAAGCAAACCCAGAGCCAAGAAACCTCTCTATAATTGCCATGAAGTACTAAAAAGAAATGAAATTGCTTTCTGCCTACTTGAAAGCACAAACATTGGTATTTTATTAAACATGGATGCCCCTCAGAGCTCAATAAGTTTGCACATGAGGAGCTGCAATCTTCTGTACTTTGTTCTATGTGATCTTCATGGAGGAAATGTTCTCTTGCAAGACCTCTTGGACCTGGACAGGTTCTTCACCCATGCAATGCTGCACTACAGGCCTGTGCCAGAAACAACTGGGCTCCAGGCATTTCAGAGGCACTGAAGCTAACAAAAAATATACTAAATATGGTGCGAGTTGTTCTCTAAAACTAATATCTTGCAAGATCAAACAAACAAAGAGACCCTTTCTGTACATAGGAACTTTGACTCCAAGGATTCGGTTTCAAAAAAGCGCGTGTATGTGAACAGATCTGGAGAGGTCTTGGGTCACCTCCGAGGCAATCGCTGCTTGTTGCTCATGTGGCATGAGCTGAGCACCACTCTCTGCAGCTGGACAGTGCTGCTTCCTGCTCACTCCAGCCTGAAGCCTGTACACCATGAGATCTAGGTGGAGAAGATGTGCCTGAATATATATGTAGCACAGGTTCACTGATATGCGGTCTTCCAAGGTTGCCATACCAGCCTAAGAATGAAATAAATGTGAGAAGGCGAATATCCCCTACTTAGGATACTAGTGTTCTGTTAGAAGAGAAATCCATCATCCAGCCATCGACTGCTATTCCCTTTGCATGTATTTTCCAGACCTTGTGCTCTGTGCACAGTTTGCAGCCACGGCATGACTGTGTATTGGAGCAAAGCCCTCTGAGCAATTGCATTGCTGTTGTGATCTGTTTATACCAAATCTCAACAGCTAATCCTTCTAATCCTCAAACAATTATTTTAGCCAATACTGTAGCTGTTCAGAATTAGCTGACAGCATTTGTGTAGTTCACACGTAATTTAAATCACCATTGCCTTATTATGAGTCTCCCATATGACCAAGTGACGTGACTCCACACGAACACATTACTAATTCACTGTACGTATGGGTCTGCAAGCATGTGCACGTGTATACGTAGCTATCTGTGCACGCGTCTGTTTTGTCTGTGTACATTATAATCTAGAACTGACTAAAGGTGTTTGGCATTCAGCTTGGGGCACTTGAAAGATAATTGCTTTTCAGGACGGACTGATCACTCTACAAGCCCCTGATAAAGGGCTCAGATTTTGCATCTGGATCCATTAGTCATTTCTAAAAATCTAGCACAGATTTCCGTACAGTCAGGGGTTCTTCTGTGCTCTGTCATGGGCCACAAACTGGGATTAAGCAGGGACCTTGAAGAGTTAGAGGTGTCTCAGCTCTTCTCTTCCTACTGGGCAGATGTTCATTAGCCAGTGTTTATCAGCTGTGATGGGATTAGAGGTCTCAGGAGTCCAGACAACCATTTTATAGATACATATTTTGCCAGCAGAAAGAAGAAACGTACATTTCTTCATGCCTTCTTAATCTATAATATTAAGTGGATGATTACTGACCTAAATCTCCTACATCCTCTTTTGGAGGAGATGCTTCTCCGTGCTTCGTTTCCTCTCTCTGTGTGGGAATGTGGCGATTCCTGGTATCGACTGCAGAAACTCCTGCCTCCACATTATAATTTCACTGGTCTGAAACTGCAGCTAGTGAGTTAGCTCCCAAACTTGCACCAAGCCATGAGCATGTAGCTTCCTCCAAGGCTGCCAGACTTTCAGATTCCTCAATTTTAACTGGGCTTTGCCCACTGACTAAGACATTCAGACAATATAATCGTGACTTTTCTGAGGATTCTGTGACTACCGCAGGATTTTCAAGAGAGTGACTGTCCAGGTACTATAAGCTTATATCTATATTAAAATGCTAGGAAATAGATTAAATCCCCTGATGCTCTTTAACCCTGGTTTTGTCACTGTCTCCAGCTCGTGATGGAGCTCAGGCCCAATTGCAAAGTTACACTAGCACAACTTGGTGGTGACAACACTGCCAAGTAAACTTCATGGGGTATAGTCTATCTTTCCAGAGTAATTTCCAATAAATTCAATTTCCCGCATCATTATATTATAAATAGAGAGGAATCTACTTATTCATAAATTGCTTTGAAGACTCTGAGTGCAGAGGCAGTGAATTACACTCATTTGATTGCTAAAGCTCAGTGGACAGAGAAAGCCCTTAAAGAAGATTTTACTGGGTTTTATTTTATATAGTGCTCCTTCCAGGTATCTTACATATTGTACAATGTAAACCAATAAATAAATATTTAATTAAATAAATATTTAAGCAGAATTAGCTTAGGTGGAACAAGAAAAACTTTAGTTAAATATAGAAAAAGAAAAAGAAAGGAGGATTTGTTTCAAAAACAGGAGCAGGGATTAAGAACTAGGAAGGTCTTGCACTGAGTTTTTACGAGTTAAATAATCTTCTGCATCTTTGTCTAGATTTAAGTGTCCATACTTAGTGAGCAGCTGGGACAACGAGACCCATTCTCTGTGGCTGAAAGGAAGCCTAAGCAAAGAACAGTATTTTCTTGTCCGTCATCTATTTGCACATGTTGGCAGTCATTCTGAAAGCGTCCTCTGTCCGTGTGTCCATGTGGGGTGAGACACCGTTTACCGGTCCTTCTGGCTTCTCCACAAGCAAACTGGGAAGTGGAAAGTGAAACTGCTCCACGCCAAAGAGGAGGAGGCTGCTGCTCTGCGCTTTCGTTTCCTGAGGCTTCTCCCTGAGTGCTGCCGGACATGTGCACAAGGAAAGGCAGCTGGTTATTTTTAGGCGCCAGTTGTATTTTCTCCAGCCTATTTCTGCAGCACATTTTATATCACTGCCTAATTTGACAAAGTGTGACAAAGCAGGTTTAGGGGACAGCATGTTGAAGTGCAGAAACTCATTTGGGAACAGTAAAATTATTTTCAGCTTGAGACTGTTGCGTGATTTCAGAGATGAGGTGGTGCTTTATATTCCCAGCATTGGTTATGTCAGTGTCAAAGAAATATTCAGAAAGGCCTCTGGGGTCTGCTCTCTTGCTAACACACCACACATACAGCTCTAGCAATCTATGGCCTCCTGAAACCACTTCTGCTTGACCGTCTATTGCACCGCCTCTGACCAAAATACTTAAATAATGATTCAGAAACAGCACAGCTAAACTGCCATGTTAGTCGACAAGGCTACATTACCTAGATTTGTCAGGCTTTCTTAGAATTACTTGTCAGGCACAATCACCTGTTGGGCTTTTTAGAGTTACTCAGATTCATATTTGTAATGGAAAGAGAAAAAGGGGAGTTAATTTACGGCAGCAAAGAATCATTTGTGAAGGGGCACTGCTGCTCTGCACATTGACATTGCCTCTCTGTTCCAAAAGAAATTTTGCCAACTGCAGTTGTATGCTTACTGAAATCTGTGGATTATTATTAAAACTGAATTATCTCACGGTTCTCATTTCTACAGTGTCAGTGTATTCCTGCAATGAAAACAACTTCAGACACCCAACCCCTCTGACCCCTGTTACAAACTGCACTGTTATGCCAAGGGGAAAATTTTGGAGAGATGTTGTCTTGAAGGCACCAAAAAGGCTGTTGCAAGAGGAAGTCCCTGACACACCTCAAAATTTTCTTTGCTGTTTTGCTTATACAAGAGGCACCTAAACCATGGACTGAAGGCATGCAGCCTCCAGTGCATGGCAACACCATAGACCCTTTCTGTATTAGGATGAAAGAAGTTTAAGTAATCTGTTGAGAGACTAAATTCATCAATCACCAAAGTTTTGGGCTTGCATAGGCTGTGTGAAGACACATCAAAGCCTCTTCTCCGCCTGGTGAAGAGCAGAAGCCTATGGTCTGCAGCACTGAAGTTCAGGGCTCCTGGTGCCAGTCTATTACCCTGGTCCAGGTGGTTTGTCTTCTCTTTTCTAATCATAAACACCACCTTGGAGCTTCCTTTCCTTTTGAAACTAGGGCACATGGCTTCTGATGAGATGCCCTAACTGAGCTCATCCTCAGCCAGTTCTGCTGGTGACACTGCTTATCCTGTGAAGACTGCTCAGCCGTGTGCCTTGAGAAGACCCTCACACTCTGTCCTGAATCTTTGCTTGGCAGAATCTCCCAGGGAACAGTAGGAGCTTTGACTGAATGAAGTTTCTAGGATCAAGCCACAAAATGTTTGTTGCCTTGAGGTCATATGGAACTTGTCTGATCATTGTGAAAATAAGAGTTAAGACTGAAGCTGAGAAAGAACAGGACACTAAATTATCATTGTAGTACACAGAAAAAAAAAACAGCAAGTGTTAAGATTTCCATTGCAAAACTGATCTTTTTATGCTAGCGTTTTCACAATGGATCAGCCTGAAACTTGGCTCTGGATGTGCAAATGTGCCCCTTTGAGCAAATGAGCTTCTAGTCTCTGTGCTTGCTTGTTAAACTTGGCGAGCAGGGGAGTCTAAAAACTTAATTAATGTCACTTGTGACATTAAAAGGCAAATAATAGAGCAGCAAGTCAATTTGCAAAAGTGAAGACAAAAAGGCAATGGGGAGCATTAGAACAGTTGTATCAGTTCCTATGGATTTCTGTAAGACTGACAAGCAATGCATTGAAAAAGTGGGAAAAGGAGAAAGCAATTTTGCCCTCTTTTGTTGTTGTTTGCAGAGTCTTGGGCTAATTGTCCCATGTAAACAGTTCATTTGATAGAGGAGGAAGTTAAGTCTATTAAGCTGCTCAACAACTTCAGTGTTGAATTTATTGCAATGTTTGTTTTAAAGCAGATCTGCATGTTCCACAAAACTACTTTCAGATTTGAGATTGTTACTTTCCAAACCATCCAAGACTCAAGTGGTTTGTTACACATTCAAAAATCAGCTGAGTTTTGTTGAAAAGTTTATGAGCTCTTCTTCTGTTCTCTAAATAAAGTTGAGCATTCGAGTGAAAACTGGGGTTTGTCTATCTCAGACAACAGAGAACTATGAACCCTGGAATACAAAACTGATGAGAGTCTCACAGCACAAGGTGCTTCCTCATTTCTGACCTTTCTCTCACTGAGCCCAGACAGAGTATTTGCCAAGCAGGGCTTAGTTCAGGCCAAACACAGCCAGCACGAGCTTTGAGAGAAGTGGCAAAGTCCAAATTTCCAATACAGAAACCGTTGTCTACCTGATGATTTGTATTCCCTAAAAACCCGTATAATCTCTCTCCATTTCCCAACTTGAAAAATGACCATAGATACAAACACTCCAGGCTCTTTGACTGCCTGGGATTACACAAGTGAGGAGGGACTTACCCGTGTGAGAAGAGGTTTAGCAGGGCTATCCCTTAACTTGGCAATGACGCTTCACATGTGCGTCGGGAATGATTGCGTTTGCATTACTCCTTCTCAGACGCTCTGTGCCATTAGACTTAAACAGGCTATTCTTGGAGAAAATGAGTGCCTAAACCACCAGTGGTTTTTACTCTGGTCATATATCACTTGGCTTTGTCAGAGCATTGGTGTAGTGTCAGTACTGGAATCCTGCTAAGCAGAAGCAGTTGTCCTGTTTTTTGCCCCCGGACATCTGATCACACAGTGGCTACAGCTGTAGATCTGGCACCCTCAACAATTTATCAGGCTAAAAGTTGTAGTGTTTATTTTAATATTTTAAAAAGTAAACCTTTCTTTCTGAAAGAATCTAAAAATTAAGATTAAAATGTAGATTTTTCCTCAGAAGTCAGCATGAAATGTCTTAGAAAAGAAAGGCAGAAAAATTCTGTATCTCACAGATAATTACGTTCTGTAAAAGCAAAACAAGAATGAATCAGGACTTTAGCCAGGTATAAGTACTCCCATATCAAGTGATCTCCTTATGCACCAATGCTAAAAAGCAAAACAGAGGCGTGTCTCTGATTTGGTGTTGGAAAACAGAGCTAATATTCTCTGTAGTACAAGTACAGCCGTATTTTGCTGCCAACCTGTGGGTTTTTTTCAAGTCTCTGAAGTTCTAGAGTGCTACTCTGTAAAAGCAAATATTAGTGTTTTAGATAGATGGATCTATCTATTTAATAGTTTTTTTCTGTGTAAATATTTGTGTTACATGGGATTTTAAGTATTTTAATTTTTTTGTAAGTTTTGTTTTATTTTTAAAGCAATATAGCAGGAACTGACTGTTCTGGTACTATTAGATAAATGTGAACTAGTACAAAGCCCAAGACATGAGCTAAAAATGCCAGACACCTGGGTTTGGTCTGGGCAGCCCACGTTTCTGTGCATATCAGAGTGATGGTCAGCTGTTGAAGGTGAATTGCAACCCAGCCCATCAACAAGGTGGCTGTACTTCAAGAGTAGCTCAGAGGCAAACTGGAAACTTCGCTCCACACTGAATGCCATGCCAGCCCATCTTCCCAGATGCAGAGGGGACAAATCACTGCTTGAGGCTTAGCTGAAGCCAGGATGCTCATAGGGAGGTCGGGATTGCAGTTGCATTCCCTGAGAGTTTACTCAAATTACTAGTGGATACCCATTATCTTGCAGAATGGGTTGACGTTATTAATGCTGAAGTCTATGGGGAAGCAAACAGGTATTTGACTGAACTGTGGGGACAGAGGAGATTAAACTTTCAACATCCTCCAAATTTGTATCTTGGCTACAGTTCAGCCTCCAAGTAGACAAAGATGAATAACATAAGTGCTACTCCTGTCCCCTTTTTGTTATACCATTAGATACCACTGCTGTCAGCTGTGCAGGCAGCCTCGGCACAGACACAGAGACAGTAAACAGGCGAAAAAGGTGTGGAGAATGACTAAAATACAGCAGTTCTTGTATTGAATGTTCCAATTGCCATGGTTTCGCAAGTTAGATATGGCTGCATCATACCACAAGGAGGCAAGGGAAAAGAAGTAGGGGAGGCTTGGCAAAAAGCAGTGCTCCTGTCAGAACTTTGGTGTAGTGTCAGTCCTGGAATCCTGCTAAGCAGAAGCAGTTGTCCTGTTTTTTGCCCCCGGACATTTGGTCACACAGTGGCTACAGCTGTAGATCTGGCACCCACAACAATTTATCAGACTGAAAGCAGTGCTTTACGCAGATTTGTGGTGCAATCCCTTTCTTTAAAGAGCGGTATCCCTTTGATAAACTGCCCAGGAGAGGAGGAGGGTACTGAGGTAGGGCTACCTGGGCTGTGAGCAAAGCCCTACAGCTGGCCACTCATTTTAAGCTGGGGGCTCTCACCACTGCTTCATCAGCGCCTGCAGCCAGGTCCCAAATGGGCATCTGGTGCTGGCACTGCCGGCTGTGATCCTTGCCTGGTCTGAAGCCTTTTCTGTAATACTTCTCTCAGTCATCTTCAAGCAGCTGCTTTAAAATTGTTGCAGAAAACCAAAGTAAACACCCCTCAGGAGTGAGTGGTTTCGTTCTCCTGGATCCTGGGGAACACAGGGAGAGGGCGGAGGAGTTGGCTGCAGCACAGGGGCTCCGGCGCCGCTGGCCGGGCGCTGGCCTTGTCTCAGCCCCCAGCCCTGCTGTGCACCCCTTCTGCACTGCTTCACAACTGAGAAGCCTAAAAAAATCCTCAGCCAGACTCCACCATTGTGGGACAGATGAAGAGTTTATTCGTCTGCCTAAGATCTGACAGAGTTACGAACCCTCGGGTACATCTCTCTCCAAGCTGATAAGGCCTCTATTTGCCTTTTTTTTAAAAAGGGATTATCCATACTATTAAGCAAAATACACAACCGATGACCAATTTATGTCTGATTATAGCTTTGCGTGGACCACCTGAAGCATGCAATAATTGCTCTGAAGTGCATTTCCTGATGAGCCATTTATTGCGTTTCTAAAATATAAAATACTTATGAGGGAAAAACCAACAACAAAAGCCAAGAAAAAATGGACAGTAGGGTTTGGGTTTTGTGCTGGCATTCTTTAATATACACAGTTTGCCATTCTAATAGCCAGTCCAAAAGCTCCAGTTCCACTGAAAAGCTTTTAAGGCAGTTTAGCTTTTTTTTGTTAAAGATCAAGCACATTGATTTCTACTTCACAGCTCCTTTAAAAAAAAAAAAAAAAAAGAAGATATAATGCAGACACAAGGTCCTACAACCTTTATTATGAATGTCTGTCTTTTGGCATACAGTTTGATTTATGTGTTATCTTTTCCCATCTGCAAAGTATGTTGTTTCCCTTACACACACATTCATATTAGAGAAAACCGAAGAATGAAGTATGGGCTAGCGAGGCAGGATATCAAGGCACAGTAAACATTAAAAAAAAAAAAAAGAAAAGGAAAGGACTTAGCAGAATAAAAGCAAGAGGGATTTTTTTTTTGTCTTTGGTGACAAGAAAGGGTTTTGACATATGGCCTCTATCCATGGGAACAAAAATACTTAGCCTGAAAAATCCCATAGAGGTCTGTGTGACCAATTTCAAGTCAAATGAAAAAAAATATCTTCCAGAAAATAAGCAAATGAGCTGTTTGCAGTGCAACAAATGCCTACAGTACTAACATGAATTGTGAAATCACTGGCTGTGACTGATCAGAGTTCATTAAAAATAAATCTTGGCCCAGCAGTTTTAATAAACGGAATAAGCAATAAAGACAGCAACAATTCGCTTTTTCTCATACAGAAAACTGTCTGATTTTTGCATTTTTCACTCAGCCAAAGGATTTCTGCTGAATAAAACTGATTCTGGCATCTGACGTAAAACTTCAAGTCTCGCCTTTCTAGGGGTGAGGAGAAGATAGGAGACAGCAGCTTTGTCAACCCTTCAGGGCCTTTCAAATTCAACTTTTTCTAGAATTTATTTTGGCATTTAAGAATTTGTGGGAAAAAAACAAAAACAAAAACAAAGCCACATTTTCTGTTCTGCCTGCTGAGGAAGGGTTGAGAACACAGGAGTAAAAGAGGGCTCCACTTGCCCCCATCGAGGAAGAGCTCTGCCTGATGGCCAAAGGACCACTCCCGTGGAACCATGTGCTACCTTGACTGGAAAACTCACCATAGAGACCAAAGGCACACATGCATCACACCAGACCAAGGAAGGAATGGATTAATGACCTGGCCTGGAAATACATTCTGCATTTGACTGTGCTCCATCACATGTGAAGGCTAAGAAAATCCAATGGAAAAGGTGTAAGAGTTACTAGCTCTGCGCTGCTCAGAGATGCGAGCGCCTAGGTGCTAATGCTGCCCCAGAAGTCGACTGCTGAAGTGCTCGAACACCTGCCTTGGGCTGGAGCGGCACTTACAACCCTGGACACAGCCTGAACGCCTACAGTAGTGCTACAGGTCTGATAGGGCACCTAGAACAGAAATCCAGTTGAAGCTTCCTGCTTTCTGGTTCAGGAAAAAGGGAGCAAGTAGTGCACAGGTAGAGTGCACATGGTCACATGCTTCCTCTGCATTTTTGCTGTTATTTTAATTTTCTTCCTCATACAACAGCAACAGCAAATGGACAGGCTCAATCCCAGAATACGGTAACGTGCCCTTGTATTATTTATGGCACACACAATGCAAAACAAATACGTCATCTACTAATGCTAGCACTTCTCTGGCACTGGGATACAGAGAGCAGAGAGAGTGGGTGGACCTCGCTGGTATGACAGGACTCCAGTTACGGAAAAGCTGTCCAGAAAGCAATAAGCTAGAAGGGGAAAGAACATGATCAGGACTATTTTTTCTCTTCCCCCAACCCCTCCTTCCTTCCCTGACACCTTCCTTCCCCATTGCTGTCTCTGCATAAGTCCCAAGTCTGGTTTTACCCTTGAGGAGCAGTGATCCCTGTTAGAGCTCCTCTGACCCTGTAGGGCTCCCTGTAGATCAGGAAGTCAGCCCCTGAGAATCACGCTGTTCATGATAGCAAACATTTATTGGTAAAAACACCATCAGCAGAAAGCTCCCCCATTAAACTAAGTGTCCAGAGAAGGGCAAGAAAGCTGGTGAGAGGTCTGGAGCACAAGTCTTATGAGGAGCAGCTGAGGGAACTGAGGTGTTTAGTCTGGAGAAGAGGAGGCTGAGGGGAGACTTCATTGCTCTCTACAACTACCTGAAAGGAGGTTGTAGGAGAGCAGGCGTTGGTCTCTTCTCCCAAGTAACTAGCAATAGAACAAGAGGAAATGGCTTCAAGTTGCATCAGGGGAGGTTTAGGTTGGCTATTAGGAAACACCTCTTTACTGAAACGGTGGTCAGGCACTGGACCAGGCTGCCCAAGGAAGTGGTGGAGTCACGATCCCTGGAGGTGTTCAAAGAATGTGTAGATGTGGCACCCCAGGACATGGTTTAGTAGGCATGGTGGTGTTAGGTTGACAGTTAGACTTGATGATCTTGGAGGCCTCTTCCAACCTTAAATATTCTATGATTCTATGATACAGAACAAGCAGCATGGCAAAGATGACTGCTCTAAGCCAAGGTCACGCAAGCTCCAGCCAGCCCACTTTTGAGTAGGGCTAGTGCCAAATTCGCTGGGAAGTCACAGAGACAAAGGTGTAGTTATCCTGGTCGGAAGCCCAACAGAGTGGGAGGAAAGTCACACGCTATTTTCAGTGTGATTTGGATTGTACCTGTAGGTGGGGAGGAGCAGGCACCGAGTACTCTGTGTACCTGCCATCGCAGCCTGGGATTTTGGGGAAATCTCTCTTTTAAACCAAAACACTTGTACAAGTGCAAACTCAGCGCGCACATGCAAGAAGAAGCGATGCCTGGAGGGTATGGGTCATTTATGTGGTAAGGAAAGACACTCACTAGAATAAATGGTTTTAATAAAGTAATAATGTTTACTTTTCCTTTGCTGCAGTAGAACACAGAGCACCTTCATGAAAGGTCCTCGGGGTTAAACAAACTATTCTCAGTCAAAAACCTTACAGTTAAAACCCAGGGCTGCTCCTGCGCAGGAGATCTGGTCTTTATTATTCTCCTGGGTATAACAGCTTGTGCAGCTTATTTCTTTGCGCCTTGTATCTCTGATTAGAAAAGGCAAGTAAATGAAAGTCTAAAGGAAGACTGACACATGCCAGCAGATGTGTTAAGGGTTTGTATGTCCTGATGGTCTTTCATCACTGGAGTTTCTCACATACAAGGTGTTGGGCAAGAACAGATCCTACCAGCTGCCAGCACATACCCAGAGGGGTACACCACACACCTATTTTCAGGACTTCCCTTTTGAAACTTCACTTTGTTTGCTATTTTCATTCGTTTTTCTCATAAGTGGCAACATGATGACTAATGAATAAGGTTATGTCTTATAGATTTGGTAGTAGCAGCCCGCTGCAATAACTTCTGTCCTTTAAGCTAGCCAGAGCAGGGGTTATTTTTTTTCCCTGCAATCCCTTTAGCTGTACAGACTACTCCCTAAAATGTTCCCCTTGATGTTGATTTGATAAAGATCCCTGTTTACCCATTTTATAGGCTTTAGATGAAGGACAGTCCTGGTTTATCAAATCCGAGGAAGATTGCAGGGAGGAGAGAACAACACTGCCTGTGTTTTTCCACACAACCTGTTCCGGTAACAGGCACTGCCCCGCAATGTTTGCTGACAGATGTTCAAGGCTTGGAAAAAAAAAAAATTGCTTTCAGCAGATGGTTGTACCACCACTTTTGAAATAAGTGTTAGTTCCAGGCTCCTGAGTTCATGAGGGCAAAGAAACGGCAGGAGGAAAACAGATGAACTAGGTAACAAGGGAGGAAGAACCAAACGGCGAAATAAAACCTTGGTGCTGACAGAGCTGACAAGTGTATTATCTCCTGGGCAGCAGGGAAGAAAAAAAAATATAGCTGGATGTGAAAGAGCTGGACCTGTGACTTTCAAATGGCTGTGTGTATCTCTGAAGTTAAACCACCATGGAGGTCCAAACTTCGCGCCAGGTCTTCTTGGAGATTGAGTATTTAGTTACCACATACGTGCCTTGACGGTACTCAGGAGGAGCTGGGGATGGTTATCCCATCTCAGGGCACTGAGAGGGCACCCGTGAGGCAGGGGCCATGCAGGGGGAGGATGGGGACCTGTGCTTTTGTGGAGCTCATACAGCTGTTTGAGCACAAGAGGGGATTGTCCAAAAAGTCTGGGTGAGACCAGTAGGAGGTGTCCCATTAGGTGACCCATTTTACCCGTCCTGACTGTGGCTTGGGGCATAATCCTGCCCTGGACAATGGAAATTCACCATGCAAGGCTTAGATCGTCATGAACAAACTTGCTGGGATGGGCAAAATCACCAAGTTGTTTGAGTCCTGCTGATGCCAGTGGGAATCAGGCAAGCCATCAGTTTGAACATGAGGTGCTGCATGAACTAGGCACATCGGCACTCTTCAGTTGCTTCTGAATTCCTGGTCCTCAGCTAGGACTGGTTTCACATCTGGCATAGCCTGGAATTTTTTCGAGGCTACTAAAGCTAATCCAGCTATAGCCTGAGGAACTGGAGTGTGCTGGGGAGGATTAACCTAGAGCAGCAAGACTTCTTGTTGTTGCCAGTTTGTTTGGGTTTGGTTTTTTATTAGGATGACAGAGGTATGTGTGTAGGAACTGGAAATCCTGGGAGTGTATCCATTTCAACATACCATTTGTTGGAAGGGGTTTCTCTGCTCGTGGACAGACTGTAACAACATAAGAATAATCCCTTTCTGTCATTTCTTTTTTCTTCCCCTGTCCCAAGCAGGCAGGAATGACCGGAAAGACTATTCACAATCTTTCTCAAAATTTCCCTTGTCTTGCCGTGCCCTCCCTTCTTTCCCCTCATTTTGCCAGCCCAGATTTCTGTTAAAGAGTAGAAATGCTTATTTAATCTGAGGTTCAAAGTAAACTATCTGTGCGATCACCTTGTCCATATCTCTGTCTTCTCTCACAGCGTGGGAGTACTTGTTTACTCACTGCAAATGTTGCAGTGATTTGCATGTCTACTTAAAAAAAAAAAAAAAGAAATTGAATCAAAGCTCTAACAATTTAGCACCAAGTAGCACTCATTTTTGTAAAGTTGCATCCATACCCCAAAATGTTGTATGAGCAGCAGATTGCTGAAGATATTAACTTCAATATAAGACTAACAGAAAATGTCAATTTTCAGCTCTAATAACTCTTGACGTTACCTGTTTAAAGGCGCAGATATGTAGTTTCTATGCTGTTAATCTGGAAGATGGATTAATTCAATAAAAGTTAGCAACACATGGTTTGGGTTTTTTTATTAGCGCAACACTTTTTAGAAATAACATTCCCTAAAAGGCAGGCAAAGTTTAGACGTTTTCCTTTTCTACCGATGAATCATCTGGCCATTTGGATAGACTGAACTAATGGGAATTCCAGTAGCCTGAGCCGTCTATAGAAGAGAGAAAGGGAGAGGTGCGTAACGTGAGGGAGCGTGTGTGCATGTGCATGTGTCCTTCCCTCCACATACATCCAATTTTGATATATTAAAGCAACACTGGACAGGAGAGAAAAACTCTAGATGAGGAACTGTTCACCCTGTTGTCTTCGTGGCTGTGGAGGTAATTTTGATGAATGATGCTAGAAAAGTTTTTGAGTTTTATGGAAGTACTTTGGCCTTACTTCTTTTTAATTGAATTCTTAGCACTTTAGTAAAGGCAACAATGTTTTCCCAGGGTGTACTGGGGGAAGAATGTCTCAAAATGGAAAAAATAAGTACAGTTTCTATGATGTATGCCATTTACTCTGCAACATAATATGTAGAGCAGAACTTTGGCAGGTATTAATCAGTATATTTTTCTTCGCACCAGTAGAGCTGCTTCAGCTTATACCAGCTGAGAATCTGGCTCCATGTATTAAAATAAAAAAAAAAAAAAAAGTGGGTCTGGCTTCCTGATCTTTTGTAGTAGACACACAAAACTGTTCGTTATTGAGCTGTGGGCTTGAAAAGCTATCTCGCTTCTCAGTATTGGCAGCAGGCTGGAGAAATGGGGACATGGTGTGCTGAGCTCCTGGGTAGAAGAAATGTTTTCTTTTAAAGCATAATGACCTTTTTGGCCATCTGAAGGAATATGTTCAAGCTTCCTTGGCAAGCAAAGGTGGGACACTAGCCAGTAACTACATGAAGGCTTTGAAGATGGAGGGAATAATAAAAGGGGGAAAAAATTAAAGAGGAAAATCTTTTTGTTCCCAGATGGGTAGCTAAGGGGTAACCATTCGTCCCTCTGCTTTGGAAGCAGAAACACAAATTGACCTGATACATCAAAATCAATACTTTTTTTTTTTTTTTTACTGTACCATACCTCAGATGTTGTGTCTGGCTTTTACGTGACCACAAAGTTTTTAAAATAGGTCCAGTTAGCTCCCCAGAGTGGCTTCAGGTGGTTTTTCTGATCTGTAAATGGTTCTGGACCAAGCTCTTTGGAAGATAGTGTACACTACAATAGGTAAACCAATTGAAACCCTGCCCAATATTCTTTACTTAATATGGGGAAGAGACAGGACATAATTTTGGGGAAGAAATCTGAGATTCCTGGGGGAAAACAGGAACATTGTTTTGGCAGAAAATATACAGGTGCAGATGTGTATTAGTAACAGAAACTGTCATCTGCAAACAGCTGCTGTCAGAAAAAAACAAGTGAAAAAGTACGTAGAAGCTGGAGGGAAATTGGGGAGCTATAGAAATATATGTGCACTATTTATTTTTTCTGATCCTTAAAAAAACTTAATTTAATCAAGACGATTACTCAGGATATGCACAGAGAAGTGCTGGTTCTTATGCACTGAAACATGAAACAAGATTCTCGTCATGAGAAGCTCCTGTGAGATCTTAAGGTCACAAAACAGCGAGCTTTATATAACAAATTTGGGGGGAAAGGATATGAAAGCTTGATGGGCTTGAATGTCAAAGTCTGGTGTCCACTGACTGAATGCTTAGATGTTGCAATTGTTTGTTTTGGAAGGAATACACTTTTGAGTATACAGAGCACACTATTTTAAAGATTAGATCTCTCCTTAATAAGGGATATTTTCTTTCCTCAGAATTTTATTATATCAGAGTGATCTTTAAATGATGTTTGCTGTTATTAGAGTTTGACCTAAACTCCTAAATAGCTCTATTATGTCCAGCGACCTCATTCTTACCAGGTTTTACAGGTCAGTAGTGAATTAAGCAGCCAGCTTCCTGCTAATTAATCCTATTTAGTTAAAGAACTGTTAGACTGCATTGTCTTATCTCTGTTAAAAGGAAGTTTTTACAGGATTGGCACCAGATTACTGTTTTGAATGATAACCTTCCATCCAACTTTGACATACAGTGCATGAGCAGAAAGGTAGAAGAGCAGAAAAAGAGGTCGGCACACAAATGCCATCTTGTTCTTGAGTGTTTCCCCAGACATGAATGACCAGAGTTATTCCAGTGCAAAGATGGCTTTGAAATTACACAATCCCCAGATCTTCCTGCCCAGCAAGGGACTGTGTTTTGGTATGTTAGAGTCTAGGTGCCTTGTCAGAAACCCAAGTCCCGAGTTGGTGCGATTGGAGCTGGGAGAGACAGATTAAGCCAATGGTGTATTTGCGTACACGGCCCTTATTTTACTCCAGAATAGTGGCAGCCCGACAGAACTGAAACCCACTGTGTGGCAGGAAACCTCTATCAAAATAGCTAATACTGAGATTGCACAGCTTGCTATAATTGTGAGGCCCCAGAAGGGTCTTTTCTGTGTCAAGTTTTGAAATCAATGGGTTATGCTAAATATAATGGAAGGTGAGCACTTGTGGAAAATACCTGAGTACATAAAGGGTAGGGCACTCAGTAACTGGAAACCAGTTAGCAGAAATGTATTTGGTGGTTCTAGTCCATGTTGGGCGAGTTATATACGTACCAATAAGTTTACAGCTGCTTGTCTTTTTTTTTTCTTTTTCTTTTTCTTTTTCTTTTTCTTTTTCTTTTTCTTTTTCTTTTTCTTTTTCTTTTTCTTTTTCTTTTTCTTTTTCTTTTTCTTTTTCTTTTTCTTTTTTCTTTTCACTACTCACCACCATTATGCCTTTCACTACTTTATTGTTTGATCTGGAGTGATGTGGACAAAGTCTATGACAAGCATGGTTCACCCCTGCCAACAGGCACATCTTGGGAGCAGGGCAGGGAAGGAGAGGAGGAAGGAGAAGGAGGTGTTTATAAATGGCCTAATTTTTACTGATATTTACACATCAGATGAAATCTGTAGAGCTACCTCTATGAAAAGCATGCATTTAGTTGGACAGCTGTTGGCGTGGGGGAACAAGATTCTGAGGACTGTTGAACAATGGATGTATTTTTGCCTGAGTTGCTTGAAGTAACCCACCCGTGTGGGTCCTATGTCACACCATCCAGTGTGCTTTTCTGCTGGGAACTGCTAGCACCCCAGCAGCGGCTGCATCTGGTCACCCCAGCTGTGGCACCTGGCTTCAAAAAAAGGCCAGGCAGATGCCACCTCCAGGATGCTGGCAGGAATAAGAAGAGTCTGTAAAGATGGGTGTTCACTCTGCTCAGAGTGGAGAGGACCAGGGTTGGGGGAAGCCCTTAAAAACTAAAGAATTAGAAATGAAATCATCTACATAGAAAGCTTATGAAATCCTGGGTCCTCTCCTAGGGGCACTGAGACATTTTTCTCCATCGAATACCATTAATGAACCCAAACACTTAGAGTTTGTTCCTCTCCACAGTATCAGAATAGCAAATCCTTGGTGGATATTTCAAACGTACTGAGGGAAAACCTGCCAGATATTTAATGATTACTGCTGCATTTGTACTATTGGGGTGAGCAGAAAGTTTAGTTTTAACACTTTGGGCATCTCACCCACCTAAAGAAGATGTACATTAGCTGGCAAGAGGAACAAAAGGGGCAATTGTTAAGTAAGAAGGACTAAGTTAGGACATTATTTCCACTAAAAGTGTTTCTAACAGCCAAACATCCCTCATTTCCCCTCTAAAGGACCACAGTGTGCAAGAGAGTGACTGTGGGCTCCAAGCTCATGCCAGGCCCAGGCCTCAGGTGGATATAAATAAAACCAAAAGGTAACAAAGAGGGGCTTGGCAGCAGGCTGACCATAATGCAGGAATTCTTGTAATGTGAAGAAAAGCTACTGATATCTGAATGCGAAATGATACATTAAATTACACATGCCTTGTGATGAATTGCTAATGTATTCTAAAGTGTCCCAAATGAGTTTAAAGAGCCTCTTCTCAATAGCACAAGAGGTATGTGAAGTGAATCTTCTGCACTGTCCCATTTCTTTATGTAGGTGTAAAAACACGCACAAGAAAAAGAGATGATGAATGAGAGGGGCTTAGGGCACATGAACAGCTGCTGCTGTGTGACTGTCGTTTGTCTGGCCTGTGTCGAGGGCTGCAAATGTCTTCTTCACTAGTAGGTACAGGAGGATTATGAACTGCACTTAAATGTATGGCATTTGCCCAGCAAGAAAAGGGAATAATTACATATATTCTGGAAAAAGTAGGAAAGAGCTTGAGAAACAAATTGGTTTCGTGTTAAAAGTCATAAGTTTTGGAAGGAAGAACATGCTCTTTTTTTTTCCCTGGAACTTTGCTTTCTTCCCCTTGGATGCCTGATGAAAGATCTCTCCTTTCTTAACTAATCCCTTAGCCAAAAATACTCATATTTGAAAAATGCCTTTTGCAAACATAAGTAAACCAATAGGAAATCAGATTTTTGAAATTTCACCTGCATCTTTTCTACATAGCAGGATTCAATAATTTCTGCATTTGTGGACCATGTGTTTGCTGTCCTGCACTGTATGATACAGCCTAACGTGCACAATACAATTAATTTGAGCTAAGCAAGTATATCCAAGTACGCTACAGGCTTTCATCACGTGCAGTTAGAGCACCCACCTATTCAGTTCTAAAATGAGTGTCTGGCTGTTTTTTCACACTTCTACATCCTAAGGTGACCCGTGAAAAGCAAAGGAGTCAGATCTGTGCTGCGCGGCTCCTGACAGTACAGACTTACTGAACAAGCTATTCTGGAACTCAAGTACTTGCAAATGACACATAAACTTCTAACTAAGCCTTAACCCAACTGACTTGACATCTACTGGCATGGTTATTTTTAATTCTCTGCCTCATTTTGCACACCAGCAATAATCTCATGCCTGGTAAATTGGGATGATCAGGCTTAAAAGTTCAGCTGCAGTCATGTTAAAAAGACCAGAGGAAATGGATAGCTCATCTCTGGAAAATGCAGCCCTTTGGAGCAGCGCCAGAACTCTTTAAAAACAAACCAGCTTGGGATTACAGTTTATTAGAGGCAAAATGGCAAAATCATTTCCAGGCTATTTTTTGACCCACTACTCCCATGCAGTCATTAGCGGAGAGCAGTTTTGCTCATCCCTAGTCTTGTACATTTGCCAGGTGTGGTGTTTTGAAGGACATGTGATAATCCTGTGCTTTTAGTACACGAGCACGTAAGCAACCAGAGGCAACTGGTAGAGTAGCCGCTTGAAGTGCTGCGAGAAGCCTCCTGGCTCTTCCCTCCCACTCCCCGGCACGTTGCCCGTGGGAGAGAAAATGTAGGAGGCAGCAGCCAGAGATTAAAGCTGGCAGAGCAGCTGCAGCCACTGTCAGAGCAGAAACGGCCTTGGCATTTTCCTCAGTTACATCTGGGTTCCCTCTGTTCCTGGTGACCGCCTCTTTGGTCAGCCAGCTCTCATGAGCCTCAGGGCTTCTTCTTCTCTCTGCCTGCTCACTAGCTCTGCCACCTTGGTTTGGGCTTTCTGTTTGACTTGCCATGAGGTCAATGGGGATGCAGTGGGGGATGCCTACGCCCCTCTCTCTTCACAGGGCTGACATGGCAGGGTTAGGGGCTCGCTTGGTCCCTGGGCACATCCAGAGTGAGTGCGGTTCGTAACAAAATGCTAAACTTCTGTGAGACTGAAATTTAGGTGAAGAAGGTAGTGAGTGGAGGGAAGCTGCACACTTTAGGCAATTAAGAGGAAAAAGAAATCACTTTGCCTGCAGGGGATCAGCTGCTTTTAAAATGTTACTGATTTGCTTACACAGAAGATGTAATCTAAGACAGATACTGGAAGGATGTGTGCAACAAAATCATTTATTGGGCATGTGCTACTTAACAGCAATCACGGTGCAATTTTTCAGAGCAATAAAGTGCTGCAAATTATGTGGTGGATACCGCATCCCAGAAAGATAGAAATGTATTACCTGCCTCAAGTGGGCACACAGTGTGATGTAATCAGCAAAAAAGGGATAATGCACCGCACCTTCCTTGCTGTTAAATACCATGTTGAATGGTTGGCGGAGCAATGCCTAACACGGGACACTTTTTCATAAGAAGTGGCCTCATCAGCAGACTGGTCAGAGACACAGGGTTCCTACCAAACCAATATCCTGGGATTGTTGGGAAGAGACTGATGAGGAATAAATTCTCTTGAATGGAGGACTTTTGTGCACCACCTCAAGGAGAAACACAGCATTGTTTGTGGGGCCTTGTGTGTCAAAGCACAGATTGTCTCTTCATAAAATTCTATATATATAGAGCCAAAATCCTTCCTCTGTTATTCTACTAGGAATGATAGCAGCATTTGGCACATGGAATACAAATCTTTCTTTGAAGCTCTGCATTAGGACAACAGGTCTCCTGGGCAAAGCACTATTTGGAATTCAGTGGCAAATAAAACAAATGTTACGCTGGTAAATAAGAACCTCTGGGGGTTAATTTTGAAAAGCAAGACTGGTCCTCAGCAGAGGAACAAGAAATGGACTAATAGTATTAGTGTACCATTCATTCTGATTTCATTTACCAGGTCACCTCACAGGAGTGTAACACTTGACGGCACTTTCAGATACATAGTTGTACAACCAGAAAGAAATTCCTTAATGTTGGGGAAAGACTTGAGGAGGAGATGGTATCCAAGTCTGGACTGGGAGGGAGCTGAGGCTGTTGCTCGGGATAAGATTAAGTTTCGGTACAAGTAGGAGGCAAGCTCAGGTTCTTCACATTTTGGCTCAGATGACCTGTCTTGGATTTCTACTGTGGTGAGGAACATTTAAACATCAGAGCTGGAAAGGAAGGCTCCATTCCCAGTTCAGCTCCTTCCTACAGCAATGGCCTGAGATTACACTCTGGGATGCCTCTTTAGCAGAGTCCACCTGAAACTTTGCATGCCGAAGGAGCCTGTCCAGGAACAAGTGAGAGCTAAAAGGGCCAAGTAGCGCTGTGGCTGAGAGAGTTTTTGCACTTGGACTTCTAGTGTCTGCCCCATTTAGCCTTGTAAGGGCTTCACAGTAAAAAAAAGAACAGAAATGCAACAGTTGCCCTTATTTCAGTGTTAATGTCATTCGTGCCTTACTATTTTTATCCATGCACAAAGCCAGCTTATGGTTCAGAGCTCAGCTGGGCTACTGCTGAGCTCAGCAGGACCGAGGAGCCAAAGCTGCTGCTCCAAAGAAGAGGCTGCTTCTGCCTCTTCAGAAAGGAGGGCAGTAGCTGAGCTCCAAACTCAGCAGGAGCTGGGAACAGGAGCTGGTCTGGCCCTCTCCCAGTCAGGAAAAGGCTCCTGGCTCCTAGGTCTTGCTGATGCCTGAGGTCTTCAAAAGTGGCGAGACCCTGCCTCAGCGGCAGAGCTCAGTGAAGAGTGCTGTGCTCTGGCAACCGCTCCTTGAGGAAGCAACAACTTTCCTTCCTGCACAGCAAGAGCTTGTAGCCCTCTCTGAGCTAAAACCGAGTTGCAGGTGCCGTCGTGCAGCCACCCATCCCTCCCAGCTGTAAATAGTGCTGGCGATGCTCCAGTGATGCTCAAGAAGGGCTGGAGCTGCAGGGTCCTTGCCTTGCCTTGCACAAAGACCAGTGCTAATTTACAGCTGCGGGAGGTGAGGGCCCTTGATGCAGCTGGCTCCATTTGGGATCCTGCAGTGTTTCAGCGAGAGCAGCGGCAGCACAGATTGGAGTCTTCCAATCAGAAGTGTCTCTCTGCCCTTCCTGGTGAGGTGGAGGCAGGGCATGCTACTGCATAATAACCCGCTTCAGCTACCAATCTGTATCATTTTCACATTCCTGAAAGAAAAATCTTTCACGGGAAAAAAAATCCCTTTCTTTTTTTGCACTCATGACCCCTTTCTAATCTGGAAAGAAAAGTTGGGTTTTTTTTCAAAATATCCTACTTTTGCTTTGAAATTTGGTTGATCAATTCCCTAGTTCCTTTTTTACCTCCGTACTCTGACTAAATGCTCCTCTCTGACAGTTTTCTGCTCTTTGACTCTAGCATACCAAAGCAGTGCGGGATGTGGTGGAGCAGGGTTTCCCATGCAAGAAAAGGACCCCCATGAAAGAAAAAAAGGAGTGTTGTAGGTGGGTGCTTTAGCAAAGTGCATCACTACGTTCTTTTTTGTGACAGCAGTATGGTTCCAAATCAGGTCCGTGCTCCAGCTGCCACCATTAGCATGTGGAGAGCTGGGTATCATCTGTGGTAGGGAAAAAAGAAAGGATTAAGGAAACAAAAAAGAAAGGGATGACCTCTTATTTTTTGGGTAACAGTTTGGCTGGAGACTAAGAAAAATGCAAAGCATGCACGTAAGAACGTATCCCTACTGACTTCTTGCAAATTTGGAAAAGCCAAGGCAGCACCAGGATTCAGCTGGGAGAGCATGGTGGCATTCTGTGGGCACCAAAAAAGTTATTGCTTGCTAAGATGTCTGACACAGACTGTGATTTTCAAATGGTGGCATACTGAGGCCACCAGAAATCCTGTTTGTCTCTCCTAATGTTCACAAATGGACTCTGGTACCTTTCAGTTCTTTGCTTCCTTGGGCAAGTGCTCTCACATCCTTTTGGTCCATTGCTGCACAGTGTTTTGATCATGTTCCCACTTGCCCAGCCCTAAAATGTTGGGTTTCATTCTTTCATCTTCAAGGCACTTTGATTCTTTGCCTCTAGGCCAAAACACCCAGAACATCCATATGACTCTAGATGACCAAAATCTACTCTAGTATGCATAATGCTTATGTGTTGGCTGTTGACATATGTGTAAATGAACCTATTTTGCCTCCCTGGGAGCAGCTAGAGATCGGTAACCTTCTTTAACAGCAGCCCGCTATCTTCAGTAGTCTTGGGTGAGGTGCAAAGCAGTGTGGGATGCCAGCTGAGGAATTTATGTGTGCCTCTGCCCAGACATTTGTTATTTTAACAGGCAGTTTTAAACAGGAGCAGTACCAAATGTGTATATCTTACTTTTTGATAGTTGCTAAGAATTGCATCCTGGGAACATACATGTTATTTCAGTGTACGACAGCTAAACTCCGTGCAAACACTCCCGTTCTGTGCACACATGCCCTCCGACTAGGAACATGATGCACATTTTTAACAGTGACGGTAACTGGGTAATGGAACAAATCTTCTGTAGTAATCCAGTTAATTTCCAGCATATATAGACTTTAATCAAGAATGACTGTGTCAGGAGTCATAGTCTTGATAGTGAAAGTACTTGGTAAAATGGCTTTTGTTTTGTAGTAGGTGAAACTAAATTATGGCTTTGAATCCGTGAAACCAGGTCTGTCTGAATGAACAGCAACCCAATTTCTGTTAGTTCACACTGTGTATTCCCGCACTGCGGTTTACTGTTCCAGAAGCAGGACAGCTTGTTTAAATCTGAAATGATGAGTTTCTCTAGCTCTCCTGAATAAAAGGCAGAATGCTGAAATCCACTGGAGTATTCCCACATGAGCTTAATGCATTGTAGGATAAACAAAACGTGGAAAAGTAAAATCTGCATAAAATCCTGTCAGTCATAAGCAACTGGGATTCCACGAATACATGAGTCATGAAACATCGGGAGGTTGTCTTTCCTATGTGGACAGAAAGACTGGAGCTTTAAACTCTCCTATATACCAATGAAAAATGTGGCTTCTTCAAGACAAAAAAAAAAAAAAAGTCTTATTCTTGGCTGCGTATGAATAAGAATACCTCAATCTTGTATAGTTCATTTTAAATACATTTAGATCCCATGGGCCAATATGGGCTAAAACACAACGGTGTCTGAGCGTAAAGCACAACTGAACCCGAGAGCATGGCTATTTTTAAAGCAGGTGAACTAGAGAGCAGAGGTCTGCCAGGACCCCACCGTCCTGCGCCTTACAGGGTAGGATGGCCGCCTACCTGGCACAGAGGAGATGAGGGGCTTGCTGGTGCCTCTGCTGTCTCCTGTCTCCGGCTACAGCTCCAGCTCTGAAAAACCCTGCTCAGGAGGTGACCCTAACACTCGTTTCTCTGGGAGTAAACGCCGGTGGGTTTATCTAGTTGAAGATACTGCTATTTACCTTAGCCAATATTTAGGCTACGAGCTCCCTCGATGAGGCAGGGATATGTCTTTTGACAGATGAACTGCTGGGTGCCCTGATCTCTGATTTGGCCTGCGGCTGTTGCAGCAAGGCGCATGTTGAATGCTACTATTTCACTTAACACACACTTTCTCAGCTGAATTGCATAAAGCTACTGGCAGGCTCGTCAGAAAATTCTGATAATTTGGCCTACTTTAAACTGTACCTTTTCAAAACAACACAGCATTTAGTCCAAACATTGACATTTTTCCCAGGATGAGTAAAACATCTTTCCAGTAAAAACTGGCAGAAGGAAAATAAAACTAATAGAACAGTAGTACTTTGAAAGCACAAAGATTTCTTTTCTTTATCTTTGAAAGATAATTTTCCAGGTGCCTCTGATTTTCATTTTATTCAAAGAACCTTAGTATTGACTACTCCATCAGTCGATGCTAATTCCAGTACTAATTCCTAGTATACACTATTCCATCACAAAATGTCATAACTTTTGATAGTGTTAAGCAAGGAAATAAATTTGGGAAGTAAATCACTGTGAACTAGAGAATATCAAGGTATCAAAAGACTACTTTGTGCATGCATGCAAGACAAAGTCAAGGTCTTTGAAAAGAGTTTTAAAATCAGGCTTGAGTATTCTTGTGAGAAAAAACAAACAAACAAACAAACAAACACTGCTCCCCCAATAAAATGAGCCTTTGAGCTCTGCTTCCAGACCTTATGCTCAGACTTTGCCCAGACGAGTTTCAAGGAAATATATGAATAAATCAAGTTTTGGAAAGTACATCTGGTATAGACAAGGTCTTAAAGTTAATTTTGGAGGTACTTTGTTTTGTGTTATTGTCAATAGAATCACAGAATCATAGACTCAGAATCTTAAGGTTGGAAGAGATCTCCAAGTCAAGTCCAACCGTCAGCCCAACACCACCATGCCTATTAAACCATGTCCTGGAGTGCCACATCTATACGTTCTTTGAACACCTCCAGGGATCGTGACTCCACCACTTCCTTAGGCAGCCTGGTCCAGTGCCTGACCACTCTTTTGGTGAAGAAATTTTTCCTAATACCCAACCTAAACCTCCTCTGCTGCAACTTGAGGCCACTTCCTTTTGCCCTATCACTAATTACTTGGGAGAAGAGACCAACACCTATCTCCCTACAACCTCCTTTCAGGTAGTTGTAGAGAGCAATGAGGTCTCCCCTCAGCCTCCTCATCTCCAAATTAAACAATCCAAGTTCCCTCAGCCACTCCTCATAAGTCTTGTTCTCCAGACCCTTCACCAGCCTCACTGCCCTTCTCTGGATGCACTCCAGCAACTCAATGTCCTTGTGCTGAGGGGCTCAAAACTGCACACAGTACTAGTGGCTAGAAGTACCAGTATTTTGGTACTCAAAGTGATTTCCAGCGAGTCTCCAATTACTGTGGGCTGTTTCCATGCAACTTATTTTTTTGGGCTGTGTCTGTGTGTACATGTGTGATTGCAAGAGTGAGGGTGGGCTGTGTTGGGATTCAATGACTTTGCATTAATTCACAGAATTTCCCATCCAAGTCCAGAATTCTCTGAACTTCTGTCCTGTTGGGTGATACCTCCTTCGCATTTCCCTGCTCTCTGGTCTGGGGTAGCATCCTGCAGAGAAGAGCCATAACATACCCAGGGCTCCGGTGGGTCACCTAGTCATGCTGTGGGAAGAGCGAGACGGAGCCGGTGGCTACCCAGGGCAGCTGCCAGCAGGGAGGGAAGGAAAAGGGCACCATGGCCTGAATTCTCCAGAAATTCGTATCTCGAGAGGAGCTGCTATCTGGGTGGAGAACAGCTAGGAATATTCTGCAGTCACATAGATGCTGTTTCCAGCAAGATAATTGTGTAGCAACAAAGTGAATAATACAAAGAAGTTTTCTGGTGATTGCTGTCCAATAATGTCTTTCCATTTCTAGCAGGCGGAGAACAAAAAAAATAGGTCAAGATCTCATTTTTAATATTTTAGTCGCCCTTGGCCTCTGTGTGAGACAAGCCAAGTCAGCCATGCTAAGGCATTATTGAGCAGAGATGGAGAGAGCTGCTGTGCCAGAGGTGGGAGGATGTGGGGCTGCCAAAGGGGGCCTGGAGCTCCCCTTGCCCAGCCCGTTCATCCATGCTTAATGCACTGCACATCCAGCCACCTGGCAATGGTGCCTCTTGATGTCAGTCTTGCTACAGCCTATTCCTTTTTTAGTACACTGAACATCTATTTTCATGTTTAACATCATCAGGAGGAGAGAGGAAAAACCACCTTGGTGGTACCTGCTGTTTTTCTCTGCACTATGAATATCCGCCCTTAACAGAAGAGTTAGAAAGAAATGGGAGAGAGGAGGAATGATGCTACTAAACTTTTCACGACATAATAGTGAAAAAATTGTGCTGTATCTTTTTTTCTAGACGACTTCTGAGAGAGTTTTTTAGACTTCCCAGGCCTTTCCTAGACATCTTTGTTTCTGCCAAGCCAATTCGAGACAGAAGGCTGCTGCTTTCCATACCTAGTGATGACGGCAGTATTGATGTTTATTATATGTTTAACAAAAACAAACACCTCTGGCTGAGTCAACGCTAGCTTTTGCCCTGAAGTAGTGTTGCTGCTCAGAGGTCAATCCCCTGACTGTCCATAGGTACTATGCATTGGCTATGTTGGGAGAGCAGCTGTGTCAGGCAAATTAAATTCCACTTGGAAAAAAAAAAAAAAAACTAAGCTGGAAGTTTTGCTCCAGCTGGGCAGCAAATGGGCACCAATTCCTAGCAGAAATGCAGTCAGTCACAGTTGTTTGCTGCTTTTTTTTTGCCAAAGAGAGCGTGTTCCTGTTTTAAGCACCATGTCATGGGCAAAAGGGAGGCAGAACAATGTTACAGTCGAGGTTCATACAGTTCAGTCAAGAAAATACTGACAACTCTTAAATTCAGCAAAATTCACCTAGAGAGTGTGCTCTCTGCTATGCGCCTGAGCTGAATGAACAGCTTACAGCAAGGGCTTTATTAGACAAATACACACAAATACATAGAGAAACGCCTTTATTGCTGTTAATCTTTTTTTTTTTCTTGAGCAGGACTGAGAGTATGAGTGAGGTGAAGGGACTAATTGAACAATATTGTGTGAACATAATAGAAAACCATGATTCATGTCACACATGTTGCATTCCTATTAATTCCTTGGGCAGTACAAACAACCTGTGTGAGTAAGACAATCAAGTCTGTCAAAGAATTACTGCTCACACCGACAAGTTAAAAAAAAAAAACAAACACTTTTCCTTCCAAAGATATGTATTTGTCATTAAAGTAACAGAGCATGTTCATGAGCTGAATTAATGCTTTTATTAGCAGCAGCTTTACCAGTATCAGTCATAATTAGAAAGATCTCTGTAACTCATATAAATATTTCTAAATTTCTCACGATGTAGTTGACCCTAATTAAATTTCTTGCTATGATTTCTACTGATTTAAAGCAATGTGGGCTTTCACATTCAAGTCGGGCAGAAGAACAGAAAGTCTAGTATGTACCCTAGATAAAGCACATGTAAAGTACATGTACCCTAGATAAAGTACTGTGCTGATAAAGTTCTTTTTCCTCTATATTTAGGCAGATTATTTAAAAACAAATGCACCTTCTATGCAGTGCTCATTAACTAGGGGAAGAGAAGTGAAAAGAATTGCACATCAATGCAAATAATTCTTAATTTATACAAAAAGTGTGATGATTAATATCCAGTGTCCCTTTCTGAATGAGGAAAGTGTAAATGCAATGATTCTGACTGGAAATGATTTCCCTCTCTTCTTTCGAGTGAGTGGGAGGGGATCTGCAGGTGCTGGCGCTGAGAAAGGGTGAGTGAGGTGAGGCGAGGGCAGGGTTCGGCTGGCCTGGCTCCTTAGCAAAGCCCTGCAGTGCAAACGGCTTCTTTCCGATCCACGTTCACCTTGTCTTTAGCAGATTGGTACTCTCCAGAGTGAACTTCGGCCTATTTTTCTGTTTAAGTATGCAAATAATAAATAGTTAAGAGAGATTAAGAATTGCACTTCATGGGGAAATGAAACAAGATGCATATAAAAAAGCATTAAATCTGACTGGACAGTCTAAATCATAGAATCATAGAATCTTAAGGTTGGAAGAGACCTCCAAGATCATCAAGTCCAACCATCAACTTAACATCACCATGCCTACTAAAACATGTCCTGGAATGCCACGTCCACATGTTCTTTGAACACCTCCAGGGATGGTGACTGCACCACTTCCTTGGGCAGCCTGGTCCAGTGCCTAACCATTCTTTTGGTGAAGAAGTGTTTCCTAATAGCCAACCTAAACCTCCCCTGATGCAACTTGAAGCCATTTCCTCTTGTTCTATTGCTAGTTACTTGGGAGAAGAGACCAACACCTGTCTCCCTACAACCTCCTTTCAGGTAGTTGTAGAGAGCAATGAGGTCTCCCCTCAGCCTCCTCTTCTCCAGACTAAACAATCCCAGTTCCTTCAGCTGCTCCTCATAAGACTTGTTCTCCAGACCCCTCACCAGCTTCATTGCCCTTCTCTGTAATGCACTGATACATTCTGCAGTATCTGAAATACAGTGACAATTTAATTGCAACATGCTGAGAAACGTAAGTTAAACAAAATGTTGGCT
>WHYT01016045.1:8738-74580 GCA_009806455.1 Tetrax tetrax
ATGTCTGGCTGTGAGCATTCACAGATTAGTCACAATGACATCTGTCTTACTGCTTCTTTCAATGGTTGACAGAGAAGCAGCCACACTCTGGTTTTCATTTCTGTATTGATGAACAGTATCAGTATGCTCATCTGCAGTGTTGTTACTACACATGGCTGCTTCTGCTCTTCACTCCTCACTCTTTAGAGAGACTACTAGTGACCTGGAACATGTAAGATAAGGCAGATTTCCAGTGAATAAGTAGCCAAATGGACAGCTTCAAGAACAGAATCATAGAATAGTTTGGGTTGGAATGGACCTTTAAAGCTCATCTAGTCCAACCCCCCTGCAAGGCGCAAGGATATCTCCAACCAGATCAGGTTGTTCAGAGCCCCATCCAACCTGGCCTTGAAATGCTTCCAGGGATGGGGCAACCTGTTCCAGTATTTCACCACCATAATTTTAAAAATTTCCTCCTTATATCTAGTCTGAATCTATCTCATTCTATTTTAAAACTATTACCCTTTGTCCTATCACAACAGGCCCTGCTAAAGACTTTCTCCCTGTCTTTCCTGTAGGCCCCCTTCAAGTATTGAAAGGCTACCATAAGATTTCCTCAGAGCTTTCTCTTCTCCAAGCTGAACAGCCTCAACTCTCTCAGCCTGTACTCCAGTCCTCTGATCATCTTTGTGGCCCTCCTCTGGACCAACAGGTCCACATCCTTCTTATGTTGGGGGTTCCAGAGCTGGACACAGTACTCCAGGTGGGGTCTCATGAGAGCAGAGTAGAGGAGGAGAATCACCTCCCTTGACCTGCTGGCCACACTGCTTTTGATGCAGCCCAGGGTGCGGTTGGCTGTCTTGGCTGCAAGCGCACATTGCTGGCTCATGTTGAGCTTCTCACCAGCACTCCCAAGTCCTTCTCCTCAGGGCTCTTTGCAATCCATTCTCCCCCCAGCCTGTATTTGCTACTGGAATTGCCCTGATTCATGTGCAGGACCTTGCACTTGGTCTTGTGGAACTTCATGAAGTTTGCTTCGGCCCACCTCTCCAGCCTGTCAATGTCCCTCTGGACGGCATCCCTTCCCTCCAGTGCGTGTCAACTGCACTACACAGGTTGGTGTCATTAGTGAACTTGCTGAGTGTGCACTCCATCCCAGTGTTCATGTCACCAACAAAGATGTTAAACAGAGCTGGGGCCAATACAGACCCCTGAAGAATGTCACTTGTAACTGGTCTCCACTTGACTAGCAAGTCGTTGACCCCAACTCTGATTGTGACCATCAAGGCAATTCCTTATCCACCTAGTGGTTCATTGTCAAATCCACGTCTCTCCAGTTTAGAGAGAAGAATGTCTTACAAGACAGCACCAAATGCTTTGCACAAGTAGATGATGCCAGTTGGTCTTTCCTTATCCACCAACACTGTACTGCCGTTGTAGAAGGCCAATAAATTAGTCAGGCATAGTTTGGCCTTAGTGAGGCTATAGGAACTCAAACACACATTGACAGAAATAAGAAAAATTAAAAACTGATGAAAAATGGATTTTCTCTCTTCTCTTAAACCACCTGATTTAGTTCTGCTAAACTGGAAGTTTAATTACTATTGTTGCAGAAGCTGGCCTGGACACCAGCTCTACTTCTGCAAAGCATGAATTGGTGAGATTAACTGCTGAATACTAGTATTACAAGTAGCAGACAAGGATCCCAGCTGAAACTTTAGCTCCCTGTGTTGGGAGTTCACAGGAATAAAACAGCCAGTCCCTGTCCCAAAGGATGGAATACAGAAGGTGGACATGAGAGGGCAAAGAGTGGCACAGATGAAATAAGTGATTTATTGAAAGGATTTATTAATGAACCAGTGTCACAGTCAGGGGATCCATAGCTTCTGATCAACTCTTCCCAGTCCAGGACTTAGTGTGCTAAACTCCCATGAAAAACTAAATGGTTACAACTCACCTATCAGTTTTAAGCATAGGGAAGTACTTCCCATAAAACAGCTGCTCCTTATCAAGGAAAAGGATAAGCTTTACAGTTGGAAGTGTATAGCTAGCCCAGTGAACATTTAGATAATGTAAGCTATATAGATCGGGGTGAGTGCCAGATTTTCAGAAAAGAGGCACAGAAGTATCCCTCAAAGTGCATGTGTACACAGTGTATTTTTCACATTTGCGTAGGGAGAGCTATAGAAAGGACAGGGTGAAGAGGGTGCCAGATGTCAGCAGAGATGCCCAAGCCACTCTGCCAGTTGTTGTGCCTAGTGCCAAGAGAAAGACTTGTAGATCTACCAGTGGCAAGGGTGGAAGAGGCCTTTAAAGGTGAGGAAAGTATACACTAAAAGCATTTCACCCAAAAGGATGCATGAAGTGTATTCTTTGTAATAATTTTAACTAGTAATATGCGAAGCAGGATGCTCACCATTTTATTTCCTGTTGTTTCTGCTCTCCTAGCAAAAGAAGTGTTTTAAACAGGTATGACTGAAGGAAAGTCAAGCAGAAAAAAATACATCAAGTGAAGCTAGAATATCTTGACCTTCACAGGGAGATTCTTGCCCTGTGAGATTACAAGTGTTCTGCAGAATTTAATGGGGATCTGTCACAACAAATCCCATGACAAGACAAATGCTTGAAGAAGCCTCCACCTACCGTTATCTTTTCTAACCTATCTATTTTAAAATCTAGTTGTTTAGAAGTGCAGATTTTCATGCAGCACAGCAAATCCCAAGCCCTATCTGACAAGATTGGGAAGAAATTTTGCCTACACACAGGTTATTCTGCATTAATCATCTGCCCACTGAGGCAATGTTGCCATTTGCAAAGATAAGGTGTTAGAACGAGAAGCAGCATTGGTCTGATTCAGCATGAAAGTTCTTACTTGGTGCTGCTAAAGGTTTTCCCTAAAGTGCTGACTTTTATCATATCTGACTTTAGTTCACACACAGTATTAAAAAAAGGGAAAGAAAAAGATTGTCATCCTCCTTTCTTTAGACCAGTGTGCACATGTTTTTTCAGCCTGTAACAGGCCTTCCAAAAATGAGGTCTGTGATGTTTCAATGTTTCGGTTGTTTTGCGTCAGAAATAAAAGGACTGAGGAATCCTTAGATTTCCTACAGGAAGGCTTTCCTTTGTACTGTGACTAACACCACTGAGCTGATATTTTTCTGCGTAGTTGTTGAAGATGGAGGCTGAAGGTAACCAGAAGAAGTTCAAGGGCACTGTGATTTATACCTAAGTTTTAATGAGAAAGGGTTATCTCCTGGTGTGCCCTTTTTCAACAATTTCTTTTTTTGCAACTTAACAAAATATTTCCAAGCGTATACCCTGATGCACCTGAAAGACATTCAGACATTCACTAAAAGCATTTTTAGATAACACCTTGCTTTAAATAAAAAATACTAGCAGAGGTTCTAATTCATGACTGAAGGGAAGGAGTGCATGTGCACATCTGTGCCTCACAGCAGCTCTGATGCTCCATGGAGGAAGCCTACAGAAAAATCAGAAACTCATTGGTTTATCCTTTCTAGGCTTCTTTATCTTTTCTGTACATGTCCTGCCTTTTTTCATGAATCTTACCTTGGGCACTTTATCTGGGCTTCCATTTTTTTTTTCATTTCTGTCTCTTTCCTCACCCCCTCGTCTGTTGACTCTTCTTTTCCAGCTCTATCTTGCTAACTTTAGTTTTGGGTTTATTTTCCTCTCCAAACAATATCCAGAACTGCTAACATTATCATTAATGACATATTTTATCATTTTATTAACAATCTTTCATTACACATCTGCTGTACTGCTGAAGTCCATTAGGAAAATAATTACCTTTCTATGCCTTAGCAGCAACTTGGCTTAACTCCAGAAAAAGGTGTTCCCCAGGAAGGCTTCCCACTAAAATGTAGCTTACGGCATACGGTATAGTCTGAACACTGTCGATTCTATTTACTGAGTCCTACCTAGCCACAATGTTTATTTCCCATCAGTGATAGACCAGTGAGTTCAGCAGCTCCTGTCAAAAGCTTTGCACTTGCTTACTGGAGGGAAGCCCACATCATCTGTTATCTGCAGACTCCCCTCAAGGGTCATCATTAGCTAAGAAAGAGCCTGTTATTCCTTATATGCTGTACTCTAGCCACACACAGATCAACTGCTGAGGTCTTTCTGTTCCTTGGAGGCCATTCACAGTAACAGCCAGGCCCTGAGGGCACCACCAGCCCTGCCTGCCTCTGCCCAGCCTTCCTGGGGCTCTCCTCACTCTGCCCATTGCCCAGCACCCCCAAGACTGTCAGACCCTGCCTCAGCAATGATGCAGTGTGGCCAGTCTCCAGGGGACAGCCCTGCCTGGCCATGGGTCCCACATCCCATCCCATTGCTGTTCTCAGGGAGATGCCTGATGCCCAGAGCCGAGGCTGCCTCGCTCCTCATGGAGATGGTGGGATAGGCCCTGGCTGGTGAGGTTCTGCCCTGCTGCCCTGGGAAGTTCCCTTGAGTCCTTGTCACTTAGAGAGTAGCTGGCCCTTGTAGCACACTGGCAACAAGTACTATAAAATCTGTACATGCCAGGCTCATTGGCAGAGTTGCTAACACAAATATTGATGGGCTAAATGAGAAATCCTGTTTCTGAGCATGGAGAACAAGACATTCTCCTCCCAGAGAGGAGCTGGTAAGTGACGTATTTGCCCCAGCTATGGCAGAAAAAATTACACATTACCAAGAAGAAATAAAAGGGACCAGCTGAATAGAATAACAGCAGCATGAAGATATTGCAGCCGTCATCTCATCTCCCGGTCCCATTTGACCCAGTTTCTATTCCTGACTGCATCCACTGGGCCTCCCTCCCACTTCCACACTTCTTAACTGTAAGGGTCTGCCGTACAGAGGTCTCCAAGAGCCCTATCAAGTCACACAGAATCAGATGAGCCACAAATCAGTCTCTGGGCAACTGCAAGTATTCAAACATTCTTTGCTCTATCTGTTCCACAGCCCAGACCACTATGTGTCTTGATTCATCCACAGATTTACCCATCAGCTGGAACATGCCTTCTGTCCATGAG
This sequence comes from Tetrax tetrax, assembly GCA_009806455.1. Classification (NCBI taxonomy): domain Eukaryota; kingdom Metazoa; phylum Chordata; class Aves; order Otidiformes; family Otididae; genus Tetrax; species Tetrax tetrax. The sequence continues at coordinate 13,757 of WHYT01016045.1, forward strand.
AGGGAAAGAGCACATCCATCACACCAGTCACCTCTCTGATACAGCCCCCACCTTGGCCAATCAAGGTGCCAAGGACCCCCTGGACTCCGGAGTTTGACCAACAACAAACACAAGCTGTTCACACAGGAGATCCTAGGCTCTGCTCATGACTGCATGAAACCAGAGGGCAGCACATTCTACCTGGGCTGGAGCTCTCCTCTCCAGGCCAACCATCTGCTTTTTTTTCTGTGACTCTTCCCAAGAGAGTGGAGTTGCAGGGTCTTTTGTCTCCACTATGCTGCCCATCCATCACATTCCCAGATATGCTTTTTGAGCATCTTTCCAGCTCCATGCCTGCTGCTCTGCTAACAGAAGTTATTTTCTGTCAGTGTTACCCAGCATATTGTGAAAGGTGAAGCTTTCAGCTCTCTGCTGGGGCCACCCCCCACAGCTCTCCATTGAAGCAGGCTCTCCTCTCTGTACAGCCCCCCCATGCTTGGAGAGCACACATCAATTAGGATGGTGGAAGGCAAGCACTTACCACCTCTGAATCAAACACTTTTCACCGTTGTTTTCAAATTTTATTAATGTTTATTAATTCCTGTTGATATCTTGCCAAAAACATTTTTTGGAGAATGGCAAAATAATTAGAAAGTATCCACACACTTTTTTCTTCCCCCCTCCGAATGTTGCACAAAATGATTATTAAAGGAAAGAATAATTCATTATCAACAAATAGTTCATAACTCAAGTACACTGCCACTCGCACACACTTATTTTCATAGTCCGTTGAAGTATTCTGCCTAGTAAAGTGCTTCACTTCTGAAGCGTAGCAACAAAAATTGCTGTGGAAACCTGAGGGCAGAGGATGACTAACCCCTAACTGCAGCACTCAGAAAGGTGACAAGTCTGCGTTTTATTTCATTTACCAGCATAGCAAGAGAAGAGTTGACTCCCTTCAGTCTGGAGTTGCCACTATAACAATAACAGCAGCAGCACTTAGACAACTCTTTGCATTGCTAAAGCACTTTACCTCCATTCACACTTTGAGCCCCACAACTCTTCAAACAAGGATAAATACAGGAAGAAAACTGAAGCAACTTGCCATTGAGAAATCACACAAGCCACAATTATCTTTCAGGAGCTCAAAATGTGTCCACACTTGTGTCACCACAGTCTGTCAGTTCCCCAGATAATACTGTATTTATTGTCTTTTTCCTCCTCCATACAGATAGCCACCTCCACAGATGGGGGCTGGTCATCTCAAGGTGACTTTGAAAAATCTTACATTTATATTTCTTTTGACTGCTAACCTGAAGTATTTACCTATTTGTAAAACAAAGACTTGAGTGTAGAAAACATTTCCATTCTCAGTGCTGCAGAGATCTAAATAGGAAACCCTCATGACTATTTTAACCCTAAAGATGCTATAAGAGAACTTTGTGTATAGCTCAGCTCACAAACAAATTTCTGGTGAAGAAGACACCAAGTCTCCCATCTCTTCACATGACATCATAGAATGACTTGCTAGTTCATCCTGGCTGAACTTACACACTGTCACCTCCATAGATCTGTCCTGTTTAAAGTGGATTGTGTCCTACTGCACATTGTTATTCTACCAGGGTGTGCCTAACTGGTGAAACTGAGTGTCAGAGGGATCGCTACCTCAGGATAATTACCTCTGAGTACAGTACATTCTAAAGTAAACGGAACATTTTTCCACATCATTATGTCTCTCCTCCTATAGGGAAACAGGTGTTGCAACTTATGTTCTGTCACAGAGGATTCTCCTAGAGGAGTATTCCAGTACTACTATAAAGCAATAGTTTATGCCAGTTCTCCTAGGTACGTCTTAAGCCTCCTGTAAATGCATCACACAGTTCTGCAAACAAAGTAAACTTAGGATACCATCAGTGAGTAGAACTACTTTCATGTCAGCTTTTTGGCTCAAAAGCAACAATTTTTGAGGCTGCCCAGGGAACACATATAGAGACATGTAATAGTAGTAGAGCATGATCAAGTTACACTGTTTTGCAGTTCACTGTTAAACCTTTACATGCTGACAGTAAAACTCTGTTGCATGCTCTCTGGATAAGAACAACAGAAAGCAAGAGCAGATTCTGAGGCTCCCAGGGAAACTTCCTCCTTCAAGAGACAAAGAGGTGGACAAAAAAAAAAGCACAAAGAAATGTTTTATCTCAAATTGACAATGCTTTCCTTAATAGCACAACAATGCAAATTTTCAGTTACTCTAGAACTTTGTTTTTCAAAACAGTGAGTTGCTTTTCTTAGCCATTCTCCAAGAAAAATGGATTACTTGTTTCATTAGTAAAACAAATCAATGATGTTTCGTTATTTAGTACAATAGCTTTAATTCATCTAACATTACCCAGATCAGGAAATTCTGACAATAATCACTGGGGTGACAGCAACACAGGTGTATCCTATGTGCTTATTACAATATACATAATTCATATGGCTTTCCTATACTTTGTAATGTATACAGAGCAAATTCAATTTAGTTCAGTTCCATAGAATTAGCAATTCCAAAAGTAAGAAAATAAGCAACAACCTCTTGTCATTACTTGCAACCTCAAAGCTGTTATGTACATCGATTTGCTTGTTTATTTTTACTTTAAGGGAAAATCTGTGTTCCAAAGGTCTCAAAGATGTGTAAAGAAGTGCCTAGGAAGGTAAACTGAGGCAATGCAGAGGGACTGTTGTTATTCAAGGTCTCACAGCAAGTCAAAAGCACTGCCAATAAAATAAGACTTTCTTAGTTCACAACCCAGGACCTACCTGGGTTTTGTAAACTATAGTGTCTACAAAAGAGATTTATTATTATAAGCCCTGAAAAAAACCATCATTCCATGCTGTGCAATTACAAGATGACTACAGAATCACTCTGCATATGTTATCTGTCTGCTGGTAAACACGGTGTCAGCAAGAAATTTTTTAAACAGAAAAAAACCCTAGAGAATATCCAGATAAAATGCTAAACTCAAATCAAGTATTATTTTAGGATAGCATTAAGGGAGCTTAAAAGCTCAAAAGAATGAAAGCTCTGAATTTCTTACTCCTTTTCATATTCTAATAACGTGTTTCAGTCTTCTGAGCAATGAAGATCAGATGGACACTGCCAGAAGACCCCCTGATGTCAGGTCCTTGCTGAGGGATATTCTAAGCATCTCTGGAATTGACAGTCAAACTGCACTCAGAGCCCACAGGGATGTGCCCCTACCCTGTAAGGTATATCAAACTTGTCACCAACCACTCAGAGCAAAAATTACTATCGCCACTTGCAAAGGACTTGCAGAAAATGAATGCAGTACATTTAAGAGGAACATTTTTTCAAAAGGAAGCATTTTGACTTGCAGAAAAGTGCTTAAATTGATCCCATTCAAGATCTAAAGTGCACTTGGGGGTCTTCATGTTGAGCAAAATGTAATAATTGAGGAGTTCCTCCCAATAACAGTGCAGTGAACTGCAGATGTTCCTGTACTCTCAGATAATAGTTGAGATGGAAAGAATGTTAGTGTGGCTGATGGAAAGGTGCAGCACATTTTCACACTTCATGGCTTGGTCAGCTACTCTAAAGAGTGAATAGAGCAAGGAACAGTAACACTCAATTCCCTGCCCTCATCCTGCCAGCTGGAATATTTATGGAGGCTGTACTATCTGCTTGCTCCAAAATCCAGGCAAGTTTGAGGAAAGAAAAATCTACCCTCAAGAGCTGCCATGGTTCTCAATTTATTTTGTCAGAAACACTAAATATCTTCCCTAAAGTAGAGGAGAGCACTTCATGATGATGCTGGGGTGCAGAATTGTATCACATGACTTTTGCGGTTTTCCTTTTCCTTCAGCACTGATTGTTGCTCAGTGTTACAGTGTGATCATGGGTCATTATTGGAAGTTTTGAGCTTATATAACTGGGCAACATTCTCTAGATGATGGAGTCAGTACCTAGCATATTGATTCACTTAATTTCTCTGTGGGCATTTCCCAAACCTGCATCCTCAGAGGATCTAAGTAGTCTAGTGTATCTTTCTATTTTATTGTTCAAAATGGCTAAAAAATGCTTTGCCACTTCATTATAAGTTTCTGCCAATGAGGACATTTCTTTTGTGTAAAGTGTTAATGTGTCAATACTTCATAACTGAGATATGTTGGAGGTTTTCTTGCTTTAGCCAACTATTTAAAATAGTCAGCAATGTCTTATGTATATTTTTAGAGGCTGTCAGGCAATGCTATTTTTGATTATACATATGTCTGTTTTCCCTTGCCATACAGGAAGGCAGTGATGCTGGGCTGAACATGTTTTCCCTTCCCAAATGGGATGCCTTTGGGGAAACATCAAGAGACATAACAATACATACACAAGAAAGTAGCATAATTTAATAGTCCCTGTCATAAACTCTGTTGTTTAATTGAAAGAAAGAAAATATTTCATGGTTGATTTTATCATGGAAATTAATGTCTTATTGACCTTACACCTATTCCTGCCCTGATTTCCCTCAAATCAGTGGCAGGTTTGCCTGCTTTCATTCAGTCCTCATGCATTTCCCATGTTAGCATTGTTGCTGTGATTGGATTAGAGAGAACAGTCTGCTAATAAGTTACCATTCTAATACCAGTATCAGTGTCACAAAGTGGCAGAGAGAAACTGTAATTTGTGAGCTGGTTTGTCATGAGATAGCTGTAGGTGTATGCAGTAGGAGTATGATACAGGCACCAGGATTATGTTGTGATTCATGTTACAGATCTTAATATAAGCTAAGAAGTAAAACATATTTATTAAGAACTAGAGTGTACCCATCCCTTACATGAACACACTGAAGGAGTGTGGTCTTAGTATCAGCAACTTACATTTTGCCAAATGTGTTCATAGCTGCTCTGTCTTTGCTGTTTAAGATCGCATACAATAGACAGCTAAGCTCAGCATTGTCCTTTGCCTACACAAATTTAATTGTTCTGCAATTTAAAAAAAAAAAAAAAATCCATACAATTGGAAAGACTTCTAGTAAAATGAAACAAAATCCCAGAAGGACATCTCTACAAGATGGATGCTAATGTCTGTGGGAACAATAGCTGGCACAGGCCAAAGATCTCTCAGTTCCCTCAGTAAAAGGAAAGAGCAGAACCTGGCCATGACAGAAAAGCCCTTCAATGTAAGCGTTGGTTCTGATCCAGCATAAACTGTGATAATGATAAGGTATATGATGACCCATAGAAAGCACGTATGTGCTTGTGATCTGATCTGCTCCCATAGGACTGAGTATTTGCACTACAAACCAGTCTGCTTCCCTCCAATCCCATCCTTAAGGATCAGACAAAAACTGGCTAAAAGACTGTTCTGGCAGGTAAAGAGAGAGCCTTGTGAGCAACACGACCCATAGCAAAGTATCCTGATCCTGGCTGCTGAAGTTTAAGTGCTTCTCCTAATTAATTCCAACTGAACCTCCACTGACTTCCGTGGAGCTACAGTACAAATGAGTTTAGCCCATTGTATCAAAAAAAAAAACCCAATAGTGAAACCAGAAGCCAGATGAGAAATTGCTCCACACTGGTGGCAAGTAACAAATCCGGGCTTAGAAGAAATCTCCCATAAGAAGCATCTGTAGTTGCATACCTCCTGAAATATCAACATTGCTGTTTCCTGGCATAGTGGTCTTCTGAACAGTAGATTTCCAGGCAATGAACAGCAAAACAAGTCAACAGGATATTCAAGAATCTGAATATGTATAGTATCAGAAGTCAAAACATTACAAATTTATTACTGATCCACTGTAGCTGTGAAACCACAAGATACTGGAGTCCTATAACTGACTCTTATCACACAGAATATAGTCACATGAAACTGTACCTCATCTGACACCATTTCAGATAACAATACGTCCTGCGGATGACAGTGCAACTAAGTATGGCTGCCAGCCACAAGGAACTACTCTTTCCTCTCGGTTTGTTGGTATTCAGAGTTAGAGGTTTTAATCCAGCTAGTAGGATACCAGAGCTCTAGGGCAGAGGTCTTCTCTCAAAGATGGGAGCTGTAGGACTGTGTTCTGGTCCAGGAAAAGAACCATTATGTGCCTGACCAATGTCATAGTCTATCTATGTACAGTCAGGGACTTTACTGTTACATCCAAACCAAAGTTCCTGTGTGCTGGCCACTGTTCAAAACCAGTCAGAGACCTTGCCCAAAGGGCCTTGAAGACCAAAATTAGACACCAGCATCATTTCAGTGATGCCTCCACACTCCATGGAGTCTGTTTATCTGTTGCTGACTATGATAGGTTTGTCAAATTGATTTAAAGTGAAAGTTAGGTGAGATGTTTTAATCCTGTCACTGTTCCTCACTTCAGATGTGGCTCAAACTGAGTTTTACATGAGAGAATGCTTGGCTGTTTTGCCCAGATCTCCTCAAAACTCAGAAAAGGAAGCTACTTACTGCTTGATTTTCCTTGTTTGCAAGAGCAACAGATGCACAGAGGTCACATAAGCAGACAGCTGCAGATTTATGGAGGAGACATACAAGTTGCAATTTACCACAGAGAAATGTGATTGCAGATGCAAACTTCCCTGTAAAAGTTCCAGTATCTTCCAGCACCACAAAATTTCACAAGTTAAATTTGCTTCCAGTAAGTTGCCAAGATCATAACGCCTTAGGGTGGTTTGGTACAGACAGTCCTACAACAGTAGCTGAACTTCCTTCCAGAGAAAATAATCTCTAACTTCTTAAAAACAGCTGATAAGTCTTGGCCCCTGATTTATCTTATGGAACCGCAGTATGGTAAACTGCCAGCTACTAGAAAGCACCATCACACTGCTGCCAAAGCAGAAGGTAAAGCAACTGCAGTGAAGAATGACCTGCACTTTGTATTTAATTCCTCTTTTTTGTTTCTCTGCCAGCTCAGAACAGCATTAGGGGGTTGGAGGGGCTGAAAGAAACTATTTAGTAACTGACCCAATAACCAGCTTCTGCAGTTCTATGTTTACCTTTTCTTTCCTTCTGTAAATGTAGAGTTTTTACTTGTGTGTATATGGTAGCAATTTGGTTTACAAGCTTCCTTGGCCAGTAAGGAAGTTTCTCAGATGTATTCTACTTCTAAATAATTCTGTATCCTAAATTCCTGAATTGAGTGCTGCACAAAACCACCTTCCCAGGCCACTTTCTGTTCAGTGTGGTTACTAGAAGAAGACACAAGGAACTCTGCAATCACAGGTGCATGCAGCACAGTGAATATACTTTATACTTAACACAATAGCTTACAAGATTTGATTCTCCAATAGGCAGCTTTCCACTTTAGCTTTTGTTTTATTTTATTATTCCTTCATAAATTGGTTTCTCTTTATTTCAGTGAGCTTTCATTATTAATTTCTATAGAAGAGTGAGCTGACTGCAGTTATGTTCCCTTATTAGATCACCCACTCAAACCACTGAATCTTATAGGATTAGTCAGGAAACAGGAGAGCACTCTATTGGATTTCAAGTTTTGAATCTCTTCAGAGATAGCTGAGATCACTAAAGGGCCGGTGCAACTTAATTACTCTCTAAAGTCAAGAAAACAAGTACTGAGTAGAGATGAAGTCCCCACCACCAGTCAGCATCTACTCAGAAGTGCTTTACTGGTTCTTTTTCTGGCAGGAGACAAGCTGCATCACATCTTTATAAGGGCCGAAGTACTTTTGCTTGACATTCCCAAATCTCTTAGCATTTTAAAGTGAGTGAAAACTTAATTTATCTTAGTAATCTAGCATCAAATTCCCACAGTCACCTGCAACCTTTTTTTCTATATCCCTCCATAAGTACCTATACCCACATAAAACATTTCTTTCTAGTCATACTAAAGCAAAATTTCTGTGAGAAAAGCATTTGGTTTTTTTACACAACATATCTGGAGCTGCAGCTCTGGAAACACATTTCTAGTGAACGTTCTTAGATGTCTGGACAGTTGTCTAATAAAATAGCTACTGAATTCAATCTGGATGTATTTCCATGCACATTTAAAATTTTCTGTGCAAGATGACTAGATTAAAATACAACTGAGTATTAGCAGATCATAAACAGAGCAAGTTAAATTATTGTCTTTGTATGCTGAAAGCATATTGTTTCCAGAACACTGAAATAGCCAAGGTTATACCTGGTATGCCCAGTTGCTTCACTGAATCAAAGAGGCTCCCTTTTCCCCATGCACATACTATTATCAGCTCTGTGGGAAAGCTTAGAGGAAGAAGGAGCCTACAAGTTCGTTGCTGCATCCTAAAGCATTGCAGAAAGTTAGGATGAGAGGTGTCATTTCCATCCATACCACCCACATGGGGTCCACATAAGCTGTTTGTTTTGCAGCATCTTCTTTCTAATCCAAATCCTTTCCATGATAGAATTAATTTGAGCAACGACCACCATTATGGAGATGCAACGTTGTCCCCTGGAAATACCAATCCTGTCTTAACTCTGCTGAATCCCATAGTCCAAAAATAAACAGGAGTCTTCACTTTTGTCTTTGCCTAACCATCAGCAAATTAAACATGTAACACATTCTCATGCAAATACTAAACCTCATCCTCTCTTCATACGTTTTGAGGCTTTACAAACAAAGCACATCCTTCAGTCTTATTTTCAATAACTGCCACCTACCTGCAACTCTACTTTCCTCTGACAGAGGAATTATGACACTACTGAAGCTCCGCACGTAACACTGACTCATGGGAATCACAGATTTACTTCTAGGCATTTGCCGGATTCAGGAAGGAATTCTTTTATTTAGCTTTCTAACACTGATCTTAACCCTTACCCTTTCCCTGGCAGAGTGCCCCAGTCATCTTACAAACAACATATTCTACACTGAGCTGCAGAAGCATGAACTTCTACCCTAAGTTTGTGAGCCATTCTGGATTAATCAAAGAAGCACAATAGTGTGGTCTCTACCTCCCACAATCTTATCAGAAAACTAATCTGGAACTTTCCTTGTTGGAGGGAACTCAATAACAGAAAAATGTTGGGTTTTCAGAAAAGACTGCTCGGGGAAGGCTGTTACCTCTGACCTTGTATGTCTATTTCTTCTAACCTACATTTCTATTTTCAGATGTTTGTTTTAAAAATTAAGCTAAATGTGATGGACTGATCGTAGGGAAGTGAATTTTTTTCTGTCTCAAGAAGGCTTATCTTCACAAAAGCAGGGAAGATATATCCATGCCACTGATTAACTGCAGTGCAAAATCTCAAGGGTAAAGTATTTCAGCCCTCATAATCCCTTCAGACATTAGCATGGGGATTTTTTTTTTTCAGGAAATTCTCAAAATGTTTAGGATGGTATTCTCATATCAGGATCTAGACTTGCACTCCTACCTTAAAACCGCTCAAATAGTTGAGCCATAGTTGTGTAATTTTAGAAATTAGCTGTTAATGTAGAATTTAGCTGTTTCTAATTTTAGAAATTAAATATTGGAAGCATCCTCCTGTTGTTTTTATTCAAGAGGGACAATTTGAACTACGTGCAAGATATTCCAACCCCTGTAGGAACATCTTGCACAATCTTCTTAATAAGTAGAATACTTGCATAAGAGACATCATCATAAAAATCAAACTTTGGGTTGGATTTTTCCCTCCTGTAATCACAGCAGACAAAATCCCTCTCTTAATTACTCACCAGTCAGTCAAGTCCGGACAGAGTAATATTTCAGAAAACACAACTTGTTCTGTGGACACAAAATCTTTCATGACCATTACAAACCCTCACATGGAGTGCCTTGTGGACATAGATGTTGTTGCCAGAATCCATTTTTCCACCTTTGTTCACATAAGACTGGGTCAGAATTTCTGCAAAAATAAAAATCTGCTAACTATGCAAGTATATTTATTTATGCTTCTTTCCCTAAGGGCATTTTATGCCAGTGAACAAGCTCATAAACTTTAAAAAACAGCTCAATGGTGATGAAGCATCCTCTGCAACACTGTGTGTCATAATGCAGATTCTCAGACAAACCGTAACATTTACTGCTCTGAGGCTATAAGCAGAGTTCACTGGTCCTCATTATTCTAAACTCAATCTCACTTGTCCCCAAAATAGCAAAAAAATATCTAAGCCCTCATGTGCCCAAATAAGGGTCCTAAATTATTTATTAAAGGAAAGGTACACCTTACACCTTATCTACCTACAGGATTTTGAATAAGTATACAGTACAGCTCAGGACCAATCTAATGCAAAGTCTTAACAACAGAAGATTTGCAGCCTATAAGAATGTCTTTCTAATTTACCTTGATGCATTTTGTGCCCATATTTCTAATTCCCTGTATCAGAGCAAATATCTGCAAAACTCTCTTGATTTATTAGTAAAATGAGGAGTGGGATTAATTGATCTATACACTAGCCACATGCAACATTAAGGTACATCTCATGTTTCATGTAATCTGATTCCAAAGGAAATTAAGATTTCAGTAAAAAGAATTTATTTTCTTAAAGAGTTATTTTCTAAAGCCAAATTAATGAAGATGTCTTCCTGCAAAGCATGGGAATATGGAACAATGTTCATTTTAATAAACACTCAGCTAATCCATTTAAACCAAAGCTATGTATTAATTTCCAGCAGTATCCCACAGGAACAAGCTTGAACATGTTAAGATGTAAATAACAGGTAGTTTTGTTTTGTGCTTACCATAGGGAGCATGGCAATCATTCACTGACTTCGATTTCCAGTTATTCACTCCTGTTGCACACCAAATAAATACATTCTGTCAAACAGGTCAGATACAAAGCAGTCAAGAAAATCAAACTCACTGACAGTCCATGCAGACAGAAAAACTAGGCTCTGCAATAAGGGCTAAATAATGTATATCCTCAAAACTGAAAAAGAGAGTTTCTCTGCCAGGATCTTGCAAGAAGAGGTGGAAGAGTTATCTAAGGTGCGTAATATCAGCTGGCCTTGCAAAGTTTCATCACATCAGACTGAAGATACATAAAAAGCTGAGGAGATCGTGGCCTCAGTTATACTCTCTGGCTTTGAGCCCAGATTTGACTTAAACATTCAGTTCAGAGATCATCTTTGTATATCCTTCAGAAGTACCCCCATCTACTTTACAGTTACACATTAACATTAGTTTTTTATGCAAGTATGATAATGCCAAGATTAAGTAGGTGATTTTTTTATTATTATTATTTCTTTAAAGACTGTTACATGTGGAACTAGAAGGTACATTTGCATATATGCATATTTACACTCTAGTATATGTTAACTCCTGTACAGATATCAGCCATTGCCCTTAGACATGGGAGAGAGTTCCAGTAACCAGCAATTAGCAAAGCAGCTTATGAAGAGGTAGGTAAGTTCAACCACTATTTGAAACTACTCTTTTGCTGTCAAACATAAATCTTCTCATAAGCATGGAGTCAACTGGAGAATTTAACTTCGTAGAGGAAGCACTCTAAAGATCCTTTCATCTTTATTCAATTTTCAGCACTAGGTTCAACATTGTCTCTGTATTAAAACATTCATCTTCCCTTCACCCACAAGGTCAGCAACCCAGATGCTGCCCGGTGGTACTGACAAGGGGATGAGAAGTAAGAAGATGACCTGCTAGGTTATATTTCAGCATTAAGAATAATGAAAGACATTTCTACACATAGCAGAATATGATAAATATGTCTATGGGTAGTGGTCAGAAACAGCTGTTATGTACTGCTAAGTACCTTTATTAGGACAGTGGATCTCCATCTTCAAAGCTAATTTGGAAAGGAGCTGAGCAGTGATTCGAGGAGCTAGCACAGATGTCAACACTCAAGCCCTTTCTAATACTTCCAGTGCATCACTCTGACAATGGGATTAACTGTCGCTTTGGGGCGACAGTTAAAATGTCGCTTTGGCCCTGAAATATCAGAGAGAGATATTTGTGTAGGGTGCCTGAGGAAGCATACTGAAGTTAGAAGACATGTAACAGTTAATAACAACTGAGATACTATTTGTTCCTTTTCCCACCCTTACTGAGTCTTCTTCCCAATTTTCATAGTCTATCTTTTTTCTTCTTAAGCATGGATTTTCTCACATAAAGCAGAAAGAACTAACATCTCTACTAAAGGCAAATGAAAGACCTGACTAAACAGTCTGTGGAAGCAGAGAAATAAGCGCTTCACCAGATGAGAGAACAGTTCCCCTCCTTGCCACACCAGGTTTCCCTTTAGTTGAGGTGAGAGTCCAGCTCTATAATTCTAATTGTGCTGTAATTGTCTGCTGTCTATATTTAAAATCTGCCTGTGCCATATCAATACCAGTTAAGAATTTTTTTTGGCCTTTTCTCCTTCACGTGGCAAGTACTGTTTTTTTTCAGCTTGTACCACAGTTCATACTATCTTTCCTGACACCTCAGTTTGCAAAGGAGTCTCTCAGTACTATGTTAATAATTTCAGAAGGTAAATACACAGTGCTAAGCCCTAAAAGACAGGCAAATTAAATACCACTGTGTACCTGGCTATAGACCTGAACATTAAGTGACAGAGCTATTTTGTTTGAGTGCAATGGCACTGATCTCCCTTTCCATAAAATTATGCAAACAAATCAAAGCAGTGGTTCCATTATTTGAGTGTCCAGCAAAAAAACAGAGACATTATATCCTGGAACTCGAATGCCTGATATACAAGCAGCTGCACTAAATGTTTGGTTGCTGGTAGACCAGCTACAAGACATGTCAATATAAATTGATTTATGGGGAAGGGAAGGTAGAATTCTCTGGAGATATAGAGCTAGTTAGACTCACATTTTCAGAATATTTTCCTCCTTAACTACTGCAGTTATACTGAAGATTGGCAAGAAAAGACAAACACAGAAGTTCCCCAATTTTGGCTATTGCTGTCTTGTAACCAATATAGTTCTACTGAAGCCAATTATATTTTGTTATACTAGAAATAAAATTGGCTTTTGAGCTTTTCCCCATGCATTTTGGCCTCAAAATAAGCTAGCAGACCAATTCAAGCTACATAACAGTGGTCAACTGTAAAATGCATATCATCCAAAGATGGCTTAGTGCAGTGTCCCTCATCATTTTAAGTTGGTTATTCTATACACAAAGTCAAGTTGTTCACCTGACCAGAAGAATCGTTTTGTGTCTGTTACCAGAGGAGGTGCAGGAAGGCAAGGTACTCCCCAAGCACAGGAGAGTCAGGAGCCCAAGGTGGCACCAAAGTAGACATGGAGCAGTAGCCTCAGAGATGTGAAGTCCCATGGCACCTGAAAGTGAGCAGGATCTCAAGGGCTGGTGATGCTAACCTGGTTAACCCACTAAGCCAGTGACCATCAGATAAATCCAGAGCAAATAAGGCACATTGAGGTCAAGCTGGAAAGTAAAGTCACAGGTCAAGGTTTATCAGGAAGGTACATGGCCAGGCACAGGTCATGGCTGGGATGTAGCTGAAGCCTTCCTCTTAGCCTGTGCCTGATTTACCTTGCAGCTTGTTGTAGTTTTAGCCCAGCTCAGAACCAAGCTACACAGTCTCTTGCTCACTCCCCCCACCCTCTGAAGGAATATGGAGAGATAATATAACAAAAAAAAAAAGGCTCAAGGTTTGAGATAAGGTCAAGGAGAGATCCTTAAAGTTACCATTACCGGCAAAACAGATTTGACTTAGGGGAAACGGTTTATTGTTAAAACCAAAGTAGGACAATGAGGAAGAGAACAAGACAACTTTTCTCCCACCCCTCCCTCTTCCCAGGCTTAACTTTATTTCAATTACCTCTGCCTTCTTCCTTCCCCCAAGCGGCACAAGGGGGAATAGGGAACGGGGGTTATGGTCAGTTCATCACATGTCGTTTTATGCCACTTCTTCCATCCTCAGGGAAAGAACTCCTCACATTCCTCCCCTGCTCCATCACAGGGTTCTTCCCACAGGCTACAGTCCTTCATGAACTGCTCCAGCATGGGTGGGTTTTTCCACAAAGTGCAGTCCCTCCAGAACAGCTGCCCCAGCGGGCCCTCCACGGGCCACAGCCTCCTTCAGGCATCTGCCTGCCCCAGTGTGGGGTTCTCCACAGGCTGCAGGTGGATCTCTGCTCCTCTGTGGGCCTCCACGGGCTGCAGGGGGACAGCCTGCTCCACCATGGTCATCACCACAGGCTGCAGGGGAATCTCCATGAGGAGTAGCACTACTGCCCCCCCTCCTTCTTCACTGACCTTTGCATCTGCAGCCATTCCTCTCAAAAAATTCTTCACGATCAGCTCAGGCAGACACCTCTCAGGTTCTCTTCACGTCTCCTCTCCTCTCCACTTCTTGCAGCCGGGCTGGGCTGAGTTGGGCCCAGAGGGCTGCCCGGTGGGAGGCCAGAGCCCACAATGCTCATGCCTCCGCTTCTGCCTCTTCACATACTTTTTTTTTTTTAATTAGCTTTTCCCTTCTTAAATACGTTATCACAGAGGCGTTATCAGAGAACATTCTGTCACCAACTGGCTTGGCCCTGGCCAGCCGTAGGTCTGCCCTAGGCCTGGCTGAGTCCACCAGACAAAGGGGAAACTTCTAGCAGCTTCCCGCAGAAGCTGCTACCGTAGCTCCCTCTCACTAAATAAAACAAACACACAGCTCCAGAGCAAATAAAGGAACCCCTCACCATGACACACTTTTTCACAGGAGTGTGATTCAAGGTGACACAGCCATGCTTTGTGCCCCTAGGGTGGGCAGGCCCCCAGGGTGGGAGGCAAGAGGTCACACCTGAGGCCCTCACATTTAAATAGGTTCTCCCTGACACTTTAGCAGGGGACAGGTAAGAACTCCATAAATGTTAAGGTACAGATTTTAGATGGGGATTAGAAAGCCAGCCAAACCAAACTTTTCACATCTTAAGCAGTAACAATCTCCAAGATTTTTATCTAGAAAATATAACATTTATAGTGCCTTTTAAAAATTTTTCATGAAGAATATGAATTGCCTAAATCAGTAGTTATCAGTGAAACCAGAAGTTTTGCTCCAAACTTAACACTGAACTAATATTATATTACATACTCAGGTATGCCTGTTTTTCACAGGATGAAAGTACTGAATATTAAAAGGCTCTCCTCAAGATTGTCCCGGCTGAACAAAATCCAAGAAGTTTATCAAGATATATTTCCAACCAATGGAGTTTGAAGAATTTTAAGACACAGCATCTAGGTTCCTAAATATTTATTTGAATCAAAGCTCTGAACCATGACAGGTAAAAGCATTCAAGAATATTTTACAGTGGGTAAAATCTAAAGGTTGTGTAACATCCTGTAGTTATCTATGACAGCTTAATAGCATTCCAGGGATATAACAGATAGAGGAAAGATCTCTCCAGAACATTAATTCTTGCTCATACTAGCTCAAAAATAAAATGAAATATTTTTGATATTGATACTTACAGAAAAAACTTACAGCCTTTTCCTCCCCTATGATAAACATCACATATCTTCCTTACAGGAATATCCTTAACAGCTTCATCCTCTCAAGTATCACTTTTGAAAAGAAATTACCATAAGGCTAGAATATAGCCTGCGTTATCCATCCATACCACAACTCCTGCTTCTCACATTAGCGTTCATGGGAACTAGACAAAGAGAACAGTAATAGAAGCCCGTGAACATGAAAACATATAATAGATTTTTTTCCTATTCTGGTTATCTTTTTGAAACCTTCATTTTTTGAATTTTTGTGGCTATGTATTATTTTCATATGTTAGAGGAATAAGATTACAATTCTTTTAATGTATCTCTTCATCCTCATACAAAACAGGTTAGCTAACTTAACAGTAAAAATGGAAATGGTGGCATTCTTAAAGAGGCGTTCCCAAAAAGAAGGCTTTTCCCTAAATAATTGAGTTCAAAATAAGTCTTCAATATCTTTTCTCTACAGTGCAATACACACCTTCATAACTTTGTGTACCTCCCTGTTAAATACTAAGTTACAAACATGCACCAACAAAACCATAGTGGTTCTCCCACATTTGTATGTTAATATCTATATGCTCCAACTAAAATATGAAAAGATCCAAAGGCAAAGTATCGAAGTATTTACATTCATTACTTTCACCACTGCCAGCGACAATTTCAAAATTGCAATTCAAAAATTGCAATTTCAAAATTGCTAAATAGAATTTAGTAAGAGAAACAAAACCAGGTATATCTAATTCAGAAATCAGCAAGCTCTAACTGCCTTTTTTAACACTAAGTCATAAACCCTTAGAAATAAACTATAATTGCACAGATAGTATAACTTACAAAGGCTAGTTATGAGAGGTTGCAGAAAGCAACAAAATTTTTGTGAAAAGCACTGCACAGGTGAAGGCAGTACTGCAAATACAGCCAGACTTAATTAAAGATGTCAAGTGGTAAAACGTTCTGGGGACAAGCTTAGTGTTACATGCACAATTCTTGTGAGAAGCTGCAGGTTACAGAATACGGTATAGCAGCAAGTTATGACTCTAAGAGCAAAGGGACTTTACTCTTTAATCATTTTGACCATGACCACTGTTATTTTTTTATAATAAGCAGCATCTATAAAAGTGAGCAACATTAGGCTAAGTGAGATAATGCATGCAGTAGACTATTGCCCCTGCATCCCTAGGAGCACATCACCGGCCAGGCACCAAGACAGAAATGGTCCAAAACAAGTGGCCTCTCATGCAGTGAGCTAACAGTAGCATTGGCTTCCACTTATGTTAGACTTTTAGAGGAAGGAAAAAGTCTTGTGAAGGATAAAGATTTATTTCAGGCTACTTATACCAATTGGCTTCCTTAGGAAGAAACCTCTTGAAGGGTTTCTCCCAAGGTGCTTCCCTCAGAACTGACCTCTCTGGAGGCTGTTGCCCAAAATCAGTATTCACACAGAAAAGCCCAGAGGACGGCTGCTAAGGAGCTCTGTAGCTTCAGTTTAGTGCCAGGCCTGCTATTGCAGCCACCAGCTCTCACTAACAACTCCAGATCATCCAAATTCAGCAATTTCAATTATTAAAGCTAAAATCTTAGAGTTACAGAATTGCTTCAAAGAGAATTGTCATCAACTCAGTGGGAGCTAGTGAGGGCAGGGAGTCGTTCTAGTTACCACACAGACTTCTCTAGGAAACTATGGTCTGTATAGTTAAATCATCACAGAGAAAGCAAGGGGGTAATTAAGATGTCTCAAATAAAGAGCAGTTGAGTATGGGAAGATTTGGTCCTGGCTACAATTCCCTATCTGTGTCCTGACACACCAATGCTATTATTTGTCCTCTCATTACTCTTATCGAATGCTAAAACCTCCCAGTCTTTTCTCTGCTGATAACTTAGCATTACTGGCAACTGGCCACAAGGTTAAAAATATTCAGTGGCAGTACTCTACGCTGCTTTCAGAAAAAAAACCAAACAACTCCTTAAAAAAAAAAAATATAGTGAAACACTAAAATACTGCACTAAAATGTCCAAAGATCATCAATTTTTACACCATTTAAAATGAGTTATTTTTAGGAGTTCATTGAACCTTCCCATTCCTGTCTGAATCCCAATGATGCTGTCATCCTTGATTTATTAAAAGAAATTAACAGTTCTTCCAAATTGTTGCAAATCTCTGTAGTTAATCATTTAGATATTTGGGAATTTTGATTTGTAAGTGGAGGTTTCACTTTTCCATTAAAAAGCCTCTTTTATGCCCCCAATTTAATGCTGGGCAGTTAAGTATCGTACGCAGAGCCTACCTGACAGCAATGTAACTCCTAAGAATGAATTATTGGAAATCTATTAATTAATTCTTTCACAGAATTAAATGAAGAGGCTGCTGATGTGATATCACCAAGATATCCCAAAAGATATTTTGGTCAGGTACTTCACACGTAGGTCTTGGTGAAGCACAGGAAATATACCAGGAAAGCAACACGCAATCGCATATGCTTCTGCCACAGTAGTGAAGTTCACTTTTCTAAAGAGACCGTGGTTGAAACAGCCAAGAAAGAACACTAAAATCTCTGTTACCAGGCCAACACATTGGACATCTGTAGAGGAGCAATGGAGAATACATGGAGGAACTTATTTTCTGCTATGGACGAAATTACTAACAGAGCACTACATTCCAAATATTCAGCACTAAATAACTTTCACTAGCAGAGGGAAGAAATCAACCTCACATTTTAGTCAACAGCAGAATGTTTAGAGAGTTTAAACTATTTTGTGAACAGTTCTGTATAGAATTGCTAACTTGTGTAAAGTGCAGTTGTAATCAGGGCTGCTTACCTCCTCATGGGCACATATGGGCATGAAAAGAGTAGAGACAGCCCAACATGGAAAGACACCGATCCCAGGCATAGGGCCAGAGTACATCTATGACCTGGAGGCAATGGCAAGAATTTCCTGAGGTGAGCCTTTCACCTGACTAACCGAGAAAGGCATTACCCTGTTATTCAAAGGAATCAGTCAATCTTTTCTCTAGTCAATTTAAATAAATAAATAAAAAAAATTTCTTATTCCTCAAGATCAAAATCTCCATCCCAATTTAAGAAGTTTGATTTGGTCTTTTATGATGATTGACAATAATATTGCTCTAGTGCCTATCACACTTAAAAATAAACTTTCATGTTGCATACCTGGAAATTTAAAAAATAAAAAACCCTTGAATGTCTAGTTTTTACTGAGCCACTTTTGAGGGTAGTCCAACCAATTAAGATTCAATCAATCCCATTATTTAGTGAAACCACTGCAAGATAGAGAAAAAAAAACGTAAAATACCCATCTTCCCACCTCACCAACTTCCCACGTATCTCTTTTCCCAAATTGAAATCCATTTAGTTTATGCTAAATAGAAGTACACTGCTGCATCCTCTTAAGAGCACACTATTGAGAAAAAAGCCAGTCATATAAAGTTGCTTCATTTCTCAGAGTACACCAAGCAAACCAGAGAAAGAGAAGATAGAAATGAACCAGTGAACACCTCAGGTTAGGGTAATCAGTAGTTATTGCCATGTGTTTCTGGAATGAAAAATCCCCAGATACAATAGGACAGCTAACAGAGGCCAGACAACTTATGCTAACCCATGGCCACCACCAGAAAATAGAAAATAAGGATCCTAAGTCCAACTCCAGGATCCTTACTACAGCTTTACAGTACCTTTATATACTATCACGTTACTGCATTTTATATATTTTGGTATATATATGCACATTTATCTACAATTTGCGAGGTCCATATCCAGACGTAGAAATGACAACCCTTCAAAGAGGAACAATAGGAAAAAAAAATTTCTTCCAAAAACTGAAAGTCATTTACCTGAATCTTTCATTTCTTTTTTATAAATTAGCATTCTAAGAATAAGACACAAAATGTATCTTGATTTTGAGGGCTTACTTATCACTGATGAAATCTTTCACATGGAAATCAGATAGTATTTCTTCCCTTGAATAAATCCCATGTTCACTTTATATTAAAATCTAGATTCACCCCCCTCCCACCCTTCATTTCAAAACTTATTTTGAAGTATAACCCAAACTATGTCAATTAGGCAACTGACCCACTGCCACCTACGCAAATAAACCTATCTTTGGCAAAACTTTGTCACCTGCTCTTTCAGGATTTCTTCATGTTGCTTAGACAGAAGTTCACTCAAAATGGTTGCTATAAATTAGCAGTGCACAGCTGGTGTTTTTTTGTGTTTTGCTAAACAAAATCTGGAATTCCTAAAGTTCTTGGCTTTCCACATATTGGGAAGATAAAATTCTTATTTAATATCTTAGCTAACTGGAAACAGCCCAGAATCACCCAAACCATTCACTTCTGTGAAAAGAATTAATAATCAACAACACATCAGAAGAAATTAGCATCATCCATGCCAAACTTCACAAAATTTACATGTGCTCAGCACCTACAATTTGATAAATACTTACTCTAACATCCTGATCCAGATCAGCATTAAACAATTGTGAGCTGCTTCTAAAAATTCACGTTAATGCTTCAGTTGAGTAACACAATGCACATTTCAAAATAATACTTTTGTCTCATTGTTACAACACCACATGTAAACCACAGTGTAATTTTCACTCAGTGTACTTGAAATTTTTTTTTTCCCTTCTTTTTCTATGAACACTTGTATCAGAGATATTCTGGCATTTGATTATTTGCAAAAGTTTAGAGTTTTGAACTGACATACGAACACATTTAGGAGAAGGATCAGCACAGAGACATTCACATGGAAACAACCGTGAATCTACTTCTGGCAATGAACGTCCTTTCCAAACAGAACAGTAATAAGTGGCCCAGTAGGGAATTAGGAACCAGTTCTATGGCACTCAGAGCAAGGCACAGGAAACAATTTAAGGAGTAGTCAGCCTAATTTTAACTAAATTGCTGACTTACAGTTTCCACAGTAACGTCAGGGAGCAGCAAGGGCCAGAGAAAGGAAGCCAGGAGTTGATGGTGACCCTAGTGCAGGATGTGCTCTCATCATCTGGGCACAGGTCCAGAGGGTCTTAACACAGCCAGCACACCTGGGGACTGGTAAAAGGGTCCTTCAATAGCCCCAGACACAGAAAGTGATGAGTGAGATTCAGGGCTCAGCCAGGGACAAAAGAAGGCAGAGACAAAACTACAACATATAACCAAGGGGTTCATCCAAGAGACACACTACCTGCAGCACAGGGCAAAGGTCCAGCCAGGAGGCAGAGCAAGAAGCAGGCAGTCCTACAACATAGCTCAAGAAAAGACCAAAGGCCCCAGGCCAAGCTTAAATGGGCAAAGGGTGTGGGTAGAAGTCCCAGGTGAGGTGGCTCAAAGCCAATAAAGCCTGCTAGTGCCCTGAGGGCCCTGACAAGAACTGGACAATGCCTCTTTGTTTAAGGATCTTCACCTGTACTAATTGTCCACATGGAAGTAGAGGAGCTTCATCTTATTTCAGGAATACCTTTATACCTTTACAGATATCAGGTTGCTTACATGTTACACACAGACAATAACATCAAGACTATTGTGATCAATAGAAGCTTTTGCCATTTGCTTCAGTGAAATCAGGATTTCACTTAAAATGTAGTTAGTGCATTGCTTGGAGATGTGAGCCAGAGCAGTTTTGAAAATGAGGACCTGCACAAGCCTTTGATTTTGCCCAGCTGTGTGTGAGTTAAAATCATCAGTTCTACCAATATGAAGCTTATGATTAAAAGCAGCATTTGCGTGCTATCTTTAAAACCTACATGTTAGGGGATACATACATTCATTTTCTGTGATAGTAGAGATCTCAGAATGCAAAATACTTAAGTATAATGGCTTTGGCTTAAAGCATTAATGTTAGATCCCTTTATTTCCAGGTGGACACATTGCATTTCCATTTTCACAAGACACACTGGGTGCTGGAAAGACTGTTGCTCACTGTACACTGCAAATAACCCCAGACATCATCCAGGGTAACACAAAGGCAGGTTAAACAACAATGTAGCTTTGTGAAGCTTTTTTTCTGAGAGCTTTAATTTTTAAGAGCAATAGCTACAAGTGAGCTAACACACGTCAGCAATCCAGGAGCTGCCACCAGGTGACCAAGAAAGCCAATCACAAGTGCATGTAATGATGTGTCCTTGGTGGAGAGCACTTTCTTGTATTTGTACACATCAGCAGCATTACACTGACCAAATGCATACAGACATCGAAAGACTCAGTGTAAACTGCAGCTGATCATGCGTTGTACAATCAAAATAAAAGCCATCCTTTTCCCTGTATTTCATTTGCATCTGACAATTGCAGACCTGAAGGACGATAAATGTGTTGCCGAGTTAAACTGTTGTTGCTGAATTTGAAATGTTAATGTTTGACCCTGTGGAATGTAAATCAATTCTAAAGCACTGGTATGAAGGACATACTAAATGGAAAAGCTGTAGTAGGAAAAGCTAAGCACAGTGCATTGCTCAAATACATTTGAGGTGCCTGGAACCATTGCATGATTCTTCTTTAGTTTTGTGGTAAATTTCTGAGAAGTAATGCATTTTTCCTCTCCTTTTTTTCCCCCCACTTACCATCATTACTTCATTTGTTTTATTAAATATTCCTCAGTTCTCCATTCAGGCCCATAGCAGTTCAAGCCACCCTTTGGTAGCTCTTCAGAAATCTCTGAAACAAGCACAGCTTTCTGCAGTACAAAAGTTTAATCCTGTACTCATCAAATTCTGCAGTAAAATTCTAGCTGCTTTCTATAGTGTTGAATGGAAATAGTCTGAAGTCAATGGAAAATTTCTGTTTAGTCCAACAAGGTAGGATTCTAATACAACAGCGAGTAGAGATTATTAATACAGTATGAAGATTCTCACGTTTAGGCTCACTCCTTGAAACAAAGATTACTAGTGTCCACAGAGCATTTTTAGAATCAGTTAATTATAATGGGAGGGAGTCCTGGCAGGACTGGGGTAGGGGGGATGGATGTCTCACACATGACAGCAGCCTGATTTGTCCAGCCTTAAGAAAAGAAGGGAGACCTTTTTGCTGTCTGCAGCTGCCTGATGGGAGGGTGTAGAGAAGATGATCAGACTCGTCAGTTATACAGTGGGTGGAGGAGAGGCAATAACCACAAGCTGGAACTTAGGAAACGTGAATTAGAAAAAAAATTGTTACTGTCAGAGTGGTCAAACATTGGAATAGAGGCCCAGAGAGGTTGTGAGACTGGACCTGTTCTGAGCAGGGGGGTGGGATAGAAACCTCTAGAGGTTACTTCCAGCCCTGGTGATTCTATGCAGCTTCACCAACATGAGACCTCACTGCAGATTTAGAAACACTTTCAGGCTTATCAATTTGGGGTCATATTTATTTGGTCAGAAAAAGGAAGCCAGAAGAAAGACTTAGAGAGAAGAAAAATACCTGAAGTGAGAACAGAATTTCCCTCAGATCAGGAAGGAAGAATAAGAAAAACTGTGCAGAGTTCTTTATATGTGAAAAATTAGCTTCTCACTTCACATCTCACCACCAGTGAGCCAGCCTTGCCACTCTCTGCAGGAAACTTACTCCAATTTATGCTGATGCAGCTAGAAATTCCATCCAGTCTAGAAAATTTTCCAAATTTTTCCGTAAAACATTACCTCCACAGTATGCCACTGGCACTTTGCTTCAGCAGTTCAGCACTTCAGGTCTCACTGTAAAAGCTTATGCGTGCTATAATTTTATTGTCTGCAATTGTAATTCTGCCCCAGGTAACACTTAGAAGGCACTGCTACACTCCAAAAAGATATTTTCAAGGCTCTCTCTATATATTTTTGCCAAGGACATCTGAAATTTTACACGCTACTTATTCTTCCAGAAGTATCTGAACTTTTCATTTGTTTCCTACCTGAAATCAAAATAATGTGCATGAGAATTCCTGCAGCAACCAATTGATTTCACAGATTATTCTTACAGTTGAGAATAAGCAGAAGGAGATGGTAAAATTTGCAGGGGAAAAAAAAAAAAAAAGAAAAAAGAGTATCCTTGAAATCTTTTCCCCCCTTAGCCCAACATCCCATGGGAATAAAGTTGGCTCATAGCCCCCTCTACACATCTTCATCAGGTAATGGAGGCACCTGAGGTGCCTCTTCCCATGTTACCTCCCTTCTCTTGCTCTCCTGCTTCCCAGAGTAAGACACACTCTCTTATTAGATAACAATCCTGCTCATTACACTGACTGAATTAAAAATATAAAGAGCAGGTGCTTCATAGCAACAGCCTAACACAATGCATTTTCATCTTATATGCGCCGCAGCCACTTTCACACAAGGTCAATTGCACCTATAATTAATTTACACAAGCCGAACCCTCAGCTGCCACCTTACACAGCCTTGCAAATGCACAGGCTGCACAAAACCGTATTTGTAATTAATTTGTCACGCAAAAGCTAGGGAAGAACAACACTGGTAATTTATACCATAGATATTCAAATGAAACAACTTGCCTGAGTAATTTAATGTCAGAAAGGAGAACAGTGGCAAAGCAAAACAAAGAATTGGAGTATTCCACCAGCTGTTTCTTTACAGGACTTTACTGTAATGTGTTCTGAGCCAAATTCAGAGACAGTAAAAACACAGCTTCTTTCATTGAACTCGTCTGGCCAAATTTTGGCATTAAAAATGGTTGTGAAATTATACATGCACGTCCCATGGACAGGGGCTCTGGGATGACAGAGGATGCTAGAATTCAACCAGAAAAGATCTGTATGGAAAATACTGTATGTTATCCTCAAAGGGAAGATATAGATCAACTATTGGAAATATATGTTGCATTCTTCAAACAAAAAGCAGGACTAGGCACCCCACACCCTCCTTACCTTTCTCCTCCCTCTACTACCCTCAGTACTGTCAGTGGTATTGAGACCCTCATCATTTGTTACCAGAAGTCCCCTACACAATAGAACTAGTTGGTTGTACTTGTTGTTGTTATTGTTACTTTTTTGTGTGTGTGTGTGAAATTGAATTTCACTGTTAAAAAATGCTGCTTGGTGATACTGCAGTGTTTTGCCAGGGTATCTTGGATTCAGTGGACTTTAAGCAAATAAAAAGTGGGATTCCCTGGCTTTCTGACAATGCCATCAGCTTCATAGTCACTCGCTTGGGACAAATCATAAGATAGAATTGCCTAGCCTTGGAAATGCTTGCTGGCCTGTCAAAGAACTGTGTCTGAAAGCCCCAGAAGCTTTTCAACTGGGACAGCACATCATCTCTGCTTCAGTGAGTTTGGGAGCTTTGGTGAGAATTGCAAAATTTCTGATCTTGGATAAAAATCTATCTCAAATCCTAGTGTTCCAGAGTCCCACCCTGCAAAAGGACTTCCTCAAGACTTCCACCAGTGTATGTCAGAGGTCTAGGCTGGCTGACTTAAACAAACTAAAATTTCTCAGTCCAGAATGCCACACAATGTTTCTTGGTTTTCATTGACTGGAAAGTTCTCATCTTAGCTGTCAAGGAAGGTAGAAGAAGGAATTCTTCCTGCTGGCAGAAGTTGGGTAAAGCATTTCAAACCTTGCTGACAATAGAATATTTTACAATATAAACTATGAGAAACATATTCTTAGATACATTCATGATAGATGATGGGAGAAGCTGCACCTCTATATATATTAAAAAAAAAAGACTCGATTTATTATACGAAAGAGCTGCTTCATTTTCCGTGAGTATTGACAGTTAGGATACTATAGCCACATGAAACAGGCCTTCTCAGCATCAAGATGATCCATTTTCCTGGCTTATGTGTCTTAGGATGATTCAGTGTGGTAAACCAGTGTATTTCCGAATGAGTGTTGATAGAGCAAGCAAAACTCTAATTAGGAGAGCATAAATGTCATTCATAAATACTTAATAAATTTTCAGTCATTAATGCCACTTATATTTTCCTCCCTTTTCCTCCATCAGGCATTTTCTTCTTGATTTTTTTTTTTAAATTATGAGTGGAGTCTTGCTACTGCTGAATGTTATTGAATCTAAGCAGTCAGTGACCTCTTTAGGTATTGCCATTACTAACTATATTTCAGTGGAGATAACAAAATCTGTAAGTATGAAAAGAAAAAATAGACTCTTCCAAATATGTAAAATAAAGCTGCTTGCAGAAAAGAGCATTTTTCTTAAGCTTATACTAGGAGAGCACTACAAGACGGAGACACCAACACATGTTGGCAATGACATTTCCAGTGAAGAGTAAACTGGATGAGACACAGCATCAGTTTTCCAAAACAACTACACAAAAAAACCTAGCTGTCTGTCTAGTCAAGAAACCTTGAAAAGAAGTAGAGCCTTTGGGGAAAACTGGAAGAAAAGAAGGATAATTTGAAAACAGCCGGGTGACTGTTAAAACTTATTTCTATTTCTTTTCAATTAGGTTCTAATCAATACTTAAGAGTTTTCATGCATATATAATTGTATTTTATTTGATGTAAATAAGGATTTTCTAATAATCAATATTAATTCAGTGTCCTTTTTGATAATAGGCAGCAGTGTTTTCCACAGGTTTTCCGTGCTCAGTAGAAACAAACAAACTCCCATCACAATTAATACTTTTGCCATTTTCTCTTTCTCTCTTATATAGTCCCAGTCTTTCTCCGTGTTCATTTTTCCATTATACCTTAATTTTATACTCCATAATTAATCCACAAACAGCAATAATTATTTCCATAATGTCATCCCTTCCAACGTGAAACTCATTGCGACAAGGCAAAAAGCAATTATAACAGCAAACAACATGTACAGTCATACAGTGATGACTCAAGACTAGACCACCAAAACTTGATACTAGTCTTGAAAAAACTTTTGTTAACATAGCTCCAATTGTGGAATTTGCTTCCTGATTTTTGACACATATCATTTCACAATAATGCATATTACTACTAGACATTAATCCAGCTGTACTTCACTTCCTGTATATTTATGAAATACCTCCTACTGACAGAACATCATAAAACAAAAGAAAGACAGGATGTAGAGGTAAGAAGTAATATTTTAAAAAGTTAGATAGGAAATACAATTCATACAGAGCTGAAAAGTATGAAGGCTTTGAACAAAGTGAGAGGAGATGAGGGGAGCTCCACATACAACTTCTGCAAAAGCATGATTAGTGGATCTCCTATGCAGTGGAAATATCACTGTGCACAGGCAGTCAGTGTAAGTGTACTTGAATCACATGAAAAGAGACCCAAAGAGCTATGCCTTGAGCATTGTGGAGATACACATGTGAAAGAAAACACAAAAATCCAGAAACCTTACAAGATCAGATAAAACAGAAACATCCTCTGCTGCTTTATAAACAAATGTTCATCAGATTAGAGTTTTCAGTACAAGAGAATGGTGAAAATCAGATCTCTGAGAAGCTCATTAAATTTGGAAGTGTTCTCCATGAGGTAAAAAAATTAATTGTGGCTAAGGTGATAGATGTGTTTGTTCACCTAAGCCGGGCATGACCATGGTCATGGGAATATTGCAGAAGTGCTGCAGTTATAGCCCTTCCCAGCTTTCTATTCACAGGTGTATGAAGGGGAAGACCAATATGTTATTTGTTTAATGAAGATTGTATTTACTCACAACTTGGATTAATTCTTTCCCCTCTCAAGAGACAAAGTTTGAGTTAGTAGCTGTTGGGAAGCTTGAAAATCATATCAGTGGCCATACAAACCAGCTATGTGTCCATTACACTATCACCCAATTAGAAAGGCAGGACAGGGACTGCTGAATTACCAGTTGGCTAATACTTCAAAACCACTAGAAATGCAGTGCAGGAACTGCCAAATTACCAGTTGGCTAATGCTTCAAAACCAAGGACAAATAGTGTATTACAATTCAGTAAGGAAAGAGACCATTTCTAAAGCATAGTAATCACACCCCGAAATCCACACAGTAATTGTTTGGTGGTTTTCAGCTGTAAAAATATGCTGATAGGATCAATAAACAAAGAGAAAAAAGACCTTGAAACAATAATGAATACAAATAAAATAGCTCAGATAAGCAGAGATATTTCCAAATAGCAGCCAAACATGAGCTAGGAAGCACTGCAGCATCTTTTCTGAACAAAAAGAAAAAAGCAAGGATCCAGCAACAGACAGTAAGCTGTACTTATACAAGGAGAGAAACTCAATATTAGTTAGGGGCAAGGACTGTGAGCTTTTTTATCCTTATATTTTGTTATTATTGTCATTTTCCTTTGCTGTTCTAGTAAACTGTCTTCAGCTCAATTGATGAGTTTACCTTTCTCCCCAGTTCTCTCCCTCATCTAGCTGGGGAGGAGGAGGGAGAGTGAGCAACTGTGTGGTGACCAGGGCTAAACCACAGCACAGACAAATCCACACAATCTCATCTCATGTACAGTCACTGAATACTTTTTTTTTTTTTTGACACTGTGGCTAAAAGTGTTGAGTGTCTTGCTATATTTCTGAAACAGAGCATGATCTGTGATGGAGGCCTATCTTTTCTGGCTATTGTACTTAATTATTTGTCTGGATAACTTCATTTCATACCTCTTGCTATGATCTGCAAAAAAAAAACCAGGATTCATCATTACTTTAGCTGAGTTTTCCTGAGTAATTCTGTCCCTACTTGGAGATTCACAATAAAAACTCCCTCAGCTTTCTCTGAATTCTCCTCAAACATTGCCTGAAAATATCAAAATACTATGTGTCCGTTCTCTGTGCCCTCAAGTTATCAACCAATACTGCTGACCAAATATATCCACATAGATGACATGATATGAGGGTTTATATTCCAAGGCTGACAAAGAACAAAGGCACAATGTCTGCTGTGGTTTAGTGCAGTGGTTGAAAATTGGTTAGTGTCATCTCATGCAAAAACTTGGCCTGCTGAGCCCACCAGCTGTGAAACTGAAGGCAAAACCCAGAAATGTTGTTTTAGTAGAGTGCAAAACACAGATAATGCCAAGAAGGGGAGGATGTAAGAAGACGGGAACCTGCTCTTAAATATATATTTTTTTTCACCAGAAATATCAGAGACTGGCCAGGCAATGCCATCAAGTTGTACTAAAGTAACCTACTGATCCTCACATTCTCCTCAGACCACACTGGCTTGCAGAGTTACTGTACAGGCAGCTACTTCTTTCAGAGTACGTAAGGGAAAGTTAGTGACAAAATAGCTGCAGAGGAGGGTTATTTTGTATTAAGTGGATTTCAAAAGAGGGATGGTTCAATGAACAATGGCTTCGATGCTTTACTTAGTGCTGTGTTAGTTTAGTTACACAAACAGGTTTGTTACTTCAAGCCACAAATCAGAGCTGACATGAAAAGTGGATAGGTCTTGGAGCAGATGAAAGGCCCATGTAAGTGTTAGGCAGACAACCACTGATGTTTTTTTGTTTACCTTCTGGAAATAACACCTTTCTTTTTGGTAGAACACACTTCTCATCTAAAAAGCAATCACAGATCAAGCTGGTGCTTTGAGGTGTGCATTGTACTAACCCAAAATAGGCTACAAGAAGCTGAAAATGACTACAGAGCCACTGTGAACAAGATTAGATTGTTGGCCAGGTCCCGTTCAACACTGGGAAAAGGGGTCACATACTGTGTAAAATCACAAAGGTTTCAATTGTGAGGACTTCAGAATGAGACAGCACTTCAGAGATATTTGTTCCTTCTCATTCTTGCTGGGTTTTGTGAAGAGAAGGAGGGTTGAGTAGCTGGCCATGTGGAAGGCTGCTGTTACTGCAGAACAGCCTACAACAGCAATTTCTATGGTGCTAAGACCTTTCACAGATACTCTGCCATGGTCAGGAAGGACACTATCCTTGAAAAGAAATTAAATAAGTTAGTGAAGAAACACTTGTTCAATTATAGGACCAACATAAAGCAGTTTTAAAAATATTATTGACACATGGACTTTTTAATCTGGCATGTGGTAGAAGACCAAAATAGGTCATCCTAGTAATCGTCTTCCATCCAACTACTGCATTAGCTACTAGAAAATGTGCTTCTTCACTGTCTCTTCCTTCATTATTTGTCTCATACCAGTCATTTCCATTTCCTTAACTGTAACACAATCATTATGCTTCAGCTCCATGTAAGAATGAATCTATTAAATCAAATAATATCATCACTTTTACTTATAATACTGCAGAAATGCACTTCTGCTGTCCTTTTCAAATTTAAGCAATCATCATTTTTATGCTGGTAAGCTTAAAGGAAGAATGCCTCTTAGGGTAAACCTCGTAATTTACATGCAGCACAAATTATGGACAATACTGAAACCCCAATGTATGCCTCTTAAAAATTATGAAAAGAAGAAGACTGCTTGGATCAAATATTAGTACACTATATAATCTAGCCAATTACTGAAATCGCTGAGGTCCATATGTAATCTTTTATAATCTAGTACACAATAATTCACGCAATTGAAACACTGACAGGAAATCTATGCTTGCTTGCTTTTCTTCTCATTATTTAAACATTCACCCTGAGAAATAACTCTAAAAACATGAACAGTTTGTCAAATGTATAATATTCTTTTTGTAATATTGCAAAGACGTGAGAACTACATGTAGTTTAATGCTGTAGAGCATAAAAGATTAAAAAGGGAAAGACAGGTGATCCAGACTACATCTTTTTGTATAATAGGTTGTTTTAGGGCAGAAAATACACCTACTTTCATATCTGTGTATGTCCAGCGAAGATATTCTAGGCCTAAATACACCTCTAAGGCACTAGAGTAGAAAACACATGTTTTTCAGAACTTGAAAATTAACTTGCTGAATTATGCATTGGCTAATTAACTTGTGATTCTTACAAAAGACACAACGAGAATATTAATTTTTGTATTGCAGAAGGTAATCATCAGAAAGAGAGAAGATGCATGTTTGATATTCCACAGCTTCACTTTCACTGGAGTTCAAGAACAGAACAGATCTGAGCTGGCTCTGTTTACCCAGCAAATGAACATTAAAGGCAGCCCCATGTTCCCTCACTGACAAACTCAGCGGAAACACATTTTGCAGATCAGAGGTGTCAGAGTCTGAAGCAAACAAGCAAGCATCAGATGTTTCTACATATCACAGAAAAACAGTCCATAATTTCTAGCAAATCAGGTCACTAGGACTTCCAGAGACCAGCAGTTTGAAACCACGTGTGTGTGGGCATGCACAAGCACATGTATATAGATAGGCATTACAGCTGAGTCACAGATGTGATTAGAAACAAACACTAAGACTAAGGCACAGTAAAATAAATGCACCGTTTGCCCACAGTAAATATTTTTCTTCCTTCATTACATCCTGTATTAGTTTTCCAAAAAAAAATGTCCTCAGTTTTTTCCGGGCAAAATTGCTGTCGTAGGCAACACACCAGCCAAAACCAGGACAGACATGCTGCAGAAAAGAAACAACTTTATTACCAGCTGTAAATAGAAAAAACTGTCAGACTAATTTTGTCAGAGACATCTAACATTACTTTAAAATTAGAGAAAAAATTGGTATCAGAGATCAGACAATCTGTAAAAGGGAACAGCTGATTTATGAATTTCACTCTCATCTAGTTTTTGTTAATGATTCCTTGACTAATACACAGAGGAACACCTCAAGCAATGCACAAACTACCTCTACGCAGTGATTTTATAGCATACAAAGCTCAAGTACCTAGTTTGGTCCTCCAACCCTACTTTACAGCTGTCTGCATGGATAGTTTATACATATCCATACTTTAAGGGCTCTGATTTTTTATCATTTAACTGGAGTTTTTCCTATGAAAATGGAGTTACGGGAACCTGGTACTTTGTTAAACAGCAATTATGATTTCCATTTTATTGAGCCAATCTATCCAATACGCATTCTCAGCCATTCATCTGGCCAGAGTGTTAGGAAGACCAAGTGTTTGAAAGGAATTTTCCTTTGCTTAAATCCTTGGCTATTGTAATAGCCATTTCTTTAACTGCTTTTCTCCCTTGAGTAGGAGATGTTACAGTTTCCCCCACAGCTTCACAGCTGGATACGTCACAGTTTCCAAGGCCCTTTCACACCCTTGATGTGACTGTCATTTCTTCTTGCAGCAGGACTAAGGACAGGGTTAACACTAAGGAAATTTTTTTGATCCTCAGGATCAGATAACTTACTTTTTCTTTTCAAGAATAAATACATTTATTAACAAAAAAGGGTCCCAGGCCAAAACTTCATCCTTCAATCAGCACCAAGGAACACAAAGGGTGAAAGTTTATCTAAATCCCTGACTGCATGAAGAAACAAACTAGTATGAACTTCTGGTACAAGGAGTGCTGAGAAAGCATGCCTGCCAGCTGCATGTTTGATATACTTCTTCCCACAGCAAAGTGTGACCCTAAGTGAGGAGCTGTTGTTCCTTCCCTCTGAAACGCACTCAGAGCTCTCATGTCTCTGAGATATGCATCTTGTGGGTCTTTGCCACAGGCTAATCTCAGTCTGTGGGTCTCAGGTACTGAAAGTTTGGCCACCTCCACTCCTACGGAAAGTATTGCTTTCCAAGCAGTACTATTGGAAAGAAGCCAAAGTATGAACTACTTCTCAGTTTTAAGTCTGTGCACTTGAAATCTAAAGGGCTTTCCCCTTTTATGAGAACGCAAGGATAAGGATGTATAGGTGGCAGATTTTGATTATATGTTTATAAGTCGTAAAAGGCACTGCAGATACGAACTCTACTACCTACACACTAGTGTGTGTCCTTGAAATCGTATGTCACTAGAGGAAGTGGAGAAATGTTTACACATAAAGACAGTAGAGACGAAGAACACTTTCAGCACCATGTATCCACACAGGCCTCAGTACTGGGACTGGCGCTGTTTAACATCTTTGTCGGCAACATCGACAGTGGGATAGAGTGCACCCTTAGCGAGTTTGCTGATGACACCAAGCTGTGTGGTGTGTTTGACACACTGGAGGGGAGTGATGCCATCCAGAGGGACCTTGACAGGCTGGAGAGGTGGGCCAATGCAAATCTCATGAAGTTCAACAAAGCCAAGTGCAAGGTCCTGCACATGGGTTGGGGAAATCCCAGGCACAAATACAGGCTGAGTAGAAAATGGATTCCAAACCCTGAGGAGAAGGACTTGGGGTTACTGGTGGATGAGAAGCTCAATATGAGGTGACAGTGTATGCTTGCAGACCAGAAAGACAACCACATCCTGGGCTGTATCAAAAGAAGCATGGCCAGCAGGTGGAGGGAAGTGATTCTCCCCCTCTACTCTGCTCTCGTGAGACCCCACCTGGAGTACTGTATCCGGTTTTGGAGCCCCCACAAGAAGGACATGGACCTGTTGGAGCAAGTGCAGAGGAGGGCCACAGAAATAATCAGAGGGCTGGAGCACCTCTCCTATGAGGACAGGCTGAGAGAGTTGGGGCTGGTCAGCCTGGAGAAGAGAAGGCTCCAGGGAGACCTTATAGATGCCTTTCAGTACCTAAAGAAGGCTTATAAGAAAGATGGGGAAAAACTCTTTTGCAGGCTCTGTTGTGATAGGGCAAGGAGTAATGTTTTTAAACTACAAGGAGGTAGATACAGATTAGACATTAGGAAAAAGTTTTTTACAATGAGGGTAGTGGAACACTGGAACAGGTTGCCCAGAGAGGTGGTGGATGCCCCTTCCCTCGAAACATTCAAGGCCAAGCTGGGCAGGGCTCTGAGCAACCTGATCTAGTCAGGGATGTCCCTGCTCCATGCAGGGAGGTTGGACTGGATGACCTTTGAAGGTCCTTTCCAACCCTAACTATCTTAGGATTCTATGATTTTTGGATTTGCACATGACTACTGAACTGCGAAGAAAGTTAGGTCAGCATTTATTGAGATGAGGCTTGTTTTGTGCTGATATTTTTTTCTTTCTTAAAAACAGTTGAAGCAACCTACCTTTCTTAATAAGGTTGATTTTATGCTTAAAATCTTTACACTAACTCAAGTTTTAATTTGCTGAGTAAGTATCAAGGACTTATTAAATATGACATTTCATTAAAACCAATTCATTGGCTGTGGTAACAGCGCTATCTTACAGGCAGTACTACTATGAGTGTTACACACATGAGCAGAAAAGAAATTGTTCTCCCAGCAGAAAGATCTTGGCAGTGAAGAGCAGCATCAGACAACTTCAAATTCAGCTTTGCCTGGTGGTAGCCAGCCACAAAAACTAAAACAATCTAAAATGAAAAAATGTGGATATAAAATTGAAGTAACAGCCTCTAATCATAGAATAGCATAGCATTGAGACACATTTCTTCATGGTCTGAACTGGTGATCAACTTATACTCTGGACATCTAAAGGAGAGAATGCTTCATGAACAGTACTGTAGAAATCCTATTCCAAAAAGTCTCCATTCTGAGCTTAAAATAAAAATTGATATTTATAGGGAAGTTCAATATTGATTTACAACACAAGGAATAATGATCAGGGCAAAGAACTAGAAAATGGACCAGGCACATTTCCTAAATGATTGATCTCACCAGTAGTAAAAGCCCTTCACAGACAGAAAAAAAAGTATACCCAAGCTGAAACTTTAGCAGTAACAAGCCAGGGAGGATGGGTCCTGGAGGGATTTCAGTCCCAATATCACAGAACCTCCACCCAGCTCATTCACTAAGCTTCTTGGACAGCTATACTTAGCTCCGTGTCGTCGGAGCAGGTTCTGCACTGCAATCACAGGGTGCTACAGCTGACAATGCTGGCGGCAGTTTATGACAGCACAGTGATTGTATAGCTATACTGTGTCTGGTATATGTAACAGCTAGTTCAGTGCTAATTCATTATCTCTGCATTGCACTGCAATTCCTAAAGTCCACGTAGGAAGTCACACAGGAAATCAAGCGTGATCTTAAATGGAAGACGGGTCTCAGCCAAAAAAATTGAGTATCTGTTCTTCTACAAGCCTGACAGTACCAAAATCAGCAGATAGTAAGGAACAGAGATAGTCACGCCTTTGTGCACAGTGTGGAGTTAATATTTCCATGTGACAGCTGATCTTCAACTATCTTCGTCAGTACAACTCAAAAAATATGTTAGCAGGTAATGTAACCTCTTATCTGTGTGCATCAAGAACTGGGGCTAGTAACTGGGCTTGATACTTTGAATATGGTCTCACTGCCCTCAACCAACTCATTAGCTTCAATTATTCAACAGTACTACAGCAGAATGGAGGTAAATATCAAACAGATGAAAATGAACTCCAATTTTTTAACTGAACTTCATTAATTAGAAGCCATTACTGCGCAATGCATAGAAATTAAAAGCACCTAGGAGATGGCGCTTTAAAGTTGTCTCTAAGGACAGGAGGATATAACTATTTTCTACTATCCAGACCCATTACCAAGTTTTTAATTGCTAGAATTTTCAGACCCAAAAGAATACCAGGTCCTTCAAACTAATTATTAGTAAATAGTACATTCCAAGACATTCACATTGTGGAATCATAAAATTGGTAAAAAATAGAAGACAAAGGGACAGCAAGAGGTCATCTAGTCTTTTCTCAATTCCACACAGCATTATGTAACTATATTCCCATAGCGGAGGAATTCAGGATATCCATGTAATTCACTTTTAAACATCTTCAGTGATGTCTCCCCAGGTAGTACCTCACTCTCCTTATTTTTAGTCTGTGCTAATGTCTAAGCTCAGTCTGCCTCTCTGCAATTCCAGTCTATGTTTCTTTTCTTGCCCAGCATGGGGACAATTGTTACTTTCCTCTTAGCGGCAGTCTTTAAATATGTGAAGACTATTGTGATGTCTTCTTTAGTCTAAACAGCTCCACATCTTTCAGCCCTTAAATGGCAGTGAACGTGAACACTCAAGTTTCAGAAGCTCTGAAAAGGTTAGAAAGACCTTTTCACTGTATCTCACATATGGAATTCCATTTTGTTTTTCACTTTAAAAAAAAAAATCAATACAATAGAATATACTGAGGAGGATTCCTCTTTCTTGAAAAACAGAGGTGGAAAATGTATTTGCATGAAGAGTTCATAATGTTGCTCTTGATTTTTGAGAGGAAGTTGATGACAGTAAAACAAACCATTGCCTAGTCAGAGCTGCAAGCCTGACTTTATATTCCTCTAAGAGATTTCCCTTGTACGGTCTTTTTGTTTCAAGGAATAAAAATTCAGTAAAATTTTCTTGTTCTGATGAGAGCCATGGGAAGCCACAGGTCTCCCACATTCTTCTGTACATCAAGACATAACAATATCTGCCAACAGGATCTCTCTCTTTCCTTTTTTCTTAGAGGGAAATCGTTCATATCATTCCCAAAACTGCATTTACTTGCAATTTTCCCCAAATGTCCAAGGCTGCCTATGTCATTATCAAAATCTGGTGTCTGTAATGTTCAGTAAAACATATATTTCCAATAGAATATTATTAACAGTTTAGAGGTAGATCAAGCCATACTAAGTTTTTCAATACCTCACAAAATGTTGTTTTCAGGAAACCAAAATTTAAACCACGGGGTGTAGCTTTAGCTAGTCTTTGCTTCACAAGGAATAAAGGATCTTTGCTCCACAAGATAATGAAGGGAAAAAAATAAAGAAACATCTTGAAAGGAATTCTGTTAGACCATTACTGACAGGAGGTGAAGAAAGTGCTTTGAAATCCGGAAGAAGTGACCAATCTAGCAACCAACAAATGTTAATTGTTTGAAAAAGAGTAAGTAAGGAATAGAGCTATGTATCACAAGATAAAGACAAGTAAATATAATATGTCAGTGTATGAGGAAAAAAAATTTCATTGCAGCCATTATTTTCCAACACCAAAGTTTTATCTGAAACCAAACCAGTTCCTTAACCTGGTTTGGTAACAGATAGCAAGCACAAGAGATGCTGCTAACTTGACTCAGATAATTCTGTTTGGGTGCAAGTACAGAAACTATGCTTGCTGTTCTTAAATACACTCAGACTTAAGAAAGCTTCTTATACTTCTTCAATTGCTCAGCCTCAGGATGAAAAGAAACAAGTTGTATAAGCAGTCCAATAGTTAAGTTACACAGACATAGTTAGGAAATAAATAAAACTCCATATTTACTTTTACCTTTCCAAAGTTAACAGATCATGAAATATACAATAAACTTCTCCCTTTTCCTTTTCCTTCCCCCACCCAACAACTTTCAACGAATGTTCTGTGCAAATACATTGGTCTGAATGGTGGAAAACTGTTGCCTCCCATCATTTGAAAAAAATGTCTTAGCAGAGAAAGTAGCATTGCTGGATGCAATGGAGCCTTTGTTAGACTGTTTCTAGATTAAACAACTTTTTTTTTTAAACCTAAGTCATACAGACAGGAAATTACAGCTTCAATCACTAAAGTACTGCAAAGTTTTATACAACTATAAAGCTGGATGTCATAGAGGCAAAAGGCCTTTCTAAGAGGAAGTTTTGTGAGCCAGCTGATAAAATTCTAATCTCCAGTTCAGTATCTGAAGTCTTTGCTATGAATCAGGTGAGTCCAAAGTTAAAAGAAAACACGGAAAGAGAGATGTGAAAGTTATGTCATCTTTGAGTACCATCAAAAATAAACTACACAGAATTTGTCTGTTTCACATTAAGTATAACTCAGGTGCATAGAAAAGGAGAAAAAAAAATCCCAACAAATTATTTGAAAAGAAGAGAAGATGCTAGAGAAGAGAAGAGAAGACCCAACTTGATCTTTGTGGCACTCAAATTCTCTAATTTTATAAAAAAATCCAGATGCCTCTCCCTCTACAAAGATGCTGAATTCTTGTGAAACATGCTGAATTCTTGTGAAACATGCTGAATTCCTCTGACAACACAAGTGAAAACATGCAAAGGGAAAGTTATTTAAGGGTTAATGCTACAAGTATATAAAAACCACTACATTGTTTTTTCACCACTTCTCACTATGCTGAAAGAAGAACTGGACACTGATTTTAACAAACTCTTTCCTTCTTGATAGTAAATTTATATTGCCAGCAACCCTGAATATGGGAGTAAAAATTATTGAACTTAATCTTTCTTTAAATTTGGAAATGTGGTCATGTGTTCTTGATGTTTGGTTGCAGTGATGCTATTCTGCATTTCTTAATATATTACTGGATTTCCAATGGTTCTCACAAAAGCATTTGTCAGGAATCTACTGCAACTACAGTAGCCCAAAGTACAATGAACAGAAGAGAGATTAACACTAGATGGCAATATGCTTTCGCAAAATGTTTCTCTGAGGTACCTGTTGATATAGGTAAATATTTTTCCACCAATTACAGTATTTCTTAGTTCTTGTGTAGTTTTAGGCATACAGTTTTTATTTGTCTAGCACTAAAATAAACTTTTCCTTCCATGCTATTGCATTTTTATAAT
This sequence comes from Tetrax tetrax, assembly GCA_009806455.1. NCBI lineage: Eukaryota > Metazoa > Chordata > Aves > Otidiformes > Otididae > Tetrax > Tetrax tetrax. The sequence goes on from WHYT01016045.1 coordinate 51,407, forward strand.
TGTTTGCTTTAAATTAAGTTTAGAAAATACTCTGATCTAGAGCTGATCAAACAGAAGAGATTTGTAGTTTAATTGAAAGGATGTTATGAATTCATGAAGAATCATATGATGAACATTGAGCAATTCTACCACACTTGGTGAAATGTAAATCAAAAGAAAGTTTGTTTTGTGGGCTACTGCCTTGCATTTACTGATGTCAATCAGAACATGAACCTAATAATGTGTCTGTTAAACTCAGGATTCCTTTGGGTAGCGTTTTTCTCCATTACAGGAAGCATTAATTTTAATTATCCATTTTGTGCTCATGCCTAAGCATGAAGTCCAAGTCAGTTATGCAGGTAGAATAGTTTGGGTTGCACTACAGTTATCCAAGGTACTTTGGCTGGCTTACCTGTACTTAGTGTAGCGCTTTCCCAAATTCCTTGGAAAGCCCAGCATGTTATAAATCAAACCTATAAACCTACACTTTGTAAAACTAAACCCACATTATAATTATCAACTAAGCTGCTGATTAATGGGTTGCTTGGTTGTTTCCAAGAATGATTAGTATTTGAAGGTAACATTAATCTGTCTCAGCAGCGGCAGCAGTCAGAAAGGCTTTGGCCAAGTCCCTGCATTACTTTGAGCGTATCTTCTTTCTACTGGCACTTCTTTTTCTATGAAAACAGATCCTTGAAGCTATTGCCACTCCCACACACAGCTTATTCTCCCTCCCACCAACTCAGTAAGAAAAAGATCACAAAACAGAACAATAGATTAACTGCCAGTACCATTTTGTCTGCTTACCATTTTAGCTATTGCCCTCTGCATAGTTTGTCTCACATTTCTGCAAAAGGCACTTTTGCATCTTTTGTATTTTAATGGAAGTATCTGTGGAGACAAACATGGACTACACAGGATTATAGTAGGTAAGAAAACGGAACATCTTTTTGAGGTACTTTGTTGAGGCAGATCAAAATACCTGACAGAACAAGCTCAATGTCACTTCTAAATCAAATGGAAGTCTGCAAAACATCTCAATTTTTATACCCCTGATATGCAATATTTACTTTAGTTCAATTTATTGTGAGAGAAAGTGGATATATGACCTAAAGCAAAAAATATACAGTGTGCTTCTAACAATCATATTGACAGTCAATGAAAATTTCACTGATAAAAGTCACATTGGAAATGCCAAGGAGAAGTTTGAAGTAATACCACCGTGCAGCCTAGTTAGTATTAATAGACATCGTGCAGCAACATAAAACCACAGTCATCCATTATAACAGTTCTGGCAGTTTCATTCACAAAATGTTTGTGGCAATATTTACATCAATCACCAGCCTCTCAAAAAAACACTTGATCAAAAAAGATTTGAACTGTGCCACGAAAGTATGCCTAAGTACTAGCATAAAATGCTTTACTGGTTAAAATGAACAAAAGCAAAATAGCCAAAAACCCAAGAATCCGAAGAGACTGAATGACGGTAACAGAACAGGAATAGTACAGAAAAAGGAGGATAATAGTTCTGAAGCAAATAGCTAATTTATTAATTTGTCACTCCTAATTCAGAATTTAAGTACCAAAATCTAAACTATCCATATGTGTAAATGACGCTCATTATCAGCAAGATCCAATATTAATGATAAATTGTTAGCTTACATTTGACCTCAGCTTGGGATTTTATAAAGGACTTTTTGTTATATTCCAATAAAAATAAAAAAGTTGTTGAAAGAACATTTCTTCTCTCCCACATATTTGCATTTGAAATCTTGCAGCATTGTGCTAGGGCATGATCAGAAATCATTCCAGCTGAGCAGAACAATTGCTTTAATCATAGTTATTGTAGCCTACCTCAAAGTTAAATATAATTATTAAAATTTAAATAAAGCAGCAATCCAAACCCCTCAGGTATTCTAAGGTACACAAGGACAATAGCTCGATGCTTGATTACACACAGAGAGCTTGTTGTTTGGACTTATGTCAGCACTTGGATGAAACACTTCTGGTTTATGCACAATCTAGACACCTGTGATGACAACTGGCTGGAAGAAAATGTTCTTTTCCTCCAGTATGAGAAATATCTCACCTCCCATTGTCAAAACAACATGATCCTGTCAGTCCCATACAACTCATTAGTAAGTCTAAATGACTTGATAGTGTTAGTGGTCTAAAGATTTTTGTCTCCTAGCAAGTTGCTACAAACCTCTTTCCTGCAGTGGCAGTGTCTGGTTACAGCCATCCATCATACCCAAGCAGGGGTGCTTGAATTCATTCACAGAATTTTGGGAAAAAAGAATAAAGGGCTTTTACACTGTACAAAATTCAGGTTTGTGACTCACTGATGGCCTAAGACTAATATAAGCACCACCACTGGGTGGAATAATGCCAGCTAAATCCCTTTGTTCTGATATTACAGTAATCATCTGTTAAGACACAAATACCAAACTGCATTTCAATCTGCAGCTCCTCCACATCAATCTTGCTTCTCTTGATTTGTGTATTTTATGATGACAGAGGTGAATCACATGGAACTGGAAAGAAAGTGCTCACATTTAAGAGCTTTGTAGTCCAGCAAAACTCCAGAGGAAGGCTGGATCTGGGATTTTATCTCTTTTTTTTTGCATCAGCACAGGGATCTAGTTTTTTAATAATGCTTTTTCATCAGAACAAGTGGAGAAAATGGGGTTTAACATCTTCATTTTCCTGTATTTTGAAGCCCCTGCAAGCCAGTGAAATAAAAGATACCTCCAGCTCATACCAAATGAGGATCTGGAGCAGCAGATGCACATATCCCAAAACATCATAAAATGCAGAAGATCAGAAGGTGCTGAGAACAACACCGGTGGAAGAACAGCTGTGTAAACCTCAAGGGAAATATATTTAGAAATAGTTCATCAGCTTCAGTGCAGTTACTCTGTATTTGCATCAGTGTAATGGAGAAGAAGCTGGCCACTGTGTAAAAAAGTATTTTATCTCAGATTGACATAAAGAGTGCAGCTTTGAACCGAAACAGAAGGCAGTTGCCTAGACTGCTGAATGGTCTAAGAATGACCACAGGCCCACTCCTTAAAAGTCCCAACACCAACTGCTATCTCCTGTCTTCTGCTGCCATTATCTGAAAGATCAGATAATATAGGGCGGAAGGTGATGTTTTCTGCCAGTGGCAGCAAGAACACCTCGCACAGCTCTTTAGGACTACTGTTATCATTGCAGGTTACTCTCTTTGCAGGGCATGGATGGTCCGTTTTGTTCATACTCCTGACAAGCCTTGACCCAGCTCCTCAGGACAGCTGGGCATGCCTCTAACTCAGCCTTAAAATGGGCCAAAAGAATATTGCATGCCAGCACTGAAATCATTAACAGAAAGTGTTTATCTGATTGGAGCAGAATTCTTTTTGAGGTGGGGTAATGTGTCCCTGCGGCACAGGCATGGTGACATGACGTGCCTTTGTTTTCCTAACATGAAGGACCAAAGAAGTCTATGTTAAGCATTAGCCAAGTAGAGGCAGCGGATACCTATCTATTTAGACACAAGCAAGTGACTTGGAGCTGGAATTTTTTGTTCTAGCTGTTAGTTTATTGTAGCTGAATGAATGATATCCTCACTTTTCTTTATCATTTAATCACAGTGTGCTAGCAAGAAACAAACAGGGACACTGCAAACCAGAGGAAACATTGAACTGTGTTTAGGGACAGATACAACCCTGATCTGACTGGAGCTGAGGAAAGAAGTCACGGAAAAAGCATGGAAGTGGACATGACATAGACATCAAAACTGCAAAAGCCACAGAGTCATGACTTCAACACCAGAGACTGGAATAAGTATCCCACTACAGGACATTTAAGGGAGGGAGAAGGAGGGGAGGCAGGGTGGAGAGGTTGAAGTACTCCTACACCTGCCTCCTTCTCCCCCCACTAGTTCTACACTAGATTCTTCTCCTAACATACTTATCAGTGTATCTTCAACTGATTCTGACCCTCCTTCACTGCCAATGAAGAAGTAGCATATCAAGCTGCAAGTCCAATCCTACACTATGTTTAAATACCAAGCACATTTAACCCTACACTTAAAAGCTGGGGGAGAAGATAAGCATTACAGCTTGGAAAAGATTCTTCATATTGCAGTTTGCGGGTAGAGGGCCAAATTTTGTCCTTTGGATTGATAAGCTTTTAAACACAGTAATAGCACTTAAACCTTGAACCTACTTTAAAGTGCTGAAGGACTGTTAATGAAAACTTACATTCCCTAAACAATGTCAAAGATCCAGCAGCATTTCCTAACACACTGACATTTCAGATATCACAATACAGGACACAACACAAAGTCATACTTTTACTTGCTTAATAACATTATGTTTATCATGATCCCATAAATATTTCATCAAGTTTATTGGTAAGATAAAGGCATACGATCTACACCTCATATATTTTCCCTTGTACTTCCATGGCAGTGAGGGATGCTTATTTATTGTCTTTATCATTATCTTCTCATCTTCCACCTTCAGCTGTTGTTTTAACACAGGCTGCAGACATATTAAAGAATGAGTTACCTTGACTTTGAAAGCAGCTATAGTTTTCACACCTCTCACTGCTTGCAACAAGGGATTTCTGCAGGTATGAGTTAGCTGCCAAGAAAGCTCCGTCTCCTGCTCTCTAGAGTTTCAGTCTCGGGAACAATGGGCACAGCACACTGTTTCATTTTCCCTCTATGACCTTCAGCAGGAACAGTTAACCAACATAGTGTACTTTAAAATAATTCCAGCCCTTTATGTGTCTTTCCACGTAATTAGCAGCAGATCAGAGGAAGCAAGTCATGTCCAAAGTAAGAGTAATTTCACCTTCCTTGTTAAAGAAATCTCATACAAAGTGTGAAGCAATGGGTGCTTAAAAAGAATATAGTTAAAACTTTCTGCTGTCCTTGCTAGATGTATCTACAGTATCTGAAGAACCTGAATGGACCCTTGCAATTCTGAGACCTTGCCTATTTTTTTTGCAGCGGTATCAGTTGGTCTAATTAAAAACCTTGCCTTGCAGAGCAGCATATTTGAAGAGTGGCATCTAATGCCATGTTCTCTAGAAACAGCAAAACACATTCTCTTCAAAGAGTTTTTTGAAGTATGGCAGCAGTGGAGGCAAGAAAATGTACAAGGTTTGAATAGCTTTAATCACTTGACCCATATCTCCCCCAGCTCCCCAGCTCCCTCATCTAAAAAAAAAAAAAAAAATAAAAATTCTTTCTCCATAAATGTGGGCAGCTCCCCATATTATTCTATTTCTGCATGAGTGTATTAGACTTGTCAGGCACAAATCAGAAATCACAGATAAACCATTTTGCACAACAAAGTCTGACCTCTGACTGTTTCATGGGGGAAATTGCTTCAGCTCTGACAGATGTGAAAGCATTGTTACTTCAGGAAAGAGGACTGATCCCTGTAGACAAGCCTATATCTAATAATTACAAAGGAAAGTTTTGTTATTTGTGCCTTAAACTAGCTTGAGATTATATAACCTTTTTGGGTAGCAACATGATTTTTTTTTTCAGTACATTCTTTTAAAGTGTTACATACAGAGAGCTTTTGATCACTAAGAAATCACCCTCAATTTTTACATATTAACAGGGCTTTCATTAACACATGAAAGTGACTGAACATAGACCAACAAGCTTATAAGATCAATCCTGTCTCTTGCAACACTGTCTCCGAGCTAGATTTTTCCTTTATTTAAAGTATCCTGGAGAAATGACAGAAGCAACTCTTGATTTATGTATGCTGTAACAATGAGTGTTTGCAGCAAGATAAATTTGAAAATAAAAAAAAATTACCTAACTATTAAATTCTGCAGGATAGTTCTAGAAGACAGTGGCACACACTTTGCCACTGGAAACATAGTCAATCGACTGTGAAGATGAAAATTTCATTCATGTATCTCCATTTTTTCTAAATCCCTGCTCCTGTGCAGCAAAACCCTCTGCTCTTTATTCCTACTACAGACCACAGCCAAATCCAGGGAAACATCCTTTATAAAAGAGCAATTGTCAGCACGGCTCCTTCTAGCTTTCTAGTACAAAGTGTTCAGAGAAGACTGTGTGAGCACTAGGAATGAAAATGGCTTACTACCTCTTTTGGGTACAGCAAGAGACAACAGAGTCTACAGCATTTACAATTTTGAGAAGGCTGACTGACCTGCGCTAAATCCTAGCTTAAATTATAGAAGGCAACTTCTTTACGTTCACCTGCCTTCTTGCAAGTGCCAGGGGCAGGAATTGGAGGGCTCAGAGATTACATTTTATGCTATACAGAGGACACAGAAGCTGAGCACAAGTGCAAAATACACTTTTCATTTCACAAATCCCCTGGAAAGCACTAATGCAATAAGTGAAGAAAAAGGGAGGAGGAGGCAAGTTCACAGCCCACTTTCAGTCTTTACCAAGCACAACTCCTCCCCTCTTAGCCACATATCTACCACATCACCACATCCAGTCAGGGACCTCGGTGTGCAAAACAGCTGAAAGCTACCCTCAGGATGAGAGCAAGGCAGCTGATGTGTGGAATTTGGAGTCTATGTTTCATGTTCTGTCTTTTCTGCATCTTTCTTCACGAAACAACAGCTAAAAGAAAACTGAAGTTTCTGTCTGTAGTAAGTAGATAGTTCATGGGCAAAGGGAATTTCTTCAAAACTTGTCACTTACTGCTCTTCTTTTACTCTACGATAGGGAGGAGGGGGCACTTTTTGAATATTTAAGTGTTTCTTGCATATTCAAAATTTGCTATTACATTGTACAAAAAAAAATCTAAATAAGATTTTATAATTCTTCCTCCTTTGTGCAGTCCTAGATGAACTTAACTTCCTGTATTGACAAAGAATGCTTTTTTTTTTTTAAATAACACCGAGAGAGGAATGACATAGGATTCTTTTTTAAATTGTGAAAGAGGATTTAATAACTAAGTATCATCAACTGTGCAAAAACCCTCTTTATCATGGAGGAGTTTCCACTTTTCCAGTGGTTTCAGTGGGTTAACCTGTAAAACAAATTTCAGTATGTGAAACCCAAACAAGTGTACAATGACATTGAATAAGCAATATAGAACCAGTGCTGTGAAACCAATGCTGTTTGCAAATACTGTGACATACCATTTGTTTGTAGGAAGCTTGAATCTTGTTCTGAATACCGCACATACTTGTAAATCACTTATATACTTTTTGTGCTGCAGTTTTCACTTTTCTTTCTCCCTATTTGGATTAAGAAATAAAAAAAAAATCAGTTGGTAAAATTTTAAAATTATATGACACATATCTACAAATATGCTGGATAAGGAAAGAATTCATTGCAGGAATGAAAACTCTTGCTGTATCTTTCATATGAAGTGAAATTCCACAACAGGTTCAATGCTTTCAGAGTAACAGTTTAGTCTGGATTTAGATATTAGATGGCACTTGCACCACCTCTTGTGATGAAGAAGTCAACACATGGCTTTTTAAAGCTAATTTCTAAGAAAAGAAAGAGTGCTTAAGTTAGCCATAGAAACTGTATGTAGAGCAGTTGTTTGTTTTTTTTTCCTTCGAATTCCCCGTGTGTCTCATCAAGATATTAATGAATTTCCGGAAAATTACTTACATGCTTCTGTTTGCTTTCTCTTTATTTAATGTTGTGGTCTATACCTCCTAAAATATACAGAACCTCTTTAAAATATATTAAGATATTGTACAGTTTTTACAACTTGCAAAAATGTATTTGAGTTAATTACTTTTCAAATACCTAGAAAAAAAGAAGAGTTACATTTGTCTAAATAAATCAAACAGTTATTGTAGCTATCTAGACCCAAGACAAGCACCATGAATATATGTAGCATCTGTCAGATACAGTACTCACTATCATTGTATATTACTTGTGACTGCACTAATTGTATCAATCACAAAAATCCCAGTAATGTGAAGGGAATTCCATCTATTTTATCAGGTATTTCGCCATGGTGATCATACCCCACTGGAGTTTTTTCCAACTGACAAGCACAAAGAAGTTGCAAGGCAGCAGGGACACGGACAGCTTACCAAGGTGCGTTTGCTTACGTGGGCCAGGCCTCTTTCCTCTCACGTCACCTCCCTTGAAGAAACAGGAGTAAGAAACCAGCTTCCTATGCCTTCACTCATCTATGGCTAAATCATTCCACATAGACACTATGCGAGCTCAGCACTACATGCCAGCTTGCTCCAGGGCATGGAAGGCTTTGAGACTCAGGTGTCAGGATTTAATAACACACATATTAGGCAAGTTGGGGCAGAAGCCGAGGCCAAGCACATACCCCAGGAAACCAGATGAACAATTCCAGCAACAGAAAGAGATGATCGCATACACACACAGTGGGCCACATCTGGCACTCTGGATAAAGCCCTGAGTAACTTGGTCTGACTTCATAGTTGATGCTGCTTTGAACAGGAGGTTGGACTAGAGACTTCCTGAGGTCCTTTTCAACCGGAATTATCCTATGACTTAGAAATGGACTTCAGGAGGCAACAATCACTGTACTTGAGAATCCAGTGCAGAGTAATGATTACCTGAGCAAAGCAGAATGTATTTCAATTTAGGCCAGGAAACACCAAGTACAAGTAAAAAGATGACAATATTGAGACCATTACATGGTCTACAGGGACATTGCATGGGATTCTCATGTTACGTGTTTACAAAACTATGCTGCCAGGTTTGAAAATGTTCAGCAAATAGCTACTAAAATGCTGAGGCTGGAAAATCCATTTGCTGTGAGAGTAGAGAATTGTCTACCCTATGTTCAACATAGAGATTAAGTCACTTGGTTCCATCTTATTGCTTCTTATCTTATGGGAATAAGATCTGTGATGGTAAAGAATGCATCACAATGTCATGCAAAAGCATAACAAGATCCAGTGGCAGAAAGGTGGGCACATGGGCAAGAACCAAGAATCAAATGTTTCAGACTCCTGATTATAATTAACTATTGCAGCAAAATACCTGCAGGCTTGGAGGACTTTTACTTGAAGTCTTCTATTCAAGATTTTCTGTCTTCCTGAAAAGTAAGATCTTCCTCAAGCTAAAACTGTAGCCTCCATATATAATCACCAGTCATATTCTACGGCATTCATACCCTGGACATGTCTTCATGGACAGGTGCTTGCTCTGTCTGCCCTCACAGTTAATCAGCTGTGAGCCAGCAATAGAGCAGAAATTAGACAGACGGTGCTGGGATACCTCTTTGTGTGCTTTAAGTCACCCTGAGCCTCAGACAGTCTCACTAGCTTGGATAAACATACACACAGCTTTCCATAGAGCAAAAAGCAAGCCTGCATCTATTAGGAAGACATATCTAATATTATCCAATACTGTAAACATAGCCATTTTACTGTTTTTTTTCTCCTGTCTTGTTTCCTCCTGAACTTTAGAAAGGAAAAAGGTCTTTATCAAAAGAATATGAAATATTACCTAATTTTTCAGCTGTAGGAATGAATGCATAGAACACTTCTTGAGTGTCTTACACTGATCTATTACATCTACAGCTTGGCATACAGCAACAGTACAAGCTCGGCCAGTACATGCGGAGGAGATACTCTTACTTCCTGAGTGTTGTATACAAGCAGTATGAGGCAAGTACCGGATCTGGGAGGGAGGATGTTTATCATGGATGGCTAATGGGGCTTCCTGAATGCATGAAAGTCTGAACCTGTGTTGTGGTTTTGTTTAGTGAGGGGGGCCTAAGGTGGTAATTTCTGTAGGAAACTGCTACAAGTTGCTCCCCTTTGTTCAGTGGACTCAGCAGGGCCTAGGGCGGACCCGCTGCTGGCCAAGGCTGAGCCGATTGGGAGCAGAATGTTCCATGATAGCACCTCTGCAATAACGTATTTAAGAAGGGGAAAAACAGAAAAAAAAAAAAGAAAAAAAAAAGAGAAGAGAAGATGTGACGAAGGTGAGCGGGGGCAGAGGCGCAGAGGGGGAGGCGCAGGCCTCCGGGGCCTTGCAGGCCTCACCCTCTGGCCCCTCACCAGGCAGACGACTGGGCCCAACTCAGCCCAGTCTGGCTGCAAGAAGTGGAGAGGAGATGAGATGGATGATATGGTTGGAGACTACTTAATAACCATCAAATTCAATGTCATTTCAAAGTATTCGTTAAACTGTGGCTCAACATTTATTCAGGCTGATTGTTAACGTGTTCACGTGTAAACGTGAATGGTTTTTTAAGCTGTATATCAGGTTCAGCTGCCTCACTGTTATATGGCAGAGTATCTATGTCACGTATTTCTAATTCTACACTTCCATATGGAGTGTCGATACAGATGAGTTTTCATTTAGGGTCCAGCTGTTCAGTGCATAGAGGATATCCCAAAGCCTAGATGGTCAAATGGAGTTGGTCTTGTACTTTTCACCACGACTCCTAAGAGAATTGTTACCATGTTGCAGCTCCCTTGTCCACCGAAATTTTATTCCGGCTCCCTGTTCTAGCTTCACTGTTTCTCCCTCCGCCATCTTTCTTACGGTCCTTCATCATCCCACTCTACTTTAATGTCATCTTCCCCAGCACAGTATGACTCCCTCTTTCCTATCAAGAGGAAAAAAAAAAAACAAACTAAACCAACAGGAGAAATGACCTTCCAAAACTTTTTTTTCCCCCTTGCTTCAGATTTATGTTCAAAGCACTGATTGTGATCACACACTTATGAGTGCTCAGGCAACTCTTGCTGGGCTGTACCCACCGGCACAGGACCAGATTTGGAACCCCAGAATCCTTTGGCAGCCAATTCCAGTTCACACGGTACCACTGTCACAAGATAATGTGAGTATAAACTAGGGCATTCGCTTTCCCTTAATCATTATTAAAATACTTAGGATATGAGATGAAGGGACAGGATAAAGGGCATGGTAAAGGCAATGAAAAGGACATTATGTTACAAGCATTGGGCAGAAAGGTCTAATTATCTGAGCAGAAATATTGCCAAGAGTTTCCACAGGAATGGACTTATGTATCAGAGACCTGGAGTTACAGAAAAAGGAAGAAAAACAGAAGTCTTAGGTACAGAGAAAAAGAATTAATCTATAATGTGCATAAACCACTATAGAAGTAGACTAATCCTAAACTTATGACAAACATTACTTGCTTTGTGTAAGAAGAGAAAGCATACCTATTCTCACTGGTGCTCCAACATTTCTTAGTCTGCAGCCAATGGAAAAGACAAAAGAAAGATCCTGAGATTTTCATTACAGTGAGAATTGAGTCACAGGGTTGTTTTTCATGCACTTTGAACATAAGTGCATGCACTTTGAGAATTAGTGGAAAAAGTAAAAGGGAAAAGGAAGGAGGACTCAAAGATTTAAGAACATGAGTTCATAGGACAATGTATTTATTCATCTCCCTTCCTCAACTCCTCACCTTGGAGCCATAAGGAATTATGTGGATAGAAGCTCCGTAGCCTGCATATACTTGTCCTAGAGGGGAAAGCTGGGAGCTGAGTGGAGCAGGAGTTTCCCATTTGTGGAAAACCTCTGGTAAAAAGCTAGGAAAGATCAGGAGAGTATAGTATGAGTTCCAGTTTGGGAGAGGAGGTTTGCACAAGTGATGCAAGACAAATTGTGTGGGCTTACAAGTCTAGTTAACACAGTCTGTGATGCTAGGGGAACAAGGTTAAATAGGGACGTGAAGCAATGGTTCTCACCTCAGGGTGATGAGAGCGTGAAGACGGAGGATATGGAGAAACGTGTCTTCCTGTTTGTGCACACAGCCTGAGGTAGAGTCAGGGACTGCTTCTGATATTGTCGTAGATGGTAGCACCCCAGCAAACAGTCAAGAATATCTGGCCAGTATCGACACCACTAGCAAACTCAGCAAGCAGGTGCTACACCTCATTCACATCTAGGGGAGCAAGTAAGTTTATTCAAACAAATCATAAAGTCACGAACACATACACATTTTCCATACTTTTTTTAAACTATTTGTGTTTTAACTCTCTTCGTCTTTATATATACAGGCTAAGCTTGAGACCATATGTATCCTGTGACCCAAAACAAGTGTCCATCATTTATTGGTAAAAGTCATGCCTGTTCATGAACCTATGGTTATAATTCAGAAATACTTTCCTAACTTCTGGAATATATAGATAACATTTCTAAAAAGATCGAGAAACTGCTGTGAAGCTTTCCAAGCTAATTATCCCTTCAGGACTCTCAAGTTCTTTTAAAAGTTCTTTTAACTGTGGGACTATATAGACAGAGCTTTATTACTGGAAAAAGAACAAAAAGCACATTAGAGAAAAACACTAAGACTATCTCAGTGTCAAATTTTGTTTTAACTTTTGATTAAAATCTAACACAAAAAACTTTAAACAAGAATAAACTCAGTTTAGCTTAGATAAATGGATTATTGAATTCTTAAATTATCTCAGTCACATGTAACCTTTAACCTTCATATATCTTGAATTAATGAAAGGAAAAACTGAGTTATAGAAACTTCAGAAGTTTCTACATTTTAGCTGAACTAAATGAAGCTGTGGTAAGTCCACTTAATACAGCTGAGTATGCACAAAGACTCGTATTGCAGTCCTGCTGCTGCTTGGTAATTTGTTGCAAAACAGTGATGGTGTGTTTAAAGAAAGACTGAATATGATGAGTGAAATCATCCCTGGAGAAGCCAATCACAAAGCAGTTTGTGAGGGCATATGTTAATCTTCCATCAAGGGACAAATTTAATCTTGTGTAAATTAATCCTTTAACTTTGAAATACTGCAGCTATTACTCCTCTGAACATTTGCAGATTATTTCAGTAAGTCGTCATCAGTATGACTCTTAAAGTCCTGAAGATGAATATCCTTGAAAACTACATTCCCAAATTATTTTTCAGCTTGCCCTAACTAGTGCAGCCAATCAGAACAACAATCCTGCAAGGGTATATTGAATTGCAGAACAAGAAGCACCTTGCCTAACTAATGTTTTGCAATTTTCTTTCCAGTTGCTATACTTACCTTTCTCACACTGCCCAAGATACAACAAGCTTCTGAAAGAAACCTTTGCAACAAGGGATTTCCAAAGGCAGTTCAAGCAGTACAGGGTAAAGTATTTTCAGTTCTGGAAATCTAATTTAAAAGTACCACTTCTGTCAACTTTATCTAACAGGTAGGTTTAAAAAATGGCAGTCAATATGATCCTTCCAGATCTCTAATCTTCATAATGGGTGTAGACAACACACCCAAAAAACTATTACAATGTTATAGATCGAGCTGGACCGGGCTATTCTCATCAATAGAAAATTGCAAGTCATGGAAAAAATTATTGACTACCTGGCAAAAAACCAGTCCACCTACCTTTTAGAAGAGCAGACAAAATAAACACTCAGATCAAATCAGTGCCAATAACTCAAATCACTCCAATATCTCTCTGTTTACTCCCATGTAAACTCCCAAATAACTCTGTTGTTAGTTTAGATTCCTCTTTCACCACAGAACACTCACACCTCAACTCCCCAGATTTTCTATAATAGCCTCAGTGCTCTCTCAAGTACTTGTTCATGTCTCACGCCCAAAGTCTTCATTCAGGTTCTCACTTATGTTTCATTCTTGCCTCTGTAAGGTAGTCTTTCCTTTCCTTCTCCACCATCAAAATCTTTGCCATCAGTATGTAATCACTTGTCTATTCTTCTGTTACCTTCCTCTTCACAGGTTTATTCAAAATGACACTGTCAACTCACCTGTTTTTCTATAATTTTTAACCACTGACTTTAGTCATCTATCTCTGGCTCAGCATCTGGGTATTACATGCAAGTGAATCATCATTCCCAGTTTTACCAAATTTACGTCATACCTCCCTTCCGCTTGGTACCAACATCAGAATAATTCTGTTTATCACACTTCCTTTAAGCACTTTTTGGATTTCTGCCAGACTTCCTCCTATAGCTGTGTCCCCTATACTCTAACCCCTCCTGAACATTTCCACCAAGCATATACCACCATCATACTTCAAATCCGAACTCAGATCATGAATCATTTCTATGTGAATAGGCCAAATTCTCTTACCACTAGACAATGGTTCATTGCTTAAGTGCAAAGTACAAAGATTTTTTTTTTTTTTCCAAAAATTTCTACGTGCTAGTATGGCAGTCTGTAGAAGTTATGTAGAAAAGCCTGGTGTGCTACAAGTTTCCCTTTTTGTATTCCAGCCATTTCTGAAGTTTTTAGCCACTCATACAGGACACCCATTAAAGAAGTTGAACAGCAAAAGAATTTGGAAGCTCGCTGACACTTTACAATATGAGGTAAATAATATAAAGAAAATTCGCAAGGTCCAATAGAAATACTTAAAACTTCCTCAAAACTGGTTTTAGCTCTTATTTCTATTGTTTGTAAGACATAGAAAGAGGGTAGGTCTGTGCTTCCAAACCTTTTTGAACCATAGACTATTTCCAGCTTATTCCCCAGAAACCGTCACCTAACATCAAACTTGCAACTGAAAATCCTGTAAAGAAACTATGACTGTGTGAGGCTGCTGTGGGTCATCCACCACTATAAGGAACACAAACCAATGGCCTACCAAATCCAACATTCTGTCAGTGACTGTATATGGAGAACCAGGCAAAAGGATGCCTTTGGATAAAATTGTCTTATACTCCCAAATGTATCACAGAGATACACAGGAATAAAATTAGTTGTTGGCAAAGAAACATAAGCATCCTTCCACGAAGACTGTATGCAAATTGTATAAGCAAGAGAAGCCACAGTTTGCATATGGACAGTAGTGGTCAGAGTATTTTCAGGAATTAAGCAGCCATTGGAATGACACAGATACCTATTTGTGCAAGTTTGGGAACCTGTTCTTAGCAAAGGAACCAGGCACATTACAAAGAGGCATGAATTTTATAACAAAAGGGATACTGTAGTGCCAAACAGGTATCTGGGTCCCACAGTCTGTTACCTCTGATTGGGATTTGAAAAAATCCTGAGTGCCCATAGTTGAGCAACAAACCCCACTTCATGTCACTTCAAAATCTAGACTTATCTCAGCTGAAGCAAGTGAAAATTGCAGAGTCTTGTGTTAAAAATTTATTGTTATAAACAGCACAGCATTAGCTAAAAATGCTTTAACGTATAATTATTTTAAAACTCAAATATTAATGATAAATTGGTCACCAATACTAGAAAATGCCTTAGAAAACTGAGGCAGTTTTAAGGTGGATTTCACAAGCAACATGTAATACTTGGGTGTGTATTACCTCTGTCCTGCAGTTTCTGCAAAAGTCCAACTTTGGTCAAGGCACTCTTGGATGGAATGTTATCCAAGGCCCTAAGTTAAATGAAATGTTAAAATGTTGGGACACCTCACAGTGATTTCAGTAATTTTCTGCCATAAAAGTCCCTCTCACCCTTTCAAGCATACAAAGAGAGATTTCTTACATAATTTTTTAAACACAATTCATGAAACTACAGTAGCACACATCTCTCTGTATTTGTTATTATCAGCTAGGCGTCATTTGACTTTCAGGTTGCCTGGAGACTGAGGTGCTTGCTTGCCTACAGCACTGTCTTAAACAGCAGCAACCAGCCAATACTTTCCTCAAGACACAAATCACATTTGTCAAAAGAGAAGGCAATACATTGTGACCTGAGCTGGTTTAACCTAACATGTTCTATTGTTTCACTTGTTTAAACAAATCCTTTAAGTAGTTGACATTTTCTTTAGAACTTGTTGTTACAAGAACACTCCACCTGGTGAGCTCAGTCTAATGGCTCACATTCACAGGGGTTACATTAAACTGAAGGAAAGATAGCAGCCTTGTTTAAACAGGAATTCAGAGTGTTGGGCATATTTTTCTTTCTCACAGTTGTGACCATTAATATATCTTGGGCTATGTCCCTAGGGAAAGACTAATCCATTCCACTTTAACTTCAGGACTGCGTCAGCATCCGATAGACTTGGTATATATAGGTATGAATTCCATCTATATGTCTAATGCCTATACACATACCTCATACTCCGGTACATTCAACTTACAGCTATACATATTCCTACTTGATCTGTGGATCTCACTTATATCTCAGAGTTGCCAGGCCTTAAAATCCTGACACCTATACAGGATTTGCTTCAGGAAAGATCTCCTATGTACGCAAGTGGATGGCTGAAAAAGAAAGAGTCATAAATTTAATTTTTTGCACCTGCCAACTGCATTAGCAACTGGCATAAATAATGCCAATTGCTTTTTCCATAATAATTTTTAGTATTATATTTCCTCTTCCTCTGAACACTGCCCTTCAAATTTGTTTTAAGCAGTGTGATGCCATAAATAAGAATTCTATAGCTGTCTAAATGCAAAATACAGTAATTATTTTATTATAAAGAGAAAATGTTACTTGAGTGGAATGTTCAGAGTTTATTTTGACAAGAACTTTGTACCAGAACAAACAACATTTAGCAGTAGGAATCAGTAAGAAATTCATCATGTTTTCTTTCTTCACTGTAGGATATTAACAATTACACTTTACCTGTTTGGGCTACTCATGGTGTCAGGACCAAGCTGATAAAGCTGTCAGAATTGTTATTGCAGGCGGAATTCGGGTTCCACAAACAAACACAAAAATCACGTTTGCAGGGAGGTAAGCCAAATTCTTACCCCATTTAAAACCAAGAATAAATGGGAGAGAAGAAAGGGTATGTAATAAACATTGCTACCGATTCCATAGTAGAACTGTGAAAGATCCATGATGTGGATATTGGTGATCAGCACTAAAAGATTTTGACTAATGGGAAAAGAGATGGTGAGGATACGAATCACAAATATCCTAATCCAATATTAATAAAGGTATAAGAAATCCAAAGTAATATATAGATTCTTGCTGAACTGAATCAAGTCTGAATTCAATGTAAGCCACCATGCTTAACATACTTAACATGATTATTTGTAATAATTTCTGGGATGGTAACTTTGTTGCTTAACAGTCTTCAAATTCCATTACTACGAGTACTAAAATGAGACTATTAAACTGCTTCTAAACTCAGTAAACAGTAGCTGAAATTTAGAAATAGTTTATACCTTTTTAATCACTCATCCTCCTCCATTCATCCACTGTCAACCTTTGTGCCTTGTTTTTGTTTTATATGGACATTGTACAGTCAGGCTTTGTGAGCTATAAGGACAAATCACATATAAGCATGGATTAATTTGTTTGTCTTTTCGGAGCTCCAACTTACAAAACTAAGCATAAAGTTCAAACCTCTGCTCG
Organism: Tetrax tetrax; assembly: GCA_009806455.1. Taxonomy (NCBI): domain Eukaryota; kingdom Metazoa; phylum Chordata; class Aves; order Otidiformes; family Otididae; genus Tetrax; species Tetrax tetrax. Next base: position 68,609 of record WHYT01016045.1, read on the forward strand.
TGCTTTACTAAGAATTGCTACTAAAAAAATGTGCCAGTAGCTGAAGACAATACATGTGCCTAATTCTTCTAGAGTGCATGCTTCTCATTTTAGGATGCTTATGCTTACATACTAGCACAGACATTGATTTAATTCATATAGCTTGTCTTACAACTTTTCAGCAGTTAATTAACAAAATACAGACAAGAAGGCCCAGAGTCCAAAGGATGTGCCTTTTCTTTTTCTCTAGAAATCAGTAGATCAATGGAGTTACATACAAAAGAGAGTAGTATTCATTATCGTGCTCTAGTTGCACTGTTCTGTTGGCACAAAGCAGCTGTGAATATACTGTTTGAAGCTGTTGAGGCTACTAGGATCCTCAAAACATTTCACACTGAAGCAAAATAGGCCCACTGTTCATATAAAAAAATAGTATGAGAATTAACCAAGGCACTCCACACAAATTACCTATAAAGTAAATTGAATAAATCTGGTGCATTTAAAGACAGATTGTGTTAAAACAGTAACAAGTGATATAGATGTTAATAGAAACATCCCTTTCATTGTCATTGGTTCCCTGTTTTCTTTCAGGTGTTCTTTTAAAAACTATTCTAAAGCATATCTCAGATGCTAAAAAGCCTTCACACCAGCAAAAAATGGTTATGTATTCTGCGGTGAGTCCTTTCTGTTTCTTTTATGCTTCCTTTCTGCAGTTATTAAATGCAGTGAAAGCCATGAAACTTTATTTCCTTCATGAAATACAGCTACAAGTGTTTTTATTTAATTAACCTTAAATATCATTGGATTATTTTCATTCTTTAACAAACAGATACTACTTTGAAAACTGCAGCACTTCATTTTCCACCTGATGTCATGGCTTCTTTCATTGTAATATTGTTTTGATTGAGCAAAGAACAGGAAAAACTATGCCTCATGTTTTATTGAACCTCTGTCACAAAATTAATTTAGAAACAAACCTCCTGCTTCCTGCAGATGCAAAAGGGAAAAAAAAAAAAAAAGTTAAAGTTAGCTATTTTAGAAGTTCTTATGAAGGCAGTTACTGTATTGTTATTTTATACTTTTGTGGAGAATGTGCAAACACTGTCATTGGAGAAGGAAATTTTTGGATTGCTGTCAGGAAAAAGCTCCTATTTCTAAACTGCAGTTAGATTTTGCCCTATCAGGTCTATATCAGCCAAAGAGCTTATTGATCTGCTCTCAAATACTGTTTACTTAACTTGCAAAACCAGTAGTTCTTTTTAAAAAAAGTTTTAATAGCTCTGACCAACTTTGATAAGAAGTGCAAGTGACTAAGACTTAAATATTTATGTATATGTAGACTTTATACACCCAGTATTTCAGTTTGTACAGCCATAAAAGGACAGTATTTGCTCAACGTTGCAGAGGGCAGGGGGCAGAGGGCAAGTATTAACGAGGCCACACAAGAAATGTTAAACAGACAGATAATGTGCTGTACACCGTGTTAAACAATAGGTGCATGCAATCATTTTCAATAGGCCTTTAATTAAAGGTTTCTTGTATTTACAGCATGCAGCCACCATTGTTGCCTTACAGATGGCACTCAATGTCTTCAATGGGAAATTGCCTCCGTACAGTGCCTGTCATTTTTTTGAACTTTACCAGGAAAAAAATGGGCAAGTATCTGCAAGCTATGCTGTTAACGTACTCTTTTTCTAAAAAGGAATTCACCAATAGACTAATTAAACTGGATACGCAAGATTCACTACAGAGGAAAAGATTATAGATTGATTTTAATTATTATAATGGGCCTCAATTTAGCAGTTATTGACAGTAGCACAATCACAGCACTGTAGCCTGAAAACCTGCTATACGAAGCTTCATTACAGTAATGAGAGGTTTTACTCTACCCTTTTAATCTATTTAGTCCTTGACTCTCTACCAAGAAGACAAACTACATGCAAATTGGTGATGACCATCTGCTGTTTAAAAAGATCTCTTCAGAGTGCTAATGATACATATTAATAGCCAGACAAATAAGGTGGCTAAAAGTTTGTTCCAAAGTACAATCACTACAATACAGAAAGGCTGTGTGGTTCTGCATACTTAACTTTATTTTGACCCTCCTGTGTTTTGAAATAGGCAATACACCATAGAAATGTACTACCGGAATAATTCTTTGAGAGATCCGCACCCCCTCACTCTCCCTGGCTGCAAATTTCGCTGTCCACTGGAGAGATTTACTCAGTTGGTCTCCCCGGTCCTAGTACACCATTGGACAAGAGAATGTAGGATGTAGGACATAAAAAGAGGTAAGTTAAGTGCTTTGGGCACAAGTACCCAAAAGCAAAGTCAAGATTAAATCTTTTGCCAAGAACTCATTTGAAGTAACAATCATTATCATAAGGGTCTGAAATTAAAAATACTCAGATTCAGTAAGACAGATTGTACCCATGCCATAATTTCTACTCCATTGATACATTTATCTATCCCAGCTCAACTTTCTGGTGAAATGGAATCAAGGCTGATTAGACTTTAGGGTATTATTTTTCATGGTTTTGGGGGGGGTTTGGTACAGTTAAAAGACCTTCAGTTACCGAGGAAGCAGATACAAATGCACTGAATTATAATGATTCACCTTATCTTCTCTAACTGTAGAGTATTTGTCCAAGCTGATTAAAAACATTATGCATTCCCTTGATTTTAGGATACATTCAGAGATCATATCAGATGAATATTGAACAGCATACCAGATTGATACTTACTAGAACGTCAAACATATACAGACACACATTGGCATACTAACGCATTCCATAGTAGGTTGTCTGTATCTCCATATCAGGATGTCTAACTTTCCATTTTGACCACTGGTGATATTTACATTTGCAGAAAGAGGAATCAGGAAGGCAGAAAATCCCATTGTCTCTCTTGTATCTAGCTCTATATTCCTTAAGGGAGATGAAAAGCAAACAGGCTCCAGTATTCAAAAGTGTCTCCATGTTTTTGATGATCAAATGTTGTACCTAACATTAAAAAATCCCATGTGGCTTTCTGAATCACTGATCTCAGGAAGGATTTGAAATATCGGAGATTAGAAGAACGCAGGCAAGCCGACTCACCTGGGTGCAAATAATTTCCTGTTAAATATCTTGGATCCATCTAGCTTTGCCAGAATGAAAGAATAATTAGTAATTTAATGATTCATTAAATACATTTCTTCACTATATTCATGGCTCACAAACTCTCAGAAAACACATCAGGAAATTACCACAAAAGGTAATTCATCAGAGAGTGGGGGAGGTTGGTTCTGATTTTTTTTTTTTTTGGCCAAGTAACTAATCCAGTCATGGAAGACAGGGATGTTTATACTGTGGTGCTTAGTAAAGTTTTGTGAAAACAAACTATGTAACTGAGCAAGTAAACAAACAAAAAAAATATTTATCATATAATCACAATTTGGCATTAATAAAGACACAAATATTTAGCCTTTAAGTTCAACACAAAGGCTGCACATTGTTTCAAATCTCAAATTTTGCTTAAGTAGAAGTTAGAGTATGTTCAGGAATTTTACTCCAAGTCCAGCATCACTGCCCATGACTGCCTTTACAAGTAGTGCTGAGTGCTGAAAACACATACAGACCACAAAAGAGATTACAACCAAATCTGGTGGTACAAATCAGAGCCAAGTGATCAGACCATAGCGTGGAAGAGAGGAAGTGAAGACAGCTCACCATATTTAGGAAGGAGATAAAACATTTCTCTGTGCTCTTTTGGTTGTTCAGGAAGGTTCAATGTGGATTGCCTCACTAGTTGAACAGACTTTTCCTAATTCCATCAAAAAAGGGAGCAAATTTGTTACTCTTCTGCACTTAGTCTGAGCTACCCACTTGTTGAGGTACTATTAACAGATTTGCCATGTTTTTGGAGAATGAGGTCATATGCTAAGAACTCTTCTCTCTTTTTGTCTTACCTTTAGGTGTTCCCTCCAGGATTTTCAGTGTGATTAACTTTATGAAACAACTCCTCCCACACTGTGAGATGACTACATTCTAATATTTCTCATTAACTTCCATCAGCGTGACCAACAGTCTCCTGACCTCTCTATCAAAGAAAACATTCCTCAGTACAACAAACCAAAATTATAGGAAGTGGTGACTTATCCTTCATGAACATTTGCTTTATTTTATCAAGTGGTAATAGCCAAGTGCAATACAAAACCAGAGTAACTTTTCAAGATCTGTTAATGCCAAAGGGACTTTGGCAGAACTAATTCAAGAACGTAATTGTAGTTCTAGTGTTTTGAAGGGCTATAGCCTAAATTTATAGCAAAATTGGAAAATACCTTTGAAGGAATGTTGCTCTCTTTTGAAGAATGAAACAAGAACTTCCAGAATTAGTGAGGGAAGCAGTGCTTCAAAAGGAGCCCCCAAAAGGACAAGTAATTCCAGTGTCCTTTATACTTTATTTTATTAAGAAGCAATGAAGGATTTTACATAAATAGATTCTGTAAGCTACATAAATTAGGATAATGACTGTTTACTTACCTAAGAGATGTCTTTCCTTTTATTTTCTCCATCTTATACACAATCAAATATTCCATCTCTTTAAAGAAGGAAGGTGAGATTTAAGGAAAGAATGGACCATGGATCTAGACCTAAGAGAAGCCTACAAACAGCCAGGCTGGCTACCATGAATACCTGGCAGGCAATTTGCTGACCCAGCAAGGCTTTCAGATGTTGAGCCATTCTATCTCTTTCCAGAAAGACAGCAAGGCCAAGTGCCAATTTTGAAAGAAAAATCATTTATGGTTTCAAATAACTTTTTCAAACACCTTATTTTTGTTACATTACCTTGATTGTATACTCTGATCTGATCATATAAAGTTTGTGCTTCAGGGAAGTCTGTAAGTCCATGCTGTTCTTGACATTAACAACAAGAAGATACAACTGTAAACACAAAATAAAAATATCCAGAGCTACATGGTAGTTAAAACATGCAGAATGTGCTGGGCAATCCATCACTAGTTACACTTTCTAATATTGCTATTGCAAAAATAGTTGTCGTAGTTCAGCCCCAATCCGGACCAGACTATGCAGTCTCTCTCTCACCCCCCCCCACCCTCCAAGAGAATAGGGAGAGATAATTTAAGAAAAGAGAGATAATTTAAGAAAAACGACTAGAGGTTTGAGATAAGGACAGGGAGAAATCCTTACCATCACGGGCAAAAACAGACTCGACTTGGGGAAAACTATTCATTTATTACTACAACTACCAGGATAACGAGACAGAGAAACAAGAAAACCTCCTCCACCCCTCCCACTTCCCGAGCTTAACATTATCTACCTTCCCCCCCCGCGAGCGGCACAGGGGGGAAGAGGGAATGGGGTTCGCGGTCAGTCCATTACGTATTGTTTCACGCCGCTGCTTCACAGTTGGGGGAAGAACTCCTCACATCCCTCCCCTGCTCCCGTGTGGGGTCCCACCCATACGCCACAGTCCTTCATTAAACTGCTCCGGCGTGGGTCATCTCTTCCACGGAGTGCAGTCTCTCCAGAACGGCTGTCCCAGCGGGCCCTCCACGGGCCACAGCCACATTCAGGCATCCACTTCCCCCGGTGCGGGGTCTTTCACGGGCTCCAAGCTCCAAGTGGATCTCTGCTCCTTCGTGGACCTCCATGGACTGCAGGGGGACAACCTGCTCCACCATGGTCGTCACCACAGGCTGCAGGGGAATCTTGGCCAGGAGCCGCATTGCTCCTCCCCCTACTTCTTCACTGATCTTGGTGTCTACAGCTGTTTCTCTCACAAGAAAAGTTCATTCTTCACAACGGGCTGGCAGAAGCCTCAAAAAGCCTCTCAGGATCTCTTCACCTTATTCATCCCATCTCTCTCCTCTCCACCTCTTGCAGCCAGACCGGGCTGAGTTGGGCCCAGTCGGCCACCTGGCGAGAGGCCAGAGGGTGAGGCCTGCAAGGCCCCGGAGGCCTGCGCCTCCCCCTCTGGGCCTCTGCCCT
>WHYT01016045.1:74600-89210 GCA_009806455.1 Tetrax tetrax
CCTCTGGGCCTCTGCCCTTGCTCAGCTTCGTCACATCTTCTCTTCTCTTTTTTTTTTCTGTTTTCCCCTTCTTAAATACGTTATCGCAGAGGCGTTATCACGGGACATTCTGCTCCCAATCGGCTCAGCCTTGGCCAGCAGTGGGTCCGCCCTAGGCCCGGCCGAGTCCACTGAACAAAGGGGAGCGACTTCTAGCAGTTTCCTAGCCACCACCTTTGGCCCCCCTCACTAAGCAAAACCACAACAATAGTTCATGTTCTTGCTACAAAAGCTGTATCAGAGCAATCAAATACAACTTCTGAAAACAGTGGACACTGCTTGAAGAACTAGGCTTTTTTATTTTTTATTTTCCCACAGTGGATAGGACCTTTGTCAACAGCCTTGTTGCCTGCAGGTAGTTTCAAAGAGAATGAGAGTAATAGATGAGCTGCAGAAAATGTTTACATTCGAGCTTTCTTTCCTTCAATTAGGTTTTAAAATGGATGATAAGCCAATTAAATGTATATTCCTTTTTAGCATCACAACATAAGGAGATAACTGCTACTCCGCAAGCTACAAAATAATCAAAAGAATAAAAAGATCTCTTTCCCCTCTAGCAAGAACTAAAGTTTCAGAATTCTCACTGTAAAAGCCCATTCTCTTCTCAGCAAGGCCAAAGTAACCATTCCTGTGCTTCCTAAGCCACCGTAGGAAACACAGTTCAGCAAGAAGTGTTGCAGTTAGATTTCACAGCAAAGAAGTTTAAACACATAGATAAAAATAAATTATTCTCTCTAGTAAAATGCAACCCCTTTTACCACAGCATCCAGGCAAGTGTAAAAATATTTTCCAACAGCATGAGACAGCCAGTTCTAGCTGCTGCTTAATGCAAAGAAGAATAACTTTGTTTTTTCCATATTACCTTACAATCCAGAAGAGACCAGCAGAAAGCCGTCATAGGTCTGTCAGCCCTCATAGGAGAGCTAGCACAAGCTATTTAAATGATTAATCTCAAAAAATGATCACCACAACTCCCTTAACAAGAAGTAATTAAAAAATAAATTGCTAAAAGAAAGTAAATAGAGAGCTATGTTTGTTTTATTTAAGGGCGGGGGGGGGGGGGGGGGACACGACTATGGTGGCAGCTTCTATAAGAAGCTTTTAGAAGTTGTTTCCCCTTTGTCCATTGGACTTGGCCAGGCCTAGGGCAGACCCACTGCTGACAAGGGCCAAGCCAATTGATAGCAGAATGTTCCCCAATAACATCTCTGTGAGAACATATTTAAGAAGGGGAAAAACAGGTGGGCCTTGTGGCCCTCACCCTCTGGCCTCCTGCCAGGTGGCCATCTAGGCCTGACTTGGCCCAGCCTGGCTGCAAGAAGTGGAGAGGAGAGGAGATGTGAAGAGAACCTGAGAGGTGTCTGCCTTGAGCTGATTGTGAAGAATTTCTTGTGAGAGGAATGGCTGCAGATGTCAAGGTCAGTGGAGAAGGAGGGACAGGAGTAATGCTGCTCCTGGCCAAGATTCCCCTGCAGCCTGTGGTGATGACCATGGTGGAGCAGGCTGTCCCCCTGCAGCCCATGGAGGCCACGGAGGGGCAGAGATCCACCTGCAGCCTGTGGAGGACCCCACACCAGGGCAGGTGGATGCATGAAGGAGGCTGTGGCCCGGGGAGGCCCCACTGGGACAGCTGTTCTGAAGGGACTGCACCCTGTGGAAGAAATGACCCACATTGGAGCAGTTTCATGAAGGACTGTGGCGTATGGGTGGGACCCCATGATGGAGCAGGGGGGGAATGTGAGGACTTCTTCCCCTGGCAAGAAGAAGGGATGTAAAGTAACAAGTGATGAAGTGACCATAACCCCCATTCCCTCTTCCCCCCTGTGCCAGGGGAGGAAGGAGGAGGTTTGGGGAGAAGGAGGTAGAGAAAATGTTAAGCCTGGGAAGAGGGAGGGGTGTGGGAAAGTTATCTTGTTCTCTTTCTCATTATTCTGCTTTGGTTTTAATAATAAACAAATAGTTTTCCCCAAGTCGAGTCTGTTTTGCCCGTAACGGTAACTTTAAGGATCTCTCCCTGTTCTTATCTCAAACATCGAGCCTTTCTCTACATTGTCTCTCCCTATTCTCTCAGAGGGTGGGGGGAGTGAGAGAGAGACTGCACAGTATGGTCCTGAGCGGGGCTGAACTACGACAAGAGCAAAATTTAAGTGTCCATCTTTATCAGCATTAGACTACTAACAAGATTGTAGCCTTGGCTGCCAAAAACAAACTTCTAGGCATCCTCTCTTCTATTCTGAACCTGTTCCTATTTCTTCTTTTTCTGAATATGTTACTTCTTTTCACCATCTCCTTTTCTCTTTGGGTTATTTACTGAGCTGAGTGACTACCAAAAAAGAAAGGAAAAAAACCAAAACTCCACATAATTAACACATATGGATGAAATAAATTGACTAATTTTTATTTTTATTTTTTTAATGGGAGTGTACAAGTAGGTGTTCCTTCTTTTTACTTAGTGCATAGGGCACTCATCTGAGATGTGGCAGACATAAGTTCAAATCTCTCTTTTACCATATGGATCCGACTCTATGGCTTCCAGAAAATAAAATCACCACCAGGCTGCAGAGTTTCAGAGGGTAAAATGAAGATGAATAGTACTTTCTGCCTCTTTCTCACTGCTGTTCACTTTGGTTTGTTCACTCCCCTGGTGTGCAAACTAGGCTTCCTAAATCCTAGGCAAACATCTTAATCATAAGGCCAGAAAGAAACTCTCTGTGCGTCCTGTAACCAGGTGAATATTATAGATTTGAGACAAACTAAGAAATCACTGAGTAGATGCATTCTTCCCCCTACCTGCCTTAGAAGGGTAACTGTGCTTAGGGCATTTTGTCCTGTAGTGCAAGGTACAGGTTCATGTCCTGTCACCAGCCTAAGTAATTTAATTCTTCCTGTGTCCCAAATGAAGTCCTTTGTGCCTTCCCACACCCTACAATTGGGTGAAATCACCTCAACACGGAACTGCAAAACTGTCTTTTGCTTTTGTTGTAATTGCTTTGAAGCTTTGAAATTGTGGTTGGAAAATATGTCACTTTGTTCACTGAAACCAATGTTTTTTCTTTTCTTTCCTTTTTTCAGCTAAAAAAAAAAAAAAAAAAGCTTGAAAAAAATGATTGCAGACAAATCCAAACTAGGTTAAGTGCTGATCTGTAAATTCAGTCAGTGACAGAACCTGAGGTGTTTCCCCATGTGAGAGCCTGGTCTGTTTGTGCGGGCAGCAGTTTCACATCTGGCTGCCTTGACTGCAACGGCTCCCGTCCTTTCAGTGTGTAGGTTGTGCTCCTCCAGCAGCAGTTACCTAAGGTAACCCTTGCATACATTAAAGCACGGGTTCTTTTGCAACCAGTCCACTTCAAAGCCAACCTAGCTATGCTTCAGTAAGCGTTCAAGATAGATACATGCACTTAAAATGGACAATTATGTTTAAGCTTATTCTACTTAATGCCATAATTTCATCATTAAAATATATGCTAATGAGCCAAATCAACATAAAGATTATTCAAATTGTTTAGGTTCACATGCATTATGATGCTTGGACAACTGTAACTAGATTGACTTAGGAATGTTTTTGTTTTTTTTTATTTTGAAGCAACTTCTGCCAAAAAGGGTAAGAATTTAATTGTTGCAAAATATGACAAGTATATAGCTGCCAAATGCACAGTAGAAATGGAGACAATACAAGACACACAAGGAAATTTCCAGATTAAATAATGCTACAAACATACTTAAAGATTACCTGCAGGATTCCTACAGAACCCTATCTTAACCACGGTGGCACATAGAATGGTTTGAGTTGGAAGGGACCTTTAAAGGTCATCCAGTCCAACTCACCTCCAAGGAGCAGGGACATGTCCAACCAGATCAGGTTGTTCAGAGCCTTGTCCAACTTGGCCTTGAATGTTTCCAGGGATGGGGCACCTACCATCTCTCAGGGCAACATGTGCCAGTGTTCTACCACCCTTGTAAAAATTTTTTTTCTTATGTCTAATCTGAATCCCCCTCCTATTTTAAAACCATTACCCCTCCTATCCTATCGCAATAGGCCCTGCTGAAGAGTTTATCCCCTTTCCTGTAAGCCCCCTTTAGGTACTGGAAGACGGTTAGAAGGTCTCCCTGGAGCCTCCTCTTCTCCAGGCTGAACAGCCCCAACTCTCTCAGCCTGTCCTCACAGGAGAAGTGCTCCAGCCCTCTGGTCATCTTTGTGGCCCTCCTCTGGACTCACTCCAACAGGTCCACGTCCTTCTTACGTTGGGGGCTCCAGAGCTGGATGCAGTACTCTATTCTTTCAGTTTGGAATGTGTAGAGATTTATTTAAGAAGTTGTGGTGCCCATTCTTTTGGGCATAAAAAAAATATCTCACTAGTGAAGTATACATACCAAAGGGAAGGGTGAAGCTACAGAAAGCAGAACTATTTATCATATGCTTGGTCTTGAGTTGAAATCTCAATTTTAAAAGATGTTAACAAAGATTTTCTATAAAATGCAGTTGTTATATATTTTCAAACATTCCTGAATGATGGCATCAGTACCAGAAAAAAAATTGGATTAATGTCTAAAGTGAAGTTACTGTAAGTGTTCCATAATAATGAGACTGCATTAGTCATAGTCACTCATCAAAAAAACACAATAAACCAGCAAATGTTATAAAACCTAATCAGATATGGATTTCATGTTAAGGGCTTAGGAAGGATGAGAAAAATTTCTGAGAGCCAACAAAGATTCCTTGATCTAAAAAGCTTAGGAATCACCTATCTAAAAAACTATATAGATTTAAAAGTAGGACATCCTTTCTTCATTTTTGAGGCATATTAAAACATTCTAAAGAAAGTATATTTTGTGACCTACACTCTTAAATAATAGAGGAATTTGATCAGCTTACATTTGTCTTCAGAAAGACAAAGCATTATATATTTATGAAGTATTAATTACTCTCTCACACCTGCTGCAAAGGCACAATCACACCAGGAGACAAAAAAAAGGAAGGTGGGAACATAACAGTGGAGGAAGAAAGAAGTTCATGTAAGTGCTGAAAACTGGGCATGGATTGACAAGAGACATGGGCAAGTCTGGAATCTGTGGTTCTCCTCCCTTCCACTCGCATCCATCAGAGGAAAGGGATGCACAGTGGTCACTCACACAACTCAGAGAAGAGAGCACTTGAGGCTTAGTGGGGTTTAGGGCCCTAGAGACAGAATTTTTGGTAAATGGTAAAATATCTGTTGTAGAGAAGACTGTTGCAAAGAACTCAAAAGACGACTCTTATAGGTTTGCGTATGACAGGAATGGGATGACTCAGACAATACATAGAGGTTCTTAAGTTTTAACATTTAGAGAACTCTATTTATAGGTGTCTGCAAACTGTAATTAATTTAGTCAAAAATCAAGTCTAGAAGTATTGTTATTCTTACTTTATAGAGAGGAAGTCAGCAGAGGCAAGTTGAGCAATCTTCTCAAAGCCAGTGAGCGACTGTTAGAAATAGTGTTCTTAATCAGTAGTAATAAAATGTGAGCTCCAGGGCTTGTTCACAAAGAAGTTCTTAGAGAACTGAGGCCAAAAAGACCCTTAACAGAAGCATTACAAACGGGGAAGTATAGATATACTCTAAGGGAAAAGAAAAGTAACAGACATGAATTGAAGAACAAATAACTGCCCAGCAAGCAGCTTAAAGAACATACTTGTTGCAAAGTTTATTCAACTATTATCTGAAGGACCGGTAATTTTAACCTACATGACATGTTGTTTGAAATAATTGTTGTGATTTTACAGTGACAATGTAGAAGAGGAAAGAAAAAAGGAGGAGAGGGAAACTGAGAAGAGGACTGAGCAGCAAAAAAGAGGAACAGTATTGTTTGGCTCTCGGTTCCAAGTTCATTGTCGTGGCCGTGCTACAGTCTGGAAATCTTCCAAGCCCTGAGAAGTGGAAACAGAACAGGTAGGCAGAAACATTAGGAATGCTTAGCAACTCCTTCATATTTTAACGTCATCCTTACACTCCAAAAGAGAAAAATATCACAGAGAAAAAGGAACCAAATTATTATTTGATTAAAGAGAATGTAAACAGCAATTCGAAAACAAAGGTTGATGCAATTTGTTGTCCAGTCACACAACATTCCTCTTGGATTTGAAATTCACCGGCAGCAGTTCCACCCCTTTTGAAAGCACAGCCTGGCGTCTGGGCTGTTCCGCCTGAGCGGCTGCTGGAGCTACAGTCTCTTTTTCATCCTCTGCCAAGATGAGAGTGATATGGCTTCCCAACACATCTACGATCCTGTCTTTTTCTTTTCATATTATCCTCATTCTGCTTCAACAGACTACTGCAGAAAGAGAACTGAAGTTTGTGGTTGTAGTAAGTAGATTTGTTTTCTCTTTTGGTGTGGGGAATACAGGGAATTTTACATGGCTGTCAAATCAAACAAGCTGTGCCGTTGCTTTGCCTCTTTAAAGATTTAGAAATTATTGCTGCCCTGTTGCTTACTAAGTTTAAAGACTTTACTTAAAGAAGATAAAAATGCCTGTAGTTATAAGAATTTTCATCTTCTAGTTATTATTTCAAGATAAGTGAACAAATTAGCTTTTGTCGTAGATGCATAGTGCACACAAGTTAAGAGGCTTGAGGTCTAGTTTATCTGTTCTTGCTTAATTTAGCTTACACTTTGATGCATGGTCTGAGATCTGACAATTGTGGCCTACCTTCTCTGTGTTTGGAAGCTGCACCTTATGATGTTTCAGAAGTTACCACAAAACCAAAAGTATTTTCCATTTCAGAGTAACTGAATTGGCACAGCAGTATACTGAGAAACAGAAAAGGGCATTTTCACGTAGAGATTTGAGATACATTTTGCATTAACTGCAGTTAGGTTGAAAACGGACTGTAATAATTTTTTTTGCTGGGCCATTTCTTGTTTTAAAGTCAGTAGACACTACTTCAAAGTCACTTTCTCCAAGAGCTCAAGTAAAAGAGAGATTAATTCAATGAAATAGTTTGGATTGTGAAGGTTGCATCATAGTCCTTTTCATTCCAATTTCTTTTTTTTTTTAATAAGAAGTATACTCATAAAGAACAGTTACTCTAAAGTTATATTTTTTATATAAAGTTGTGGGCAATTCACATTCCCCAATAGGAATTTTAAGATCCTCTTCTTCCACCTTTCTCTATTGAAGATGTTATGTGCACATACAGATAACAGACAAAAGTACTGTGTCCAAAACGTATCATCTAGCTCTAGATAAAGTATTTCATAGCTAGTTATCTATCGTAGATGTGCCATTTGAAGAGAGGCCAGAGCGCACAGGCAAAAACAGTCTCTACTCCTGCTGAGGCTCATTGCTCTGTCAGACACGACACACAGCAGGGACTCAATGCCAGTTCCAGTAAGGTTCAGTGTACAGCAATATACTTAAACGTTGTTGCAATGTTAAGAGGGAGAGCTGGACATACAGATGAAATCAGGCAGTGAGTAAGCCTTGGAAAATTATCTCTTTGAAAGGAAGGAGACTTTTATTGAATTGCAGCTGTCATTGTGTTCTAACAATCAATGGTTTTGCACAAAGAATTACAGGAAATGCTCACCATTATGGAGATAAAGACTTCCTAGCCAAAATCAGCTTGGTCACCACAGCTATGCCGCCACCTTCCCCACCTAGCCAAAAAAAAAAAAAGGCACTTTATTTATTTATTGGGTAACTTATCACAATTAATATTAAAATAAGAGGTAAATTTTATTTAAACTGTCTTCCTTTTGTCCCTGATACTTTTCCTCAGGCTGACCAATCTGCCTAAGAAGTTACAATAGATTTACTCTTATTATCAACATACCTCTCTTTTCGCAAGGCATGGTTTCTATGTGTTCAATTGAACTTTGCCTTCTGAACTTAATGATTGAATTTTCCTGGGAACAGAATTGCTAGCATAAATAAATAGGGTAGGAATTGGCCTCAGAACATTTCACTGATATAATGGGATATAATGAGGGTATGGCTACAGTCACAGTAAGTCTAAAAGGCATCTTTCTGAGATAATTCAATTGCCATTTTCCAGCTCTACTCTATAAGATGCTATTTTTTCACCTGAGAGTATTACTGCATTGTGAAAATTTGTCATTATGACTTTTTAAAACTTTCTTAGCAGAATTGTACAATACAAAATACACCTGCAAGGGAGGAAAACCAGACAAATGTTCCCTTTTGCTCACTTCTAGAATTGGCTATGGTCTGGGAAGGTGTCTTGCTCTCTTGTCATAATTTCCATCTTTGTGCTAATTCTGTGTATTTTCATTATTGGCCACAAGTCCTTTTGTCTGAAAAGTTCTAGCTCAAGCCAATTGTCAAAATGGTACTTTAATTTTCTTTCTCACATGTAAACATTAGCCTTCACCATAATTCTTGTGCACTGAATTTAAACTAGACATAAAAGAATAAAATAGGAAATATGTAGGACCATCGGGTACTGTAGTAGAAATGAAATACTGATTTCTTGCCTCTGTATAAAGAAGTTCTGACCTGTAACTTCTGCCTCAACGCAGGCATTCATTTCACCTGTCATATAGACAAGAAGGTATGGTTTCTGAGGTACTGTGATTTCATAATGTCATTCTTCTTGTAACTCGGGATAGGAAGTGTTGCTTGAGCACGTTATCTATTCATCTAATCAAGCCAAGCCATTTGAAACCTTGACTAGACATGCTCAGTATTTCTGTATCTATGGTTTCCCTGAACTGGCAGCATGACTGGTTCCATTTCTCTCTTGTTTCTTCATTCCTATTGCTGGCAAAATGAGAAATATTTTTGGTTGAAGTTGAGTCTGTCAATAAAACTGTCTGTAAGAGGCTTGCTATTACTCAGAGACACATAATTCACTCTAATTCATGGCATTTCTGAATGAAGATGTTGTATATACTACACATGTCATATTTTCAGTTCACCCTCTCCACACCAATTTTTCTTCAATATGACTTCTCACCTGACAACAACTGAAGCAAATGCTGGCCAAAGTCTGAGTCGTGGCCATTTTGATCTAAAGTGATCACCCTCACAAAGTTACCAAGGACAAACGGGAGAACCCAGACATCAAAACGGGTTCAAGCTGTATTAGAGCTGAAGAAGAGGGTATCTGGCAACTATCCATCTATTGCTTTTGAGGAGATGACTGAGGTGAAGCCCTTCAGATAAAACTGCTGAAATGAGTACACCAAACATATGTGCTTTGCTCTTTTTGTGTACATCCTCCTTGCCCTCCCTTCCTTCTTGATTTCTAGTGTCTTTTCACCTTTTATGATGACTTCTTGTTCCTTTACTCTCATCCTGACGTGATCTGTGTCTTTTGAAAGGTCAGGAAGGCAATCTGTAGGCCAGGAGTAATAAATGCTGCAGCACACATTTTTAAATGAATTTGAAAGATCAACTCATTTTTAACAAAATCCAAGTGATTAATGTTGAGAAATATATACTTATTTTCAGAAGTAGCAAGCAAGAAGGAGGTTTGAGCGCAAATAAAAATCAGTTGTCCAAGAAGCTTAGTCCTTCAATTCCTAAAAACTGGGTTCTGCTCTCAGAAGTATTTGTTTCTTTCTTGCTACCTCCAAATTAGCATTAATATCATATTTATATGTCACTGTGCAATGAAGATGCAGAAATACAAACAGGGAACTGAATTTTTCTCTATTTTGTGTGGACTTAAAGAAGCTCTGCTGCTTTTTAGAAAAGAATACTCTCTACTGCTTCCATTTCTTAAGGTTACAAAGAAAATATTTTTCTTTACATCTCCTGCTCCCAAATATATTGAAATATCTTTTGATCATATATCTTTGTCCTCTCACCTCTGTTCAGGTAAAATGCTACTCTGTTCTGGCTTATTGAAAGTTTTCAGGGGTTGTCTGTTTTGATAGTGAAATATACACTGAGGGTTATGTTGCACATTAAGTATAAAGCATCATAACCAGTATTTAAAATCTAACACATTTTCTGTATTTTTTTCACTAAGAAAAGGGGTATATTTATTGGCCAAGACTTGATCCATTGCTACATATTACCTAAAAAAAAAAATAGTAATTTAATCATGTCAGTCAGTTGGAACAACTGTCAATTACTCATAAAAATGCTTTTCTGTGAAGCTGGATAATTTAACAAGAAAGTATGCAGCTACATTGCAATTGGGAATTTAACCTTCATTCTTTACAGAGGCATCAGCTTCTCCAGAAAAGCTAATGAATCCTACCAGACACCTATGTATGTCAGCATGTCAAAACACCAAGGAAATAAGCAGTGACACTAAAGTCCTCCTCACTCAATTTTCTTGTGTGTAACTGAATGAATCACCAGAAAATGTAGCGCTCTACCTATTCTCCTGTTCACTAGAGGTGCACTGAGAAATTATTATAAGGAACCAACTGATACTCCAGATTAGCAAGAAAAGACATGTACAGAATTAAAAAATGCAGAGAGAAGCAAAATTAAAATATTTAAGAATGATTTTATGGACTATTTTGCTATACTTGAACTCAGAAAAAAAAAAAAGGTGTTTTTTATTCTTGTAACTGTGCATTTTCACATCTATCAACGTGTTGTTAATGATGGTGAAAAAACCTCTTTGATTTGCTGAAAAATATTCCTTTCATGTTGGGAAATATCTTCAGTGAAATTCAATTAGCAAAGCAAAAAAATAATAAGCAGTTTACCACATGGTTATAAGCGTAACATCTACTCTAGCAAATCTTGTTCTCTATTGGAGAAAACAAATCCAATTATATTTGCCTTTAAAGGATAGTATTTTCCATCTTTGAAGTACCTGCTGTAGCACAGGTTTGTGCACATTAGTACAGAAGGCTGATGAAAGGGGTGTGTCTTGTAATTAAAACACTAAGCCACACTGCTTGTGTTTACTTTGAAAAATATAAGCATAAAGCACCTCCCACTGGGAGTGGCAAACTAACTAGTGTGTCTAAACCTCTCTGATGTTTGGGCAAGAATGATGTAGCTTAATGAAGCAATAGGGAATATTAATTTTAATCAAGCTATATACCAGTCAGGTATTATAGAATAAATGTCATTTTGTGAACAAATATATCACGCTTTCACATTGTCATTTTATTCTGCACAGTCAGGAACGAGGTTGACTATGTGAACATTGATAAAAGTAAACCTAACTTTGCAACAGTTTGGATCAGAATCCTGGAAGATTGTGTGGAGCTCTGTGAATTTGTATTCCAGAATTTCCTTTCATTTGAAACTTTTGTGGACTTCATTTTTTCTAAGCCCATACATGACAGACATACTTAGGGAGGGTAATTCAGGGTTTTTCAGAACTATTTAATCTATGATTGGCATTTTCTTTGTATGCTGGAATAAAAACACAAAAAGGCTTATTTAAGGTTTCTGATGTTAAAACCGTATGATTGAACATGTCCCACTAATATTCACCATGCTGGAGTGTCCAGGATAGGAAAACGATCAAACTCTTTGCTCTCACTGAATTCAACAGGGGAAAAAAATAATCCTACAGGCTTTCAAAAATATTTTCATATATATACATAAAAATATTAACAAATAGTAATAAATATTAAGTATGCTAACAGTGTAAATGTTCATACATTTTCATCTTTGTATTTTAGGGTAATTGAGAAATCAAACATAAGATCCATGTGTATATATATGGAATTACTTTTAAAGATAGTGCTATGAAGAAAGCAGTTACCAAAAGTTTCAAGTGTCTATGCCAAATTAATCAAATTCTCATATAAGCACATCAGTAACTGGTTTAATATTTAGAGGTGCTGCGTACCCAAAATTCAGTTAGATTTCTTGTCTAGGTGCCCAGCTATAGATGTAATCTCAGCATTAACATTTTGGCTGATTAATTTTACATTCTAGGCGAAAGAATCATCAGGTTCCTGCCCACTAAATTCCTATATAATTATACCTCTTCTTATGTGCACTTGAATCCTACTAGCTTTCTGTAGCCTCTCCAATATTTTCTACAATATTTTGCATTTTCCAATATGGAACTGGAAGTATAATTTATGCTTGACTTCTAGCTAGGTAAGAAAGGAATGTTCACAGTAATTAACTTGATTTTTTACTGTTAATTTTGTTAGGTTTTCCGACATGGTGACCGAACACCAATTGTAAACTTTCCAACTGATCTACACAAAGAAAGTGAATGGCCCCAGGGATTTGGACAACTTACCAAGGTATGTTGACTTTCTTAGAGCACTTACATATGCTACTATAACAGGAAGTGGCAGATTTGTTAATGTGTTCCTCAGAAACACTAGCAAATCCTAAGTACTGATAGTCGGTATTAGCAATTTTTGCAACATTATTCATCCAACTACTGTTAAATTGAAATCTTGTTCATCATAGATTTATAACTACCTTCCTAAGAGCAACAACTTCCTGGTAATATCTGCATAAATTACAAGTTTAAACATTGTCTATACTCTTAACATTGATGAAGTTCTAATGACCATTAGCTCTTTAACTGTATTTGACATATGAAATTCTGGAGCAAAGAGGTTAATGCATTTCCTAATAATACTTCATCATGATGCAGAAGCATGAATCAGAGACAGTTCAGCCTTTAGTGTTTGAAGTGAGACTTGAAAGATCTGGCAGACACTCAGACAATACATCACTATCTCCAGGTACATACTTATCTTGTAAGAAGAAAAAAGTTTCTGCTTTGGCATACAATTTTTTTTGAAAGCTTTTTGCTATTTTATTATCCTTTTAGCAACAGTAGTAAGAATGTACTTCTCTGACAGATAAAATTTAAAAAGTTCACCTCACAGCTTTGGAAATGAATAACAGAAAAGACTGTGCAACCTAAGACAACTGCAGATGCATCAGGGAAAAGATGGAAAAACCTTACTTAAGTCATGAAATGCAAGCCACAAATTTATCAGGTTGATCAAATAGCAGAGCAATTACAATAATAAATACTAGGTTATCAATCATTCTTCCTCAGTTTTCACTAACTGGTAAACTCTTTAAAATGTTGATCAGGAGTAACTCCAGGAGCATCTACAGAGCCTACAGCACTGTGGAAACAGTATTTATACAGAATCAGGCACATTCCTTTTCCTGTAGCAGATGTTGGAGTCTTAGCATTTCAGAATGCATCATTTTTTCACAGATATAAATGAGTATTTCTGTTAAAAATTCTAGATCACCTACGATATATACAGTACATTGTATAAATAGTTAATAATCATTTAAAAACTGATTGCTGAAGATAAAAAAAAGAAAATAGAAAAGAAACTTCTACATTAAGATTCTTCGGTCATCTTAATCTAATAGTCATCTGTATACTTGCCTCGCAGACTGGAATGCAGCAGCTGTTTGAACTTGGACAGTACACGAGAGAAAGATATTCCAACTTTCTGAACAGCACATACAACCGGCAAGAGGTATATAGCAGAACTATCTGGAGGACATTTCTCTGGCATAGTGGAACTGTGGACTTGTGCTAGATAAAAGCACATCATCATATTCATTTAATTAATGGAAAAATGGAGGTAATAGAAGACCATTTTTGAAAGTCAGGCTTTTATGTAAAGGTAAAAACATAGACTAAAGTCCAACTTTCATCTCTTACATTTGGTTCGAGTCTTCCACTGCCCAGTTTTGCAAGACTGAACAGCTCCACACCACCAAATGAACTGGGAGTTTATATATAGTCATCCAATATTGTTCTACCCTGTTGAAAGGTGAATGCATATCCAGCCATGTGATAGGTCATGCTCACATACTTCATCCTGTAAAACAGAGGTCTAACAGTTGTTTGGATGCTTGTCAAGTCCCCCACATCCATTGTGTGGGAGACACCACTACCATTTTGGTCAATACATGAGGTATGCATTGATGGGAAGACATAAAAGACTATAGCTTTGCCATGCTTCCAAGAGAGGTTTACCATTTTAAGTACCTTCATTCCTGAGGTGTAGTAGATGGAACATAGACTCATAGAATTATTCAAATGGAAAAGACCTTTAAGATCGAATCCAACTGTTAACCTAACACTGCCAAGTCCACCATTAAACCATGTCCTTAGGCACCACATCTGCACATATCAATGTTCCTCTGAATCTTAGAAGATGGAGGGCTTCCTTCTTTTAAATTATGCTTTCTTATTCTTCTTACTTCGGTCTGAGGGTTAGATTCCAAATTGAAAGATGCTTTGGCAATTCCATTTATGCAAATGAAGTAGAGCCCTAGAAAGCTGAGTTATGGTTTCACTGTTTTGACTTCATGCAAAAACATAAAACTGAAACAAAGAAGCCAGGATTCACAAATTGTATAAAATTTGCTTATTATTTTTATTGTTTCCATTTTATTTTTAACTCTTTGCCATTCTATCTTCAGTTTTACATCCAAAGTACAGATTATGATCGCACCATTATGAGTGCCCAGTCATACCTTTCTGGCCTCTTTCCACCAACTAGCAGCCAAATTTGGAACCCTGACCTTCTCTGGCAACCCATTCCAGTTCATACTTTGCAAAAGTCAACAGACCACGTGAGTACTGGCAGAACACATCTTAAACTTTCCCAGAAGCAAAAAAAAAAAAAAAAAAAAAAAAA
>WHYT01016045.1:100658-120263 GCA_009806455.1 Tetrax tetrax
GGTGAATGCATATCCAGCCATGTGATAGGTCATGCTCACATACTTCATCCTGTAAAACAGAGGTCTAACAGTTGTTTGGATGCTTGTCAAGTCCCCCACATCCATTGTGTGGGAGACACCACTACCGTTTTGGTCAATACATGAGGTATGCATTGATGGGAAGACATAAAAGACTATAGCTTTGCCATGCTTCCAAAAGAGGTTTACCATTTTAAGTACCTTCATTCCCGAGGTGTAGTAGATGGAGCATAGACTCATAGAATTATTCAGATGGAAAAGACGTTCAAGATCGAATCCAACTGTTAACCTAACACTGCCAAGTCCACCATTAAACCATGTCCTTAGGCACCACATCTGCACATATCAATGTTCCTCTGAATCTTAGAAGATGGAGGGCTTCCTTCTTTTAAATTATGCTTTCTTATTCTTCTTACTTCGGTCTGAGGGTTAGATTCCAAATTGAAAGATGCTTTGGTAATTCCATTTATGCAAATGAAGTAGGGCCCTAGAAAGCTGAGTTACGGTTTCACTGTTTTGACTTCATGTAAAAACATAAAACTGAAACAAAGAAGCCAGGATTCACAAATTGTATAAAATTTGCTTATTATTTTTATTGTTTCCGTTTTATTTTTAACTCTGTGCCATTCTATCTTCAGTTTTACATCCAAAGTACAGATTATGATCGCACCATTATGAGTGCCCAGTCATACCTTTCTGGCCTCTTTCCACCAACTAGCAGCCAAATTTGGAACCCTGAGCTTCTCTGGCAACCCATTCCAGTTCATACTTTGCAAAAATCAACAGACCACGTGAGTACTGGCAGAACACTTCCTATAACATCTTAAACTTTCCCAGAAGCAAAAAAAAAAAAAAGAGGAAAAAAAAGGGGAAAAAAACTAAAAAATATTTTCTATTCCTTTACAGTTCAATCTAATAGAAAATATCAACTGCAGATACTGGCTGACAAGCATGTTATAGCTCAACTGTAACAGGTGCATGAAAACCCTCCTTCTATAGTTGTAGAACACCTGAATTGTCACCCACACTACCATTTTCATCAAGGTATAGCTCTAACATTTCTCCTGGCAAGGACACTTTTGGACAGTATTATAGGGAAGTTGCCCTAAACCTTTGTAGAGAACAAGTGCTTTTCTAAGCACCAGCCAGACAGAGCTCCCCTCCTTGGCAAGTTTGTTACATGGTTTATTCAAGGAATGGAATTTTCACCACTCACTGTAATGACCTCTCAATTATTACTTTCCTATTCTGGTAGCATTTAGGAACCCTAATTACAGACAAGGGCCCTTTTATGCTCAGTGCTTTACAAACATCTAATGAAACACTAACACTTGCCTTGAGGTTCATAATAAGAGCAGACCTACCTGAGTAGAAGTTTTACTATATCTTGCTCTCTGGCTGACTCAGGTGTACATTTTAATTTCATTGACTCCTGTGACAAGGACTGTGTAAGGAACAGTGTCAAAAAAAGGACAAAAAATTACTGAGTGTAGTGACAGAAAGGATAATTTTCTTCTGCCTTTGAGGACAGAGGTTGACTTTAAGGAAATGTATACAAAAAAACCTATTCACTAACTGTCTGTCCAGTCACCAACATCAGAGGACGCACTTCGTCATTAGGGGGTGGCCGCACCTGCCTCTTATTTGCATTCCTCCGTTCTTGGAGGCCATGCTTGAAAGCAGGTATAGAGAGAAAGAGTTTCCACAAACTGGATTAAACATAATGTGATTCAGCTTGAAACTTGACTCTGTACCTCAACAGAAAAGAATGCTGCCACTGTTATATAAATACAGGACACTAGGAAAAGTTCTTTCACCAGAAGACCGAAAAAGCATCGAAGTGGTCAGAGCTTTGACCAAATAAAACCTCGAGGCCCTTAGAGGAATCACAGTGCAGTGCAATGATCTGTTTGGAGAAGGCAAGACCATTTGTAGGGATCTCTAGTACCTCATCACTTCTGCAGCTGCTTCAGGATTGGGCATTGATGTTTCACTGAAACACACATGTGCAGCAACTCTAAATTTCTGTTAAATATGCAAACCACCTGGAAAAAACATTATTCCCTTGTTAAATCAAGCAGATGTTTAAGGGTATTTTCAAGCCCTAAGCAACACAAGTGGGAAATGGAGGCCAAGTATAGTTCTGTAAAAAAACTAATCACAGTTTATTTTTCAGCCACTGAGATCTATCAAGACCTGACAGGCAACGTACTGAGTCCTGCTTAATGAGGCCAAAGGGAGTGGCTTAATTAATAACACTTAGAAGCGAATAATTAAGCCATACAGCAAGAGAAACATTTGTTATTGTGTAATTAAACAACATTCCCCAGTTTCATATTGCAGCTCTGAGCCTTCACCCTCCAGTGTGCTGCTATTACAGAAAAAATGCACCCTCGGAAATCTGTCCAAGTGAAAGTGTGCTAGTGTCAGCTGGTGGCTGCTGCAGGCCTCATGTGGATAACTCAAAGAGAAAAGAGAAGCACTGGAAGTGCATTCTGCTAATGTTCACCCCAAGACGCAGTAAACCTTCTTGCATATATGTAAGCCATAGCTACTGAAGTTAATTTCTCCGCTGTATATTAAGTCAGTTCCTTTACATGATTTGTGTGGTTATAGGATAATACTAGTGCTGGGTCAAAAATGCTCTAGTGATATGAAAAAGTGCTGAACCAGCTTTTGCTCTTCATAACTTTTAACTGACAGTTTATGCTGGATCGGGTATCATCTGTCCTGCCATTGGCACAAAGCATATTTGCCAGAGCACAGAGTTTGATGGACACATGTGCATTTACATGTGGTTCAGATCAAATGGGTAGTATCAGGTCACCTTGTAATGCATACACTTGGAGTTATTAAAAGTAAACCATAGCCCTAAACATGAACAGAGCTATTAGGCTCATAGCTTTTTCATCTTTCAGGAGCACTATTTATTTGTCATGCTTGTTTTGAGTTCTGTCCATTAAGTGGTACTTAAATGCTTACCATAATACACTGCTTACCTCCAAAGAGATGAGAGCAGGATGTGTAGATGCAGAAGCAATTCAGATTCCAGTACCAGGCGGAGTCGAGCTGCATCTGGGGAGATTCAGAAATTAAGCTTGGTAGCTTTTTAAAATTCCTGAACATGGAACCTGATCCTTTTCCCTAACAAACGTGCATAATTGCTTTTTGCCAAAATCAGTTAAACTGAGGGAAATCAAGCTATCACAACCACAAGTAGCCACTGAAAAGTCAAGTTACCACAGTCCATTGCTTATGGTAACTAAATTCATGAACGAGGTACCCAAACAAACCTTTATGGAGTAGCTACAGCATGGCCATAAATCTAATAAATATTACATCAGCAATCTCCGCAATAGAAAAACTAGAGGTGTGTTGATAATTCTAGAACTATTCTAAGTTTTACTTCTCTTGTTTCAGAAGCTGTATTTTCCTTTGCGTGACTGTCCTCGTTTTGATGAACTTCAGAATGAAACACAAACATCTAGTGAATTTCAAAATAGAATACAACCATATATGGTAAGACAAAATAAAAAGGAAACAAAGTCTAAGAAGCAGGAAAGTAACTAGGATGTAGAAGTTATGGAATTGCATTATTTCCTTTTGCTAAAATGCAAAAATAAATAAATGCAAAAAAAATATATCCTGAGGACTCTTAAAATCAGAAATCTGGGCCAATATGAATTATGACTTCATCGCTATCCTCTCTCTCAGGTACCAGTATGAAACAGGTAACATGGGAATAAGCGATATTAAGGAGTTCCTTTATTCTTCTGTGGCAGCATGTAGCAAGAATCCCTATGGGAATTGTTGTGGCACTATTAGTTAGATATTCAGCTCCCCTTCAACGGCAGAAGGAAAATCTGGTTTCTTTTTGATTTCTTTTTGCCTCTTCATGAATATTTGCCTCATGTCTCTTTAATTTTCTATTTTCTCCTCATCTGTTTTCTCATGTTCCTTTTCCCCTAGTGCCTTGCTCTTCCTCATATCTGAAGGCTTGAGGTGACTGAGGTAGCCTCTTGGAGCAGTCAGAGAAGGGAGAGAAGAGTGCAGCAGAGAAAGCATCAGACTTATCCATAGTAGGGCTGAGAAAAAGCAGTGTCTGAAATAGAAATCAGTACTTTGAAATGGTTACAAAATGAAATCTGCAGCCAAAATCTTCTGCTACAAGGATTTCACCCATGTAAAGTTGAACATTACTGTGTTGCCAGGTTGGATGCTAAAGAATCTGTATGCATATATGTTCCACGAATATTGAGTATTTGTGGTATACTCTTCACTTTTTTTTTCTCCCAGGATTTTTTACAAACAATGGCAGTTAACACTGGACTTGAACTAAATCATCTTAAAATACTGGACAATTTCCAGCTCTGGAATACATATGATACTCTACATTGTGAGGTAATAATAAGGCAATAGAGGTCAGGAAAGAATATTACTCCGAAGGTAGG
The DNA here is from genome assembly GCA_009806455.1 of Tetrax tetrax. NCBI lineage: Eukaryota > Metazoa > Chordata > Aves > Otidiformes > Otididae > Tetrax > Tetrax tetrax. Next base: position 105,128 of record WHYT01016045.1, read on the forward strand.
TTTCAATTAAACCACAGCAATGTGGTTTCATAGGAATGAGTTGCCTTCTGTCCTGGATTTGATTTTTTTTTTTTTAATTTGAATCTAAGTTTTATTTTAGTGCATTGGTAAAATATAATAAACTAAAACCATGGTTTACAGCTTGGGAAACTGTTGTTTCCATTTAGTGTTTTATCCTGAAGCACTGGTACCAAAATCCATTCCCTTTATTCCCTCATTTTCCTTCCCGATATGCTGCTATAGGATTATCTGAGCATGCTGCCTAGGATTATGACTTTTAACAGGAAAATGAAATTATTTGCTTTAACCTATCAACAGGTAAACATCAAAATACTTATATGTTGAAAATGAGAGGTAAGATTATGATGTATCAGTTAGAACATTAGGAGATGATTGCACCCAGTGAATACAATCAGACTGACCCCAAGAATGGGATGGTTCCATTTGGCCCTAGTCATTATGAGCAGCACATGAAGGCTGTTGAACATATCCTCTACACACTGAGGCACTGAGACACTACACGACACTGTCACTCTTATGTGACTAGAGAGTGACGCTTGTCTGTATGTGGCCAGTGATGGAACAGGTATCTGGACAACCGTATGGAAAAGACAGGAAAAGTTATACTAGGTTATGCCCTGAAGACCCTGAAGGGATGAGGATAAGACATACATCTGCAATCTTTCACACTAGCAAAACCAAAACCATGTATCACTATAGCAAGAACACATTATATGTACAAAGAATCCCCTTCACACAGGTGTTTCCTCTTTTCACATTCATCCACTTCAGGTTGACTCCCATTCCCACAAAAGGTATTTCAGGGCATGCTGATGCAGTAGACCACACTGAGCAAAGAATTGCAGGACAGTCTCAGAGAGTCCAAATGTAGTAGTGTGAGGCTGGGCAACAGGATGATGGAAACCAGTAGAAGAAAAAAAAAACATTATTTTGTTTTCCTTTATCACTAGGATATTCACAATTATACTCTCCCTGTATGGGCCACCAAGGATGTAATCGGCAAGATGGAAAAACTGGCAGAATTGTCCTTATTGTCACTATTTGGGCTTTATAAAACAGAAGAGAAATCACGACTACAAGGAGGTAAATAAAAAAATGCATAGTTCTCAGAAAGGAGGAGACAATACTTACAATAGTGTGCAACATCCTGGCACCTTACTCATGCAAAAATATTGATACATAACCTTGAGTTATAACTACAGACATGAGATGCCATATTAAGCATGAAAATATGTGCCATCTATTTGCATGGATGAGATATTGAAACAAGGTATAAACATGAATGTCTTTAGTTATCCTATAGTTTTTCAGAGATTAGGATTTTAAGAAAGATTACAGAAATCCAAGGGAAAAAAATCAAGCCTTCATTCGCATTATTATCATGTATTTGACATTAGGTTAGATTAAGTCTAAGTTCTGTTTCTCTAACATTTATTTCAATTGTTTCCCAATCTTTGTTTTTCCCTTTGATATACTGGTTACTTATTGTGCCAAAACCTTTGCAAGACATTAGCAGATCTCTGAAAGACTGATATAAAGCTGCTCCAAAACAGTCTGATCAGAATAGAAGATGAGAGATTCAAGTTATGCCTATACCGCAAGAACTGTAACTACTGCTTAGCTCCAAAATTGAGGCACACAGGCTATGCACACGGCATCTTTTCAGGACACGACCCAGGCATTTATCTCATGATCTCCAGCTATCTATGAGCAGGAAATCCAAACAAATGAGTTTGAATATCTGGAGGCTGAACTGTTTGGGGCTAGGCTTTGTAATGCACCTACCCTGCAGCCTAGACCTAGGTAGAGGATTATTAGCAGCCTTATCATCTAGGCACATACGTCACTGGATCAAGCCATATAGTTAATTACAGGCTCAGATCTGCATTAAAGTCCACTAGCTGGTAGCTGGCCATACCACATGGTCAAGACTTTTTTTTCTAGTGTTCACAGGCGTACTAGTTATGCCCGTTTTCTGTAGAACAGTATAAATTGTGCTACAGGGAATTTCTGCTGCCCTTATCCCATCAGCTTTAGTATATCTCTGGTCTGGAGAAGGAGTACAACAGAGCTTTGAAAAAAATGAAGAATTGATGCTGTGTGACTTGTTGGACAGCAACACTGGAACAGGTTGCCCAGAAAAGTGGTGGATGCCCCATCCCTGGAAACATTCCAGGCCAAGCTGGATGGGGCTCTGAGCAACCTGATCTGGTTGGAGATGTCCCTGCTCCTTGCAGGGGGGTTGGACTAGATGACTTTTAAAGGTCCCTTCCAACCCAAACCATTCTATGATTCTATGATTGTTGGAAGTAAACAGTTAAAAATATATCTTCAGCATCTAGAAAGGAAGAGGCTATCACAGCTATCATTTTTGCAACACTCCAAACAGATAAAAAAAAAATGATGGAGAGGAGGCCTCAGCGTAACAAAACTGTGCCATTAGCCCCAGTTTGCAGGATAGTTCTAGGTAATTTCCTCCAAATCCTGCCACTTCCCTTCACCTGGATGATGAATGATATATTTTACCTCTGTAATATCTTCCTTCTAGTTATGAAGTTGTAGTAAGATAAATTTGTAGTAAACTAAAAAATTAGTATGAAGCCTGAGTAGATGTCTTCTGTCTGATAACTCAAAATCTTTTGCCTTTTTGGTTTCTATGCAAATGTTATATCTTCATTTTCCTCATCCTTGTTCCCATCTTTTTAAGGTGTCCTTGTGAATATTATTTTAAATAGTATTAAACAAGCTGCTAATTCTTCAAAACAAAGAAAAATGGAGGTCTACTCTGCAGTGAGTATTTTCATCTTTCATAAATCTTGCTATGATTTTACCAGTAAAAGACCCTTAAATCCAATAATCAGAGTCTTCCTGTAAGTTAAATGAAAGAATAATAAAATACTGTTCAATTCAACTAACAAGCTGAACACCAGTCAGTTAAAAAACACAGCAGGAACATGGATCTCACCTCAGTTTCAGTAAAACTGTAATTGGTAAAGAAAACTAGGTATTTTATCATCCATTTTTTTCAGCAACTTCATGGTGAAGTTTCTGTAAGTTGTATCTTTCCTTAAATGCTCCTAAACCCAGAGATGGTGGCACACAGCAGAACTTCAGCCGTGCCTCCATGCCCTTCCTCTGCTTAGAAAGGGATGATACAGCTGTGGATTCTTTTCTTTCTTTTTTTAAAGGATGAAGAGGGCCATTTGGGTCAGACCAAGATCCTTAGCTCATTAATTATCCTGTCTCTTAACAATGGCCAATGGCAGGGAAGAATGTGAGAACAATGCCAGCACAGAGTGATGCCTTCACCTAATACAGCCTTTCAGCAATCTGTGGCTTAGGGACTTCCTGAGATAGAATCTGTGTCTGTGTGTCTAACAGCTTTTGACAGACTTTCTTCCATCAATTTATCTAATCACTTTTAAAATGCATGTATACTTTTGGCTTCTGCAATATCCTGTGGCAATGACTTGTGTTTTAAGAGAAAAAAAAAAAACTTCCTATTTTTTTGAAACTTAATACTGATTTAGCTCCTTCCTAGCATTTCTATTGTTGAGAAACAGGGAATAGTAATTCTTTACTTAGTTTTCCTGGTTCACTCATGAATTTATTATTTTCTGTCACATCTCCTACATATTTCGTTTTCCAAGGTATAGTCCTACTCTATTTAATCTTTCTTCATATAGAAACCACTCGATACCTTAAATCTTTCTTGCTGCCTTTTCTACACATTTTCTAGTCCTACTATATTCTTTTTGAAAAGGAAGAAGCGGTGTATTTGGAATTTTTACTGCTGCTTTAATAGCTTGAGGCCAAGTACACTCTTATTTTTGAAACTGATCAGTCTAAAAAGTTCCAGATCCTGAATAATAATGTAAATGTAGCTGTTAGACTATAATATAAATAAGCCTAGCAAATATGTATACAAAGATACTTGCAAAGTTTAGGCATCAGTGTTTGGACTTCCTTCATTCAGATCCTCCTCCTGGGATACCCTGCAAGAGAAGGGATAATGGGGAGAGGAAGACACTGGGTGGGTAACTGATTCCATCAAAACAGAAGTCAAACTGAGCATTTATTGTATAAGTCCAAACAGAAGGAATGACAATTTTAAAAGCCCCGGAGTGTGTGAAGGCAAGGAGAACAGTCTTTGAATGTAACTATTTGTCTAGTATACATATATATTTAAAAAAATATATTTTTAGAGATATATAGATATATATCTCTAAAAAAACCCAACACTTGTATCATCACTTGAAATGCCATAGAATATACTGCCTTACACTGCCTTAATCTGACTTTGCAACTGAAAACACTCCCGAAGGAAGAAGTAGCAAAGTGCATTGAAAAACTAGATTTCTTTCTCAGACCACATCTTGCTTTCCCCCAATATCTCTGTCTCCAAATTACTGCCAAATAGTGTCAGACACATACTGCAGTAACTCTTTGGAAATGCCCCTTGCTGTCTGTAGTAATCTGTTAAGATGTTTCTTTCCAACAATGAATATGCTGAATATATTGTTATAGTCAAATTTACACAGGTTTGGCTTTATCTTGATTTCTACTCACTCTCTACTTTTGTCTCATTACTTTGTATAAATGGTAGTTGACTTAACTGACTTTGAAGGATGGATTTTATTTTATTTTTTTTTCCCAATAGCATGACACCACAGTTGGGGCCCTCCAGATTGCTCTCAATATTTTCAATGGAAAACTGCCACCATACGCTGCTTGCCAGTTTTTTGAACTCTACCAAGAAAGCAGTGGGCAAGTATCTTATTTATGTGAGAACAAAGAGTGTTTGGAATTTGGTTCCCCCTTGCCCAAAATCAATTTTGTCTCAGATATTGTGAGGAGACAGATACAAATTTGTTTTAAACTGATGCTTCACTGAGCAGTCCATCAGCACAGAGTTATATTAAAACTAGGAAAAAATAAGTTTGGAAAATAGGCCTTACCAGCTGGAAGTTAATGGTAAAATAATTTTTCCTGCTTCTTCAAATGGCAGCAACAACATTTCATAAATCCCAAGGTAAACCAATTGGCTTAGAAAAGCCTGGGGCTGTTGCTGTTCAAAGAGCCTTCAGCAGGACCTGTGCAATACCGTAACCAGCTTTGGCAAAGTGGGTTTTGGAAATGTCTTTCACAAAGCTTCCATTCCTGAAGAACAGGTTTTAGAGTAGCATGTCAGAGCCTATTTCCAACATTCTGTCTTTAAATAGGAAATCTTGTGTTTAAGAACTTTTTTTAAAAAAATCTTTTCAATGTTGTTAATCAGGCGATATAGCATTGAAATGCATTATCGGAATGACTCTTCAAAGGATCCTTACCTACTCACTCTGCCAGGATGCACCTCTTCTTGTCCACTTGAGAAGTTTGCTGAACTAGTTTCTCCTGTGATTGCAGAAAATTGGTCAAAAGAATGTGGGAAGAAAGACAAAATGAAAGGTAGTGCAACAGCTGTATATTTCCTACATAAGACATGGAGGCAGAAATTGTATCAATGGCTCCAAACTTTGTACCTTCCATACAATAGATAGACCTCCCTTTAGCAGCTTTACTATGGACAGGGAAAGCTGACAGAAATTAAATTTCTGTGAAAATGTAAGGAGTAGACTTACTCACCAGCGTGAAGGCAGTGCTATTATTAGCCTGCTCACATAAGGAGCTATCTAAAGGCCATGGCCAAAACTAGAGCTCCTCTTGTTGAAAATGTCCAACAGAAGTATATGTGTGGGTGCTATACAAGGAGTCCTGTGTATGTTTGATGCATCAGACCTTCTGTAGATGCAAAGTAAAAATGTCTTGCACACACACAGTAAGACTGATGCATCTGTATTTCTGGCATGTATACTATGTATTGAGGATACCTTAACCTCAGCTGTACACACAGAGCGCACCTGATCCATGCAGATAGAGCAGCCGCTTGCCTCAGACTACCAACAACTGACAGCTGATGACCTCTTCCTGCCTGAATATTATTTCCAGAAGGGAAGTGAAGGGCAAGACAACACATGCTACTTTCCAATAGTCCTGGTGTTTCCCTCTTCCTGCATATATTCAATGTTTTGCTGATTTCTGATGAAACTCCTAGTTTGCATTACCTACACATGGTCCCTCTTGCCCTGTGAAAACCTAGAAGTAGAATTTACCCATGCGCAGGAAGCTATCTATGCATTTCCAGGACAGAAGTATATGTTTTTATACTTATGTTGCATAGGTCAGTAAATGCAGGCCACATGATCTTGCCAGAAATATGAACAAAATGCAACTATATTTGTACAAATTTGTAATTAGACTGTTATCTCTATATCCAAAAATTATATACATTTCATTAACTCCTTTTTCCTTTATTGTTTCTCCTTCGCAGATGTTTTTATTGGATTTGACGTTGCTGTTGGTTTGTTGTTCATTTTTGACCTTGTACTGCTCTACCTCCTTTATCATTACGGACGCTGCAGGCGCAGAAACAATTACCAAGACATTTAAAGGGAACATAAAGAAATGAAAGAGAGAGCAGCAAGATATCAAGCAGTCCTTTAAGTTGCTAATATCCATCAGTCTGCTCTGACCAAATTAACCTCCAAAGTATATTCAACAAACTTGAAGAGCTGAGGTATCTGTGGCCTAGCTCCTAGAAGACTAAATGAGTGAGAAATACAGTAGAGAGAAATACAGTGAGAAATACTGTAGAAATATGTTATTGTTTAGAACTTCCTTTTGAAGAAAGACAGAATTACTTCAATTTCTATCTTTAGGTTTTCCACTACTATTAATCATTCTTAAGTCAACCAGTGTGGTGAAGGGATGCTATTGCCTATGCTTTTTTTTTTTTTTAAATTGTCTATTACCATTTAGCCCTCTGCCTCTCTCTTACCCTGCTCAATGAGTCTTTTTTGGAAATCAGTGTCTGTAATATTTTCCTTCCTTCTCATAAATGGATATTTTGTTGATGCACAGAAAAATGTTTTCAGGGAGCAGAAACTGCAATTACAGTGTGAAAAAGTTTCATGCTAGCACTTGCGCATACTGTTTCTGCATTCATTGATGCAAATCTATGCATGAGTTTTGACCTTGGCCTTCACCAAAAAAAAGTCTGCAGCCCGCTTTTCAAAGGAGTTACACTACTATAGCTCTCACTGAAATTAGCAGAAATTGGGGGGAGCTCTGTTGCGTATCCAGGCATCAAGCAAGAAGCTTAGCGCAATAGGATGTTGGTCAATGTCCACAACTTGAGTAATATGGATTACTAAATATATTAAAATCTATTTTCTGTTGCTACACTGCTTTCCTATTTTTCTGAGCTCCCAGACATGAATGATCCTTTGCCCTGCACCTTTTCTATGATGCATCTGTTCTGTGTCCTGCTTCAGGTCCCTTCTACAGTCTTATTTCTTTGAGCCACTCTTACAGTAATTCATCAAGTTATCACTCTGTTCATCACCTTTCATTTTAATTTACATTAACTCCTTTAGCTCCTTGCTCTGTTCAAAATCTGTTATGTTCACAAGACGCACTGAGAGTAAGAATACAATGACTCTGCTTTTTGTATGTTGATCTCTTCAGTGCAACACATTTTGTTCAGATTGTAAGCTCTTAAGGGCAGAGAATGTGTTTCCATAATTGCTCTCTAGTATCACAAACTAGTATCATAAGGACTAATATTGCTGCATAAAATACTGCTTATCATCATATGTTTCAAGGGCGGAATCAAGTGTTTTTTTATCCCTGCAGAGGATACTGTGAATTAGATTACCATGGAGAAGCCTTTTTAAAAGTCAAGACAACTATACAGACAGGTGCCAATAGCAGGTTCAGCCCAACAGATATAATGAGCAATCATGTGCTCAAGCTAATGAGTCCTGCTGAGGTGCAGAAGTCCAGAGAAAGGTGAGAGATGGAGCTGCTTAGCTCAGGCATAGCATCACATCAGTGTGAATACGCTGCCTCTGGACTGACTTTGACTCACATTTGTGGGTTGCAACTTGGAACCCAGGACCATGGGTCAGCTACCACTGGTCTAGAGATCAGCTCTCAATATTACAGCTATGGATATATTTAACATGTGATATAGTTAGATATATTGATATTAAATAGCATAAATCAAACAGAACAGCAAAGTCTTATGGGAATATAACACTTTCCAAATGTCATTGCATTTTCTTGTAGTAACTTCAGCTACCGAGGTGTCTACATTTTGAAACAGTATTTCCCACTAGGCAAAATGCTTTTACCAGTACCCCTGACATTTCCATTTTATCTGTTTTAGGAAATATCATAATCAAGTGATGGATTTGATCCTTACATGGTAAGGATGTTTTAATGTATAACAATTTGGGGCAAAGATGTCAGATGAAAGACTATCCTTAAATGAGATGTTTTGGATGTACAAGCTTCAGATTGTAACTAGTAGTTCTGATCCTTGGTGCAAAAACTTAAAGGAATGTCTATATTGCAGTCAAAAGTGTTACAGCAGCTCTAGGAAACAAGCCTGAGCTGGCTTGGTTACTATTAGCAGTGTACTCACAGTTGGGAGAAACTCAGGACAAACTGCGAAACTGACTCAGGATGAACTGGCTCCTGAATATATATATACTCAGGGATTACGTAATGCTGAGCTCTATATTGCCATGGCCACAGTTTGTAAATTGGGTAGATTGAGTACGTCTTTTATTAGAGACAGTCAGATGCTTGACAAGTGAAGATGTGTCATTGACTGATAATGTGCCGTAAGAACTGTTTTTGAGATATTAGGAAGTCAGTTGGTTGCACTCCACAAGAAGTAGAATGGGGCATGTTTTTTTCAAGATTGTGTCTTACATAAAGAAAGACATTCAGATAGAAAGTAAAATGTGAAGTGTCTGAAACATCTTTTGTGGATTATGATACTCAAGCCTAAGCTATTACAGAGAATTTCAGGAGATGAGGCAATTCTAGCTGCGACAGGAGCTGTCATGAAGTAGTTTTATTGTAGGGACATCTTTTTGTTAACAGATAGTCATAGAATCATAGAATAGTTAGGGTTGGAAGGGACCTTTTAAGGTCATCTAGTCCAACCCCGCTGCAAGGAGCAGGGACATCTCTCAGATCAGGTTGCTCAGAGCCCCATCCAACTTGGCCTTGAATGTTTCCAGGGATGGGGCATCCACCACTTCTCTGGGCAACCTGGTCCAGTGTTCCACCACCCTCATTGTAAAAAATGTCCTCCTTATGTCTAATCTAAATCTACCTCCTTCTATTTTAAAACCATTACCCCTTGTCATACTTGAAAATGTCCATGCACTTTTAGAAAGGATCCAGTGGACACAAGTTATACAGAATGTAATGGATAGGTTCAGACAATCTAACCAGAATTTATGAAGGTACAACAAAGATGTAATGCATTAGTAATGTAGGCCCTGAATCTCACTTATTGTAAAGACACTTTGTCTTACTGTGATTAAATCAAGTATAATTTCTCCAGTGGAGTAAAAGGTTGTAAGTGTGAGAAAAGCGTGTGGCTTTTTTAATTTTTCAGCCATATTTGCAATTTGCTTAGTATAATCTGCAGACTGTTTGTGATTAGAAAATGTCTTGTCTCCAAACAACTTGTAGTACTGCAATAAACTACATTAAAGAAACAATTCAACATTTGCAAGTGTATTTGAGTGAAAAATAATGGAGCTTTCAGTATGCCTAGAGTTTCCAAACAGAAGTGAATATTGATGTTTGCTCTTTCTGTAAGAACACATTTTTAAAGCACTGATGCTTTGACGTGAATAATGCCAACGTTGATGACATCCAGCTTTTCCATTTGCCCTCTAGCAGTGACATAATCTGCCTCTACAATAATCACGGTAGCAACTAGCAGCTCTGCAGCAGGGTTTTCTGGTGCATATGGTAGACAGCAGTCCATACACAACACTTTTCAGCTCAGTCAGCAACAATCTCCTCTTATTGAATTGGTTTCATTCTGGAACTTGTTTATTCACAGTGTTGAATATTGCACACACTGGGTCAGCACAGCATAGCTATCTGACTTCCAGAGTAACACCGGCTCAGTCTGGAGCACTCATGTTCATTGTACCTGTAATGTAGGGATACTTGATCCAAATTATATTATTTCTTCTCACTTAAATACATTTTCTTAGGTGTGGTGAAATACAGAAAATAACTAATACATTATATTAAAAAAAAAATAATAAATCTGTTCAGTCCAAAAAATCTTGAATTTGGATTAAACTGCAAAAGACAAAGGTTACGTTTCTAATTTTTTCCCCACAAGCAAAAAAAAAAATGCTAAAAGTTCTACTCTATGAAGAAGAACAAAGATTTACAGTGACGGAATTTGAGAGTGATGATGAAGGTAGAGGCTGGCTTATTCTTAGGCATACGACCTTGGCCCTTGTGAATCCATGTTGAGGTGATGTCAGCAATATTGCACAGGACTGTATTCATGGCTTGAAATAGCTTTAACTATGGTCCTCCTTGAAGCATTTCTTATAAAGAAAGATGGGGATGAAAGGTGGACATTTACCTATAAAGCTTTATTGATTTAGACAATAATGCTTCTTCATCAGAAGTCACCAAGTATTAACACTCAAATAAATAAACACATGTTGTTACTGAAATAATAGCAAATTATTCAAACTATTATATTACATGGTCTCTTCTATGACTAGGCAACTTCACTTCCAAAGGGGTTTTAGCACTAGCAAGTCCTGAAACACCACATCTAGGAGATCAGGTACAGCTGGAAAGACAGTTAAAAAGGCATGTCCAAAGTCCGGTTGTGCTATTTTTGGTAATTTCTCTTAAAATAGAATAATTAGACTACTTACTCTCCTGAAACTGTTAGTACATTGTCAAATTCATCCATCCTGCAGACTGAGGTTCTAGATTTAAAAAATCTGTAGATAGAAGAAAAATACTATTTATGAATTCAAAATAGATAGTGGCAAAAAAAAAAAATGGTCCTGGCTCCATCTCTCTTTCTCTATATATAGCCAGAGTCATGTTCATGTCTAAACCAAGGTAATTTCTCTGTGCTCTCCTTATGGCAGTTAAGCTCTTGCTTGCTTCCTGTAGGGAGCCCTTGACTTCAAAGGACATTGTAATTCCGCTATCTTATCTATTCTATAACCTGCAGAAAGAAAGGTTGTAAGATGTAGGATCATCATAAAGCCTTTTCTTTAGGAAGATAAGAATTAAAAGGATATATGAACTCAAAAACTTGTAACTTCAGGCCCAAATAGGTAAGCACATGTCCTCCATACTCTAAAATACTAGTCTTGACAGCATTTGGGTCAAGAATTACAGGAAGACTAGCAAAATTCTGTAATATTCACAACTATTGCGCTGACTGAGGACATTTCCAGTGCTTCTTGAAAGTGGAGCTCCTCCATTCTTTCCATTCTAAAGCATTCTAAGAGCTTCTCCTGGCTGCTCTTGAGGAAGCAGCTAAAGCTAAAGCAGATCTGAAGCCTACTTCTTGTTCAGAAGTTTTGAACCACATGCACTTAAGATTAAAATTACTGTTTGTTGTATGACAGTTTCTTCACTTTTGAAATTAATAGAGAAGTACTTTTACAGCACTGGCCACCTCCTCCAGAGGAGTTAAACGAACAATTCAAACATAGTACATTATACTTGTAAAAAGATGAGAGCATTTGTTATTCATATAAGCAGCCCTTAATGAGAATCTTGTGTATCCTGTACAATATTCTGCTGGAAGAGAGCTTTATGCACAAGAAACAAAGACTCCTCTTTTATAGGTAAAGGAAGATGTGGATCAAAAAAAACAATTTAGTCTATAATTTAAGGCCGTTCAAATAAGATGTTCTGGTTTTATTTAGGGGGGGGAGGGGGGGGTACAGTGGCAGCTTCTAGAAGCTGCTAGAAGTTGCTCCCCTTTGTCCAGTGGACTCAGTCAAGCCTAGGGCAGACTCGCTGCTGGCCAAGGCCGAGCCAATTGGTAGCAGAATGTTCTGTGATAACGCCTCTGTGATAATGTATTTAAGAAGGGGAAAAAAAAAAAAAACAAACAAAAAAAGAAGACAACGTGAAGAAGCTGAAGCAGGGGCAGAGATGGGGAGGCGTGAGCATTGTGGGCCTTGCAGCCCTCACTCCCTGGCCTCCAGCCAGGTGGCTGGGTGGCTGTCTGGGCCTGACTTGGCCCAGCCCAGCTGCAGAAAGTGCAGAGGAGATGAGATGTGAAGAGAATCTGAGAGGCGTCTGCCTGACGATTGTGAAGAATTTCTTGTGAGAGGAACGGCTGCAGATGCCAAGGTCAGTGGAGAAGGAGGGGGAGGAGTAATGCTGCTCCTGGCCAAGATTCCCCTGCAGACCATGGTGGAGCAGGTTGTCCCCCTGCAGCCCATGGAGGCCTACGGAGGAGCAGAGATCCACCTGCAGCCCGTGGAGGACCCAACTGTTGCTTGGTCTTATATGTTTGAACCACCAAAACTATTTGATCACAGATGTGAACCAAATGGGTCTTTAAGCCCCTTAACTCTTCATTCTAACTACCACACTTGACCTTAGTGTATGTACTAAAGCATAGTCTCTATTGATTCATATCTCTCCCTTTATGACCACACATTCAGTAATATTGGAACAGGTTGCCCAGAGAGGTGGTGGAAGCCCCATCCCTGGAAACATTCAAGGCCAGGTTGAAGGAGGCTCTGAGCCACCTGGTTTGGTTGGAGATGTACCTGTTTCTTGCAGCGGGGTTGGACTAGATGACCTTTGAAGGTCCCTTCCAATCATAACCATTCTGCAATTCTATGATTCTAATATCAATATTGTAGAAAAGCCATTAGCTGAGTTGCAGCTGTGTTTGCTGGTCTCATTGTCCAGTTGATGTTTCACTATTATTTGAATATCAATTTTCTGTAAAGAAGACCATTCTCCACCATGAAGTGCTGTTGTCAGTAATGACTGTCTCACTTGAGCCTTAAGGAGAATTCTGTTTTCTGCAGAAGGGTATCTGAACAAAAAGCTAGGAGATTTTCATAACCATAGCTTGCATTACCAAAAGCAGACTAAGAACTCTATACAAACTTTCTTCTTTATTTCAGTGAAGTAACTGTCACTTTGGAGAGCACAAATGCACTCTGACTCTCCTTGAGTGTGTCATTTTATAATGACGTATCTCTGTTTTAGGATGTAGTTTTAGAACGTAGTCATAAGTACATTCTTTATTAAAGAAAACACAAAGACTTATCTGAGGCTCTTGATTATGGTAGGTCTTGACTGTTCAAGAAAGAGACCAAATATCCTGAAATAACAATGATAAACTTTAAAAGAACTACATTGCTGAGACAGAAGGATATTACAGACTCTTATCTGTTCAAAGCAAATCTTAAGACAACTGGAAATACTATAGGAATGGCCATAGAATAGTATGATTTTGGAAGGTTTCTAATAACAAAACCTAACACTTGTGAAAATAAGCTGTTCCATCAGGAAATTATTGAGATGGTCCTGAAGCTGTTCTTTCTGTTCTTGGAGACATCAATGACCAGCTGGAGTGCATGGTGCTCTGCCTGGGGATGGATGAGGAGCTGATTGAGAGTTTATGGGTCAGGATTCAATGAAGGGCAGGGACAGGTGACATTATAGTAGGGGTCTGCTACGGGCCACCTGGTCAGGAAGACTGAGCGGACGAGGCCCTCTATAGACAGATAGGAGCAGCTTCACCGTCACAAGTCCTGAACCTCATGGGGGACTTCAACCACCCTGATATCTGTTGGAAGGACAACACAGCAGGGCATAAGCAATACAGGAGGTTCCCATAATTTATTGATGATAACTTCTTTCTCCAAGTGATAGAGGAGCCAACGAGGAGAGGTGCTATGCTGGACCTTGTTCTAGTCAACAAGGAGGGGCTGGTGGGGAATGTGGAGCCCAAGGCATCCTTGTGCTTACATGTGCATTGAGCCCTAGTAAATGTTACTGTGACAGAATCAGTCAAGATTTCCCCTAAGTCTGAATAACTGTGTACGAGGGAGGATGGAGGGGAACTGTGCACAGCTGCTCACCTCATTCCCAGATCAATCTTTCATTTATAATGATGCAAAACTAATAGCAAGCTAACACTGCAAATGGAAAGGAACTCAGACAATCTGCATGTTTCATGATTATAATTTGTAAAGTTATTCCATCATGTTCTAAGGAAGATACAAGCAGGAGAAAGTATCTCCAAGACTCAGTAGAAATGTTAAATGGCCTGAGAGTAAAAGCAAAAACAAAAGAACTAAGTTTCTGCATACCCATGTGATGTTCCAGTAACCATTAACAGAGCCTAAAAGATTAGTCTCAGAAGCCAACTTAAATACAGAAGCAGCTAAGTAGATATAATTTTTAAATAGTATAATCTTAAAAACATATAATTTCCATAATGTTTGACTACTTTGTAGTTTTATAATGCTTTTCCCATTACAGAAAATCTATGTTTATAGATTCTTTTGCTTTTAAATCTTGTCTGGTGACAAAAGTAACTCTAGATAATCTGGTGAATGCTAAGCATATCATTCCATAAATCAGATTCAATCTTTTCGCATAGTGGATGGCCAGCTCCCCCAAGTGTTTACCAACCTCTGGGTTGGGTAGTTTTCAGCAATCTTTGGGCAGTCCCCTAATTTCATGCAACAGACTAGTCCCAGGTAAGTAATGAAACATCTCGGTATACACTAGATAGAGCCTTTGGCAGTCAGCAAAATAATGGCATGGGAAAAAAAATGTGACAGGAGAGACAGTTTGTGGAAGCACTACAAGCTTCCCTTGCAATGGAACATTTGAGACAAAAGCTAAGGGACAAGGTATTTCCCTAAATGCATTAATTATTAGCAGCAGGGCATTGTGGAAACCTCTCAAGGTGAATTTAAGCTTGAAAAAAAATCTGATAAATACAGGAGATTTGTTCTAGGTTAGCATCATATAGGGAAAGGCAAGCATGAAACAAAGCTTTGTCAAAAGACTGGATCCCTTCTTTTTTGGTACTGTGCAGAAGACATTTTCATAGAATCATAGAATGGTTAGAGTTGGAAGGGACCTTCAAAGGTCATCTAGTCCAACCCCCCTGCAAGAAGCAGGGACATCCCTGACTAGATCAGGTTGCTCAGAGCCTCATCCA
>WHYT01016045.1:120283-135331 GCA_009806455.1 Tetrax tetrax
TCTCCAACTGGTCCATGTCCTTCTTATGTTGGGGACTCCAGAACTGGACACAGTACTCCAGGTGGGGTCTCACCAGGGCAGAGTAGAGGGGCAGAATCACCTCCCTCGACCTGCTGGCCACGCTTCTCTTGATGCAGCTCAGGATGCGGTTGGCTTTCTGGGCCGCAAGGGCACATTGCCCACTCATGTTGAGCCTCTCGTCCACCAGCACTCCCAAGTCCTTCTCCTCAGGGCTGCTCTCAATCCATTCTCCGCCCAGCCTGTATTTGTGCCTGGGATTGCCACGACCCAGGTGCAGGACCTTGCACTTGGCCTGGTTGAACTTGATGAGGTTGGCATGGGCCCACCTCTCCAGCCTGTCCAGGTCCCTCTGGATGGCCTCCCTCCCTTCCAGCATGTCGATGGCACCACACAGCTTGGTGTCATCGGCGAACTTGCTGAGGGTGCACTCTATCCCACTGTCCATGTCGCCGACAAAGAGTTTGAACAGGGCCGGGCCCAACACAGACCCCTGAGGGACGCCACTGGTGACCGGTCTCCACTTGGACATTGAGCCGTTGACCACCACTCTCTGAGTGCGGCCATCCAGCCAACTCCTTATCCACCGAGTGGTCCATCCATCAAACCCATGCCTCTCTAGTTTAGAGAGAAGGATGTTGTGTGGGATAGTGTCAAATGCCTTGCACAAGTCCAGGTAGATGATATCCGTTGCCCATCCCTTGTCCACCGATGCTGTTACCCCGTCATAGAAGGCCACCAAATTGGTCAGGCACGATCTGCCCTTGGTGAAGCCATGTTGGCTGTCACCAACCACCTCCTTGCTCTCCATGTGCCTTAGCATGGTTTCCAGGAGAATCTGCTCCATGACCTTGCCAGGCACGGAGGTGAGGCTGACCGGCCTGTAGTTGCCTGCGTCTTAATGGGATGCCCTACGGTTTGGAGAATACTTCAGACAAATCATTTATGTAACATGTAGGCAGAGAGCAGTGGAGGCCTTGGTTTATCATGAGACCACTAGCTTACCGTCTACAGTGGGAAATCCTCCAAAATGAGATAAAGGTCATCCAACTGCTGAAGGGCAGGGTAAGCTGCCACGGTTACTTTAGGAACTGATAATGCAGGGTGTGTAGAAGCAACATCCCCCCTTCTGGCAAGTCCTGACTAAAGTATCCATGGCATGTTTTATAAAAGTAAGTAGTCTGTATGAACCCTAGGAATCTCTCCACCTTACATCTCACATCCCTCTTTAAATCACCTTTAACTACAGCTCGGTCGGCATTAAGAAAGGCTTGGGTCATACATTCCAACTGATTACTGGGAGCAGTCTGCCACCTACTGCTTATACAAGCCCTCTGTGTTGGCAGCTTTACACCTAAATCATAAGAAAGCCTGTTCTAAAGGGGATTTAGCCCACTTCGGTGCTTCAGAATCTGGAGCCAAATTCATCTTGGATGTAAAAAGGCCAGTTCTGCCCTTCCAGAATGAACTTCTTTTATAAAGGAGTAGAAAAGAGATTATTGAGAATCTTCTTCTAGATAACATATGTA
Source organism: Tetrax tetrax (assembly GCA_009806455.1). Taxonomy (NCBI): domain Eukaryota; kingdom Metazoa; phylum Chordata; class Aves; order Otidiformes; family Otididae; genus Tetrax; species Tetrax tetrax. The sequence goes on from WHYT01016045.1 coordinate 121,831, forward strand.
GGAAGTTGATAGGTAGGTTAGTGTCAAATGAACAGATCTTGCTGCCCCAGAAAATATAAGACTTCACTACACACTTTGCTCAGGGATTAATCAGTAAATTTTTTCACAGACAAAAACTTCTATTCAGTCATATTCCATGGCTAAACTTCAGAGGATGATTACATTTTTCTGACCTTGTGTTAGCCTGTGTTCATTTTAAGCTGTGCTTAATTCCTGTAGTCAGCTAATGCAACAGAATCCATAAATGGAACAAAATTAGGAGAAACATCTTTGATTAGTCTAGCTGTTGATTACAGGCTTAATTTTGCTCTATACTTTTTTCATGCTGACCACAGACTTTCCACCAGCATTTTCTCACTTCTTGTTGATTACAATGGTGAATCCATTCCATCATATCTGGCCACTCAGCCTGCCACTGGGAATTTCAGCTGGGGATTTTTCAACATTTTGTCATCTAAAGTCAAATGCTGTTGTCACACAGATGCAGGCTTTCCATCAGAAGTCAATAAAAGATATACTTGTTCTAGAAACAGATTTTTCAGGCCTAGCAAGCTTGAAACTTTGTACTTTTCTAATTTGGGGAAAATCTAGAAGATAAAAATTCTAAAAAACCCAAGCTATTATTGGATAAGACTGTAGTAATCTAAAAAAATGTCTTGTGGCAAGGAAATTCCCACCTCCAAGTTTTCCTTCAAGATCTTGCAATTATGTAACTACCACTGACAATTACAACTGAAAGCAAGTTAACTGTTGCAACAATTTTATGCTGCTTTTAATAGTAGTAATCACATTTTAAATGGCATTTCTTCAGGTAGCTGAAGTTAATGATCAGAAACTGATGCCTAACTTTCTGTTGCCTTTTGTCGTGCAGAGTAGTGCTGCCTGAAGTACATTCAGACAACACATGAAGAAGGGGCACGCAAGAGTATATAAGAAACAAAAATAGCCAAGGGAATGTGAAGATGTGCAATATACTTGCAGCCACCTCCTGGAAATTTTCACCTACGTGATTAATCATCACATATGCATAGTTCCATTGACTCTAATTGCTCACACTGAAAATACTTGCATAATCAAAAGCTTACAGAGATAGGTCCTCCTAAATGGTAAATGCATGAAAAGTGAAACAAAGAACTGGTAAGATGCAAACATCTCAGATTTTGGGCAAGAGTATTAAGCGTCTCTAGGAACTTGAGATGTGGTAATAAATTCCTCCTAGAAAAAAAAAAATCCCACTGTGAAAGAGTAATATTCTGCACTGGGACGCCTGAAGGCAAGAGCTATCAGGAGCAGAAAGTAAAAGGAAACAGAATCTCATGTGATGAGCTTGTTACAAGTTGGAACATTATCAAACACAGCTTCATTTTTTTTAGTTTTGCTTTTAACCAGCAAAGTCCATATTGTGCCCTTGTTTACTGTTTGAACTAAAAGAAATTTAGGGCCACGACTGACTGTTTGTCTTTTATCTACCAAGTGCCAAGTCATCACTCTGTGCTTCTGTCAAAAGCTATGTTAGTGTTCCTAAAAAAGTGCATCAGATCTCTGAGCACTGGTCAGAGAGAAAAAACAAGTTATATTCAAAGACATAATTGCTAGTCACTTCTACATAAGAAAAGACCTGAAAACAAATAAATAAAATACTTCAGTTTCTCTACGAAAATGCTTAGTTTATTCAAATGCTATAAACTAACAATTCAGGTTTAGGCTATTTCTGTAAAGAGTATGTTCTATACCTTTCTTGACTTCAATCTTATTTGCGCATAGAAGTTTTCTTGCAAGGATGAGGTCAGTACAGATCATAAGATTCACATTGGAAGTAATTAAATCAGCATATCTGATGTTATGCAAATAATTACCTCTTCATAATTCAGTCTGAACATGCTCAGTGCCTTTTTTTGGTAACAAAACACTTATTTTGCAGATTGTGGGGAAAAAATTGTTAGTAGAATGTTTGAGCAAATATGAAATCAGTTTATACATTAATGAATTTTATTCTTGATGCTCCAATAGTGGAAGAGAAATAATGGACAAGGAGTTATTGAAATGGAATTTGGACCAAGAGCAGAAACAAAAGAATTTTGTGCTTTTAAGATAGATAAAATATTTCATTTCACGGCTGCTATAACATGACTTCAATGAGAGGACAGTTCAAGCATTTTTAAACTTCTCAGTCTAGCCTCTGCTCAACTGTATAGCATTTCCTTGCTGGCCAACTAATTAAAAAGGCATACTAGCTAATTTCAGTTCACTGATAAGTAATTTATGAAATAACTCATTCATCCATATAATCCAAACCTCTTTTATTAGTATAATACACTAATAATTCAATATTTTTCAGAAATAAAGAGGAGTAAATAGGGATATATTAACGTTTTCTTACATGCCTCTCTGCCTTACACTGAAAATGGGACAGCAGAAGTTTGGTGAAATTTGGCCCAAACCCCAAGAATTAGTAGTATATTTACAAACTAGCACTACATAAGATTACATAAGTATCCATATGCTTATGCTTCAAAACAACAGCATGTGCCTTATATACCATCTGATGGTCATGATCTGTGTCAAAGCAAAGTAAAAGAAGTGGGAAGGTAATATGGACAATGTACTGCCTGAAATGGATGCTAGGAATGGTGTTAACTTACTGGGTGCATTTCTGCTTTGCTTGTTGTGCTTTCTCAGATTCATATACTTCTGTTTCCATTAATTCAGCCAAATGACCCAGTCATCTGACTACAGACAATTTTAAAGATATTAAAGGTGAAATACTTTATCGTCATCAGAAGCAACACTTCTGAAAGCTGAAACACTGGTATCTCTGCAATATTGAGAAATTGGTAAGGGACTCAATGATTCCGTCATAATGAGAAAACTGAAAGCAGCAATAGCATGGGGAAAACAAAACTGAAACTGTAAAGTCGTAAGAAAAAAAAAAATAAATCTATATACTCAGTAGAAAATAGGAATTTCCAAAGTCCTGCTTCTGCTTATTACAGAAAAAGGGAAAGAGTCTGAAAATTATGCTGCTCTTTTTATGACTCACTGTATGTGGCATTCTTACAATGTAGATGTCACACCATAATAGGGGAAAGGCAAACTATTAGCTTCTCTACGTCTGCAGTTTACAATGCAGGAGTTTAGCATTATTGCAGTATATAACGCTGCACTCTCCTTCTTTTGTTGACATGGATGTAATCTGATTATCACTGTAAATAGCTCATAATACACACTTCATAAGCACATCAGCTGTGCCCATCTCCTCTGAGCCTTCTTCCAAGGATGGGGTGTATTGCCCGGTGATATTTCCCACCCTGGTTCAGACCAGCACTGGTGATCACTGATGTACACAGTGAGCTTAAAACATTCATTGTATGAATGTCTGGTCCTCTTGCGTGTGCACACTGAGGGTGAGAACCCATGCCTGTAGGGAATATTAGGGAGCCCACATCTGTGGGTTCAACCCTGTTGTTTAGTTCCACCACGTGAGAACCCACCTGGAGTACTCCATCCAGCTCTGGAACCCCCAGCATAAGAAGGACATGGACCTGTTGGAGTGAGTCCAGAGGAGGGCCGTGAAGATGATCAGAGGACTGGAGCACCCCTCCTGTGAAGACAGGCTGAGAGAGCTGAGGTTGTTCAGCCTGGAGAAGAGAAGGCTCCAGGGAGACCTTATTGCAGCCTTCCAGTACCTCAAGGGGGCTTATAAAAAAGATGGGGAGTGGCCTGTTTTGATAGGACAAGGGGTAATGGTTTTAAAATAGGTGGAGGTAGATTCAGATTAGACATCACAAAGACATTTTTTACAATCAGGGTGGTGAAACACTGGAACAGGTTGCCCAGAGAGGTGGTGGATGCCCCATCCCTGGAAACATTCAAGGTCAGGTTGTATGGGGCTCTGAGTAACCTGATCTAGTAGAAGATGTCCCTGCTCCTTGCAGGGGGGTTGGACTAGGTGAGCTTTAAAGGTCCATTCCAATCCAAACTATTCTATGATGCTATGAGTCTATCATTTTCATGAGCACCAGCAATGATTCACACATCAAAGACAATGTCCCATTTCTTAATCTGCTGCCTTTTCCTGCCAAGCTGAATGATCTGGCCCATGGCTCAGCAAAGAGCCTCCACAGTCCACTATCCAAAGGATAGCAGTCACTCACCTCTGTTTGTCTGGATCCTGCTTGCTCCACGTCTCCTTGGTGCTTACAGGGACAAAGAGTTTGGTAAGTTGTGGGCCAGCTGAAGCTTGTTGGCCCCAAGGAGACTTGATGGCCACCTGTCCTGACCTACACACTCTGGTTCTATCCAACAGGTCTAAGGTGGCAGGAGGGTTTAATGCTTTAACATCAGATTTACTTATTCTAGATATTTGACATTAGACTGGATTTTGATTTAGAAGAGTGATACAGAATTATGCCAAAATCACAATACAAGCATGATGTAATGATTGTAATAAGCAGTAGAATCACAGTACAAACCGATTCCCTATGCCAGTCTCTACATGCTCCACCATTAAGAAAAGGGAGGTTTTGTCCTAATTAGAGAGGTCTCAGACTATGGATTGAATAAAAATATAGTCGAGAAATCTTTAGATGGCCTGCATAGTGAGGCATTCTTAGTATTTTTTTTTCCTAGCAGTTTGCATTCTGATGCTTAAATTCCAAGAATGAATGTTGCATTTTTTTCCATGTTAAGTGCTGGCTCTCATTTTAGCTAGTACTTTTGGAGGACAAATCTTCACTGAAATCAAGTTCCAAAAGTTGTCAGAGGGAAGAGGAGAGCCTACATAAGGTTGGTCGTTATTTGGATATTTGGAGTCAAGGACTCCAGGGTAATTGTGCATGACCTTTCAGATCTGATTTCTGTCTGCATTGAGAAGGGGGCACAGATCGCTTGAAACATCTTCCAGGATCAAGACTTCTTCTGGTTTCATCAGGAATTTCAGGTTTAAATGACAATTAAATTAGATGTACCTTGTGTCATGAGTGTGTGACATGCCAACTCTGCCATGCAGGGGCGGGGTGGCCTTGTGTGCCACCCTTCGTGGTGGGAAGTTAAACCAAGATGTAAAGCTACATGTGGTAGTATAGTCTAAAATGTCATCACTGAAGATTTTTAGGCATTCTGACTGAAGTGAAGTGAAAGCAAAGCCACTACAGTTAATTTTCAATTTTCTGTGGTAAAAAAGGGTAAAAAGGCATGGCAGGAAAGAGCAGCCTAGTAAGATGTGTATACTACAAACCATATATACACGAAGTTATACTAACCTTTGAAATACCTGTAAACCGTTTCTGCAGAGAGCAGGGCTAAATTTTAACCAGCAGCATCAAAAATGTGGAAAGCAGCAGGTGTTGCGCATCCCATTTTCCGTGCCATGGTGCTGAAGCCAGAGGTGTCTGGTGAAATTGCATAATAAAATAGTTGAATGATTTGAGAAGTTGAACACAGTTCAGCAAAGCAGATCTGAACTGATGTGGAATGCCTGTCTGCCAATAAATAGATAATTGCACTCTTGTTTAATTGAACTTTCATGAAACTAAAACATACTTTTGTAAAATCCACCATGAAAATTTGTACTGCTGGTGGATCCTACATATAGGGGATGAAGCTATTGTCGGAGGTGGGGTTGTCCATTAGGTACCCAGATAGTGCCTGAGATTAAACTGTTACTAAAACAATATAACTTCCACATATTATGCAACTTAGATTTTTTAGCCAGAAATCTTTTCATTGTTGCTGCTCTTATTGGTAGTGATCTGTTCATGGATGGATTAGATTTGGGCACCTTTATTAGACCACAAAATGTTATCTCTTTTTTGCAAAACCACCTTGCAGCTGTATCATTCATACATGGTTGGTCTGCATTTCTCAGCTACTGTTGGATATCTGGAGAATCAGGGGCACTTAGTGAACAATCCAGACCGAATGGAATTGTTATGTTTGTGAGCAGCAGGCTTCAAGGACATCGCGGAGGCTGCCTGTGAGAAAGTGATGAAGCAACATTGAGAAGAGGAGGAACAGCTGGTATACATGACTGAAAGCAGAACGTGAAGCAGGATGCAGGTGGAGAGGACCGTGCGCGTGAACAAGAAACTTAACGAATCGTATTTTAGCTAGAAGCGCGTGAATAGATATAGTTAACCAATTATAAAGAGCTTGTGCATAATACGGAACTAGAAGGGCTATATTAATCGGGATGTATCAACAATAAAGTGGCATTTGCTTGATCATATTGGTTGTGTGCAGTGTCCGTAACTTCCACCTCAGCAAGCTACCAGTCATTTTAAATGGTCTGAATTATGGGAGGGTGTTTTCAAAAAAAGAAAAAATGAAACGATCCTTCTGATTCACATTCTTTCTTATGAGGCTACAATTTCAATAGCTTGGCCTGCAAGTTATGTCATCATAATCTCCTCTGTCTCTGTGCTTCATGAACAATTTTTCATGGAGGAAAAGCGGGATATTCTCAAGAACATTCTCACTCTTTGAAAATAGCAAGAATGTTATGATTCTCCAAGGCACTGTGGGCAAGGCTGATAACTCCTGTTTGTTGCTTTGCTCACAATTATTTCCATTGGGCAACACAATCTCAGTCGTATTTCTAATTCTGGGATTTGACTCCAGGCTAGGGAATCAGAGGATTAGTACTTACTTTTCCTCTATACGCTGTACAGGCAGCGGTGTGGAATCATGCACATATAAGTGTCTCCCTCATAACTCTCACTGATGAAAACTGCACTGTCTAAGCAGAGAAGCTGCTGTTTGCTTTTCAGAGGTCATTTTTTGTTTGTATGACCAATTTTAAAGGAAGGCGCTGCAGCTGTAGATACTTCCAAGGAACCTCACTGTGATTCCCTGAGTAGTTCTACCAAAAAAATCCCTCTGCCTGTCCTGCTAATTCACTCTGCTTCTGAAAAAATTTTGAGCAGTGTTCAAAACCAAGTTTTTGGAATTAGTTCTTTCTTTTACCTGAATTGCTGGACATAAATCTTGGCCACTCTGTCAACCTCCAGTTTCTCAAATTAGTAGCATTCTAATTCCTGAGCTAAAATTTAAGTTTAACTTAACCCTTACCACAAGAATCAACTTTTAACAGATACATTGACAAAGAAATTGACAATTCAAAGCCTTAAGTGTTTGAATTTCATAAGGTAGGAGCATGTTCTCAAATATGTAAGGCATGTAAAACATGACATGACATAGTGTCACATAGATAATACATTGAATAAGCCTGTAACATACATGATCATCTGTTTTAGTTCCACTGTCCATAAAATGAGATAGGGAGAGAATCAAATAGCAATTTTGCTTTTTTACAGGACTGTGTTTTTGCTAAGAGATACATGATTTTTTAAGCATGTGCTAGGATATTTGAAAATTATACACAAGAATATACAGAAAAAGAAATATTAATGTACTTTCAAACAATATTAGAAGCAGAAGGATGTTGTGAAAATAAATTAATTCATATTCCTGGAGCACTCAGATAGTGTTCTGAAGAATGTCACAGAAATGTCAATATGGAAATTCATAAATCTGGAACTTGAATAATAGAGTTCATATAGTGTACACTAAGTAAATTTTGGGCCAGCAAACTGAAGAATGTGGATAGAACACAGTACCGCATACATGTTGATTCAATGAGTCCTTTCATCTTGTGGAGTGAATAAGGCAATGTTCCCATGGGAAAAAAAAAAAAAACGAACATACGCATGCAACTATTGGCAAAGGCAATCCTAATCTTCTGGAATTTACTAAGTTTTATAGTCTTTTGCTTTTACAGTGTCAATATTGCATAGCTGTTTATGTATGTCGATGTATAATTCTCTAGGTTTATTTAAAAAATCAACATTATTATAATGCGGGATTATATCATATGCCACATCCATATCTGCAACACAGATTTCTGACAAGACAACTAACAGTAAATAGCAACAGAATCGAGTTCACTAATCTCCACTAGAGAAGATGTTAAATAGATTTGGGTATTAGGTTTCTCACCGGGAGTCATCCTGGAGAAACCATAGGTTCTATTTTAGCAGACTATTGTGGGTACTGCTTCTTTTGCCCTGTCCTTTTCAGCCTGTTGCTCTGCTAAGTCCATTCTCTCCCTCCTTGCTTTTACATTTGAATCTTCCTAGCATCCTATGTTGACTCAGCTCCTATTCCTCGTAGTATTCCTCAGCTCAATCCCTGTCTCCTTCCCTAGCCCTTCTCAGTCATTCTTCTCAGCTACTGGTATCATTAACAGTGCTTCTCTATCCCAGATCTGGGTGTTTCTCTCCTTACTCTTCTTCTACTTTTCCTCTTCTGTGGGTTGTCTATACTAGCCTTCTTGAGAAAAAAAAAAGTCCTCTTCTCCCTACTTAAGTGCTCCTTCTGTTCATAGTATATATATATTTTTCAAACTTTTCCAAAATCTTAGCCTCACAGCTCCTCCTGTCTTCCCAGTTCTCAGGTATAGCCTGTTGAAGCTAACTGGTCACTCCTCTTCTCCTCTCTCAGCTCTTCCAAGGTCTTTATCTATGATTCCCATATGCAAAATCCACTCCTACCACATTGGCCCCAACTAGCACCTGCTCTCCATTCCTGTGTTCCAATTTCTTCTTACCCTAAGCTCTTTGCCTTTCTCACAGCCTACTCCTTCTCCAATGCTTTTCTGTGTTTCAGGCCATTCCACTGCATGGGCTGTGTGTTAAAAGTGGGAAGACAAAATGACTGGGACATGTTCAGTACCTTCTATCATAAAATGGTCCCCAAGAGCCAGATATTTCAAAGAGCAGCTGACCTTACGCAGGCTTGCAATATTAAGATGAAGTGTCCTCAGGATGAATGAAGTGTTTGGAAATTTTCACTGACATAATTTATCAAGGTTTCTACTGAACATGTGCAAACGGAGTTTTTTCAGATGTACACAACCTAGCTAAATGCAGTAAAAAGATAAGGTAATTGGGGACTTTCTCTATGAAACAGTTGGTCTTTTCTTTTATATGCAATAAACAATGTATTTCTCCTTTACTTTTTCCTTTGAAAAAAATATAACCATATACTTTTAAACAATGTAATTCTTATACTAGTTGGTACACCAGTGTCCATTGCTATTACAGTCCATTAAAAGACTCATTGTACCATGAGTGACATCTGAGATATTAAGTAAATCCATCACATGCCACATATAACCACATAAACTATTAAGACTGGATTGCAACTACTGTTGAAAACTGTCTATTGGAAGGTAAAAGAGTTAAAAGATAATCTGTAGATAATCTTCAAAAGATAGATACACTAAAAAGATTGAGTTATGCAGAGCTATACATGGATGAAGAGATCAAAAGTTAACATGGCAGTATTTACTGCACGTATGTGCAGAAGGAATGGTATGAATATGAATACAGTTTAGCATGAATCACTGTATTGGAGATACTCCTTATTAATAATTCAACAAAATTCAGTAACAGTATCATGAAGCTAATTAGCTTAGGCTGCAGTTATTATCAAGCTATTAGCTGAGATAACAAACAAGTTATCACCTCACGAGTCTATCAGGAAATATAGAACTATTAATAGGGAGCAACAAGAAATTATCTTTTAATTCATCTCACAGAGAAGATAAATTATCAATATTACTTGCATTTATTTTTGCACAAAATATGTCAAGATACATAAAAATTTGATGTGAGCTTTGAACTGCGGGCAAATTGTCAGCATAGTCTTAATGCACCTTTGGGATGACAAAGAGTAGAACAAAGACTGATGCAGTAATGTGGGTCTGATTTCCAGAAGGCCTTCCATGTAACGTGTGTTTTGGCATCTGCAATGAATTAGGAGTAAAAGGTACAAGATTCACGAGAAGTTTTCAAAGGAATCTTATTTAATTGTTTTCAAGTGGGACTTGTACACTTACCTCCCCCTTTTCCCTTTGAAAATCTTTCTGTTATCCTCTATTAGTCAAGTCCTATAATTAAACATAAAAATGTTATTGTTATTGCTATCTGGTGACCTAAAAATACAATTATTAAGCATATTCCCTCTTAATTATCCTAAATTTAGACTAAGCTGTGGTGTACCACTTAGATACAATCTTTAAGAAGACTGGATAGATCCCCACCACTTTATGTCAGAAAACCAGCAGTCAGTCTCAGAGCCTATGGTCCTGCACCCTCCTACACTGAAAATATGTAAATAAAATTATTCCCAATTCTACTAGGAACTTATTTTCTTGTAAGACATGGTAGGGTGGAGGAATCTCTCCTTTCTCCAGAAAGCTGGCACAAAACTCTGCCCCACCATTAGAGACAGTACTGGGAAAGGGAGTTAATTTCTCCTTTGCTTGCTACATGCAGACTACGTATAAACTTGTTCTTTGTTATTGCTATAAAACACAATACATCTGTTTTAAAAATAACAGGAGCTCTGCTATTATAGGTCGTATTTTACAATCATTTTATTTACTGTTGCTGGAGAGAATCCTAGCATTGGCGGTCTATTCTGTCTGTACCGTAGTGTGCTTGGAGAATTCAGCCATCCCAAACCACAGTCCTTCAGATTAGGTCCTGATCACAGAAATAGTCCAGTGGAGTGTTAATTATTTAGTAGTGGACTGGAACTCTTCATTCCTTCCGGATTTCAATAATTGAATGGTAAGGAGAGACCTTGCTTTCTAGATTGGAGATGGCCTGAACTCTTTTGCAAATGACAGTATTTAAACTGACAAGGTCAGATTGGCATTTGCAGTACTTCTTCAGATAAAAGATCTAGAAGTAATGAAGCTTGGTTCGCTTCTCCAAAGTGGAATGAAGCAACTTAATGTTTTATCTTTCAGAACAGCATCAAAATCATGCTTTGTCATTCTTATTTTAATAATGAGAATGGCTCTAATATGGCTCCTGACTCTGTAAGTGATGGGGAAAACTAAGGATGAAACACTACCAGTATCACAACTAATAATAAAACTGCCATTGATGTTAATGAAGAGAGGATTTTATTAACTTTCTTTTTAATAACTTTTAAAAATAAAATTGTAACCTTTAAAATTGGAAGATAGTGTTAAAAATACATTTTTTGTATTACAGGCTTTCCACAAACCATTAGGTAAACAGAAAAACAAGGCCCTATCTCTAATAATATCCACTAGTATCATCTCACAAGAAAAAATGACCAAGAAAACTAGAATGCCCTTGTCTGTATACCATTATAATTCCACATGTGCTTTATAATTTAACAGTTATAAAATCCTGATCTACTTTAATTTCTGAAAGATATTTTACCATGTTGCACAATATCATTTCCATAACTTCCTGTCTGAACTGCTGAACACACCTTTCTTGTTTGCTTTTTCTCTGAATAATAACTTCAAAATGATTATTCCACTTTGTCACACATTTTCTGCGCTGGTTGTGGCCGAGATAGAGTTCATTTTCTTCATAGTAACTAGTGTGGGGCTATGTTTTGTATTTGTGCTGAAACGTGTGTTGATAACCCAGGGATGTTTTTGTTATTGCTGAACAGTGCTTACATAGAGTCAAGGCCTTTTCTGCTTCTCACACCACCCCACCAGTGAGGGAGCTGGGAGTGCACAAGAAGTTGGAGGGGACACAGCCGAGACAGCTGACACCAATTCACCATATTCCATACCATACCGTGTCATGCTCAGCAATATAAATGTGGGGGAAAAGGATGGAAGGAGGGATGTTGAGAGTGATGGTGTTTGTCTTCCCAAGTAACCCAAGCAGCCCTGCTTTCCTGGAGGTGGCCAAACACCTGCTTGCAGATGGGAAGTAGTGAATGAATTTCTTGTTTTGCTTTGCTTCCGCACATGACTTTTGCCTTACCTATTAAACTGTCTTTATCTCAACCCACGAGTTTTCTTGCTTTTACCCTTCTGATTCCCTCTCCCATCTCACTGCTGAGGGAGTGAGTGAGCGACTGTGTGGTGCTCAGTCGTCAGCTGGGGTTAAACCACATTTTCTCACTCTTAATCTGTATCCTCCTTTCCTTTTATCATTCTTCTGCATTATAACCAAAGTTAACACCACTACTTACATGAAAGCATGTTCAAAAATAGAGGTAGTGTATAAAGCAAAATAAATAGGTAAACATGTATTTTAATACTGAAATACTAGCTTGAGTGAAATAAATATGCTGAAATACAATCTATGTTGTCTGATTAAAATCTGGCTATGAAAATATTGATTCCTAGTTTGTTACACCAATTTCATTATGCAAGTGTCATTCTTTGGTCTCAAGTAAAAAACATCTAACAAGCTGTTGCTTTACTTGCTGTGTTTTACCTACTTATATTAACAACACAAAAGAAGTACTAACACAAAATATAACTTCCTTGGGCAAAAAAAATCCTCCAAGCCAACTAATCAACAAGAACAGAAAAAAATCCCTCCAAGCCCCTCCAAAAACTCTTCCATGCACTCAGCCAAATAAACTCTTCTGAATCATATCAGCTCCCTCTGAACTGAGATTTCTGCAATTCCTGTTACGTTAATAAAGCTTTGAATCTGCTTTTCCCCTGTCAAAGTTCTGTGACAAAAAGTAGTTTATCAGCTTTCCCAAAGTAAAATTATTTTCCCATTACCCTATTTTACCATGGTGTGCCAGATTCAGACTGGAGTTATCAAAAGAATGACTTATTAGTATTAAATATCTTATGTAAAATATAAGACATAAAGAACAGTTTATATGACAATGAAAAGGCAAAAAAGTAGCAACATATTGCCTATGATTTTAATCTTATTTTTTCTCCAAGCTAATTAGTTCCAGTTACAACTTGTTCCTCACTTCTCTCTCCATTTGCAGATTTCAAGGACATTGTTTTAAAGGAAACGCATGGTAAGCACATGTGTTTCAATGTGAGTCATATTTCAAAATATTTATGTCAATCTTTAGGCATTTTAAGTTTCCCAAAGATATAGTTTACATATTTGAGAAATCTTATGTCCAGTACAGAATATGGGAAGTCAATGGAGAAATTAAGAGTCCCATAACAACTTTCAGGGGTGGTTAGCCAACCACATAAATCAGTGGTTCAGCAAGATTCATATGGGATTTAACACTGTCTTTACAAACAAGCAAATAATATGCAAAATTAAAAAGTGTACTTTGTTTTTTGATTGTTCAATGTGCCTTTCGCAGCTCAATGATGCGCATTCTCAAAGAGCAGACTACAGGTTAGTAACAATTTGTTTGCAATTAAAGCATTTCTCATTTGCTACATACTTCTGTGGTGAGCATGAAACTGGTACCAGGCCTCAGAAAATCCTGTACCTGGATCCCGAAGGCATCCGGGATGCAGCATCTACTGGGGATGCTGCGGCTGTCCGTACCCCCAAAACTACGGAATCACAAGACTCCAGGAGCTGGGCGCCGAGGACATTACCAACTAGCCCCAAACTAGTTGATCTAGTTTAGACCAACAGACTAAACGCTGTTAAAACACAACAGAGAGCAAAAAGACGAGCAGAGGCACATCCCCCCGTGCCAAACTTCCACCCCC
>WHYT01016045.1:135351-216192 GCA_009806455.1 Tetrax tetrax
GGGGACGGGAAAGGGAGGCGGGAACTTTGCGCATGCGCACGGATTCCCTCTCCACCACCCCCTCCGGTTCCCGGCAGAGCAGGGCAGGGCAGGGGGCAAGAGGCGGGAAGAAGGAGGGCGAGGCGGCTTCGCGGACCGGGAGGGAGGGAGGGAGGGCGGAGGGAGTATATCAGCTGACCGCGTCCCGTGACGGCCCCGGGCTTGACGGCGGCTGCGTGGGGAGGGCGGTCTTGCTGCTGGAGCTAAGATGGCGGCCTCCAGCACCAGACACTGAGGGAGTCGGAGCGGTGTAGCGGCTGCCGGGCGAGGGGCGAGGGCTCTGCGCAGTGGCCCTTCACCCTTATCGCCGGCAGCGGCGGGAAGCGCAGTGCTGGTGGGGGCAGGTCCGGGCAGCGCAGGCTCTCCGGCCAGGTAAATCCCAGCGGCGGGAGAAGTGAGGAGGAGGAGGAGGAGGAGGTGGCGGCGGCCCCCGCCTCCTTCCACAGTCCCGGGCGGGGCTGTCAGGCACCCAGGTGCTGCTGGAGGCCATGGGGGTGGGGGGCGCGCCAGGCCGACGGGGCTGTGAGGGAGGAGGGGCAGGGCTGGAGGCAGCGCTCTCTGCCCCTGCGAGCCGATGCTTCCGCCGGCGAAGCCCCCCGCCCCCTACCCTTCCTTGCCCCGGTCGTGGAGGGCTGAGGGGCGGGCATCGGGGCGCTGCCGGGGGCGGTGAGGAGCCTGCCCGTGCTCCCCTGGGCTCCGGTTGTGTTACCTGTTTTAGTACAAGCCGCTCTCAAGACCTTCTCTTCCTGTATCTCCCAGCAGAGAAGAGGCTGGGCTTTTCTCTAGCCTCAGCCTGCCTGGTGCTTCACTGAACGTGCCTTGCACCTGATGCAGCTTTTGTAGCCGCGGGGCAGAGTTTGTCCTCTTTCCTGGAGGAATACTAGCCTGTCCACTAAGAAAAGATACGTTATTTTTCTCCTCCTGGCCTCAGATCAAAGTATACCCGTGGTGAGATGCTTTGGGAAATAATTCATGAAGAGTGGGAGAGCTTAGTAGGAGACTTGTTCTCACAGAGATTAGATTTTATTTCTTTTTTTGGGTGGTAATAGTATGCCTGAAGAGCATAAGCAGAACTAAATGTATCTTTCAGAAAATCAGCCCATAATGTGCTTATTTTCCCAAGAGTTTTTGCATTTCTCCCATGGATACTTTTCACTTGCCTTTTGTTTTCTGAAAGTCAAAACAAGTAGGCATACTAAAAGCTTTTCTGTCTACAGTGAGCTACCAACAGTCTTTGGGATATTTTCCTGTCAGTTGATGTGGAGCTTGCACCTTTATAGCTGTGTCTCTACTGAGGGCCAAGGTCTAGGTTTTAAAAATGTCTTGGTGCTCCAATTTGGGGCGGAAGGGTTTTTTCTCTTTTCAGCTTAGTGCCCTCAAGCAGAGGGAATGTTTGAGCATGCTGCTTGAGAGGAAACATACGCATATAGATTTACTTGGACTCTTCCTCTTAATGCACTTATTCTCTGCTCTGTGGCTGCTTTTGAAGTTAATATAATCTGAAATGTATTTTCCCGTTTTCTCTTATGTTCTTTCACAAATAAGATCTATGACAATGAGTCTGAGAAGATGAAATTGAGTAGATAGCTGCTTTGTTTCCTGTTACTTAGCAGTGATTAAATAATACTGTATTTCAGAAAATATTCCTTGTTTTATAACATATGTTCTTTGATGTTGAAGCCTTCTTGATAGTTGGAAGATTGTCTAGATAGGCTACTTGCATGAAGTGAGATGTATAAAAAAGGAGGAAGGCTGTTGAAGGGACTGCTAGTGACTCAAGTTTCAGTTTTGAATTGAGTTAGGAAGATGCTGTTTAAATGGTCTGCCATGGCTTGGTTCAGAATAACAGGACTAGTATTATAGATGTGTGTCTTGGTCCAATTCCTGCATGCTGTAGGCAGCCAAGTGTCAGAACACTTAACCAGAAATTACTGACTCCTTTCCATTGTTACTGACAGTTTTTTTTCCACTTGCAACAAACTTCTAAGTGTTTGGAGACTCCGAGCTGAGTATCTGTCCCTGTGCAGTATATACTTTCCAGGAACTTTACCTTGTATTTTAGCCTTGCTGGAATAAATTTCTAAAAAGACTTATTTCATACGTATTGCTCGTTCCTCTGGTTATCATGTGGTATTTTTCATAGTTTCCAAACATGTATCTGTCCTGAGGGACTGAATCACTGTGTATTTCCAGATTTTAAGTGGTATGCTGGAGATTGGTCTTAAGGGCCAGATCTATGTTTCAGACTGAGCAGGTGACTTTTCTTTTAACTTGTGTTGGAAGCTCACTGACTTAATAAAGTAATTCTTCAGCTGGCATTCAACTGTATCTTGAAGTATTAGCCTTCAACTGTTTCTCAATTAACGCCCAAAAAACCTTAACAATTATCCTACTTCACTAATAAAACTTAAGATAGAACAATATTCTGAAGAAATTTGACAAGATGGCTAAACTGTGACTGAAAGGAGCACCCTTTTTCTTTGCCACCCTCCCCCCATTAATAAGTAAACCTTTTTGTTCTGATACCTGTCTAGCTGGTGAATCAGACTGGTTCATTGAAATAGTAGAATGCTTATGCAGATTGAAAAAGAAAAAAAAAAAAAAGTCTGGAAGATTCTGGTTATCCTCAGCAGTGGCTGTCAGTAAGGGAATGGGAGCAGTCGGCTGGAGGATGGACATTAATGTCATCAGCATCATTTCTGGTAGTAGTAAGGCTAAAATTCTCAGCCTGTTTGCATCCTGGACTATGGAAGGTGGCAATGCTGCTGTCACTGAGGCAGGTTGCACTAATCCTCTCTTAAGGATCTGGTGAATCTCATTTCTTTTTCCTCTTAGAAAAAGGGCTGTGAGTTCCTGCATAGAAGATTAAGAAATGTCAATTTCCACAGCTAATTAGACTGTAGTACTTTAAGAGCAGAGTACTGTTTAGGGAAGAGGAAAAAGTTTAGTGCTTGTTAAAGAGAATCTGTCAGAAGGCAGAACTCTGCAAGTTAGCGCACACAGCAGTGAAAGAGGCAGATGAAACTTAGACAGGTAAAACACTTCAGTGCAGAAAAAAAAAATTATTTAAATAATACCTTTAAAGCTGCAGATTAGTGGGTAACTGGAAATCAGGCTCCAGACCATTAAGCTAAAAGGCGGGTGTGTAGAACCACAAATTAACAGAACCTTACTTTTTTTTTGTCAGTGCCTTGCTCTCATTTCTTTCCAATAGGTCCCTGTTTTCTGTTCTCTTGGTGTGTCTTCTCTTTCACTCACATAAAGCTCAAGAGTGACTTTTCTGAGAATCTGTCCCCAAGCAGTAAAGACTTTCCTGGAACTTTACCTTGTATTTTAACCTTGCTGGAATAAATTCTTAAAAGAAGTCCTGGTTTGTCAGCATTTCTCTTTCTCTTCCACCTAGGAAATCTCGGTTTCTTATCAGCACCTGCACCCCACCCCCACCTCCAGTGGAACAGAATAATAATCCCGTTTGGGGCTCTGAAGTGCTACCTTAGCAGGTTAAACCTGCACTTAAGAAAGATATGGAAGCTTTGTAATACTAGAGAAATAATTTGATAGGGGGAAAAAAGTCAGTCTGAATTCTGCACTAAACTTTGAACCCATGTCCCAACTTCTGACTATTTTAACTGAGGGATACTTAATGTGTTATTACAACTGTGCCTATTGCTTTGATGCATGCAAGGTCACAGCTTTGTTTCTAACTCTTCAAGTGTTAGTTTGAGACTGACTTGTCTCTGTTTCCTGAAATAGATTTTGTTTTCCCAGATGGTAACTTTGTCTGAAGAATGTGAAATCCTGGAAAAGTGGAAAGTGTATGCAAGTTGAACACAGCTTGTGTAATATACCTGTTGATGTAGCTTAAACTCTGTGGTAGGGGGAGTCCTGGCAGCAGTTTAGGCCTTTTAATTTTAGGGATTGCTATTTCTGGGATGTGCAGCAAACAAAAATGCAGTTTCAGTTCTTCCCTTGAAAGCTGTTTCTTTGCTACTTACAGTACTACAAGAACCAAATAGGAAAGTATTGCTGAACTTCTGTCTTGTGAAAAAGCTAATTAAAAGATCTAGGTATTGGGGAAGTGCTTTAATTAAGCTTCCAAAAGAAGTTGCAAGTCATGGACAATATTTTGCCTGGAGGAACCTCAGATTATTTGACTATACTCTGCATTCAGTGTGCTCTTCTCAACCAGATGAAACATGTTTATAAACTGCTATTTTCAAAGTACTTGTTGCTTCTGCTCCAGTAGAAATAGAACAATTGAACTAGGTGTTTCTCTAGTGTTAAACCTTTGAGAGCTGTGAATATGGGATATCCAATGGCTGTGCTGCAATAAGTTTAAAATAAGCTTTGAAATTGTGATTTTTATTTTTATTTTTTTTTTCCTTCTGTTTTTGGATACCCCAGGACGCTGAGATGATCATTAAAATTGGGACCTTATTGTCCTGGATGCTTTTATGAGTGAAATAGAGAATTTAACTCAAGTTTTGTGTCAGGTCAGTCGACTTTTTAAAGGTACTTTGAATACAGGAGGAAGAGGTAAAGATGGCAATAAGAATGTTCTCTTGTTTTGGGAAATTAGTATGATATGACTGTTGGCCGCTATACCTTATGCTGGCAATATGGCTGAACTTGATTAATAATAAAACCTGATGTGATTTTACTGCCTTGGGGACTAAAATTATAACATATCACGTTATAGATAGTATACTAAGAGTGATGCCACACTAGTTCTGCAAGAATGGGTGAAGGAAGATAACTTGTTTTTCTAAAATGTCTTGGTTGTTGATGTGAACTATTTTTTTCATCTTGCTCTTACTGTGGAACCGGAGGCAACTGAAAAATGATTGCTGGATTTCAACATAGCAGCTCAGAACACTAGGCTATTGTTAGCCTTATTCTCTGGTTAAACTGCAGGAAAATGTGTACAAGAATTAATTGTTACTAGATTTTGGCATATATTGCCTCTGTGCTAGTCTTCTCAGTGGGAGACATAGTTATAATCACCTTCCAGAAGCACAGTGAGTAAAGCATCAAAACTTAATGATTTTAATAGTTTTAATCTAAACAAAAAAGCAGTCTAGTGAATTTGTCCCTTCCACTGCATGTATGATACTTCATGTATCGGTATCCTGAATTTAGGTAGATGCTGATGTGAACATTAGTGGAAGCTGCTGGTAGTTCATAAATGAGTATTTCTCATCAGTGTTGTTAAGACTAGATGTTTGTGAGTGTGAGAATATCTTGCTTTAAATACTCTAGACCAGGTGGAGTTAAGGTTTGGGAGACTCAATAGAACTGGTCAGAGTAGTCTGGTGTTGGCAAAACTGTAATTACAGATAAAGACTTCTTATCCCATACTTAGTGGAGCTAGTCTTGTTATAAGCCTTTTATTTTATTTTCACAAATACATTAGTCAATGTCAAGAAAATAGCTTAAAAAGGGAGATATGAAAATTGAGTATTTGACACTTTGTTCTGATAGCTAATTTTAAACCACAAAATTATCAGGTCTAAAATATGCTACTATACAGTAAGATTTGTGTGGTTTGCACAGAGCGTACTGTTTTGATGCTTGTCCGTGGCAATAATAATACAAAGTGGTTCTCAAACCGGGCAAAATGGAGAATGTCAGGAATAATGCTTTTGAACATCTTGAAACTTTGCCTTCAAAAACTGAATTTAGAGAATTTAACTACCACAAGTTAATGGGGTATTAACTGAGAGATTATGGGGTATTTACTCAGAGATTGAGTCATTGAAATATGCAAATACTATTTTTCTCTTTCTAGAGGCAGTACCACAAGTTCTCTTCAGTAGGTAGTAATGATTGTGCTGGTTCTTCACCTGAGGAAAGGAATTCTCAAATTTGTTTCAGTCAGGCTATCCATTCTTCATGTTCATTACTACATAACTGCCACAGTCTTTGCTCAGAAAGAAAATAGCCTGAAGTTGTAGAGAGTAAAAATTAACAATGAGCTATTGTTACAAGGCACCCATTTAAAAATGAGAAGTCTTCCTTTGCCAAATAGAGTTAGGTGAATGTAAAAATATGACTGGGCTTGTAGTCTAACTTTTAGTGGGGTGCTGACTGGAATTGGATTACATCAGCATTGCTTCATGCAAGCTATGAATATGAATTCTTGCAGACTAGCTTTTTAAGCATGTAATGTTTTGGAGATGCCACCACATTAATGGTGTGAACCTGAGAGTTGTACTAGTCTGTAATCAAGAGCAGGGAAGCCTGATTTGATATATTAAATAATAAAACTAATGCTGTAGCAGTGAACTGAGAATGACAACTTCACTCATGCGACTTAATGAGGGTACATGCACTTAAGTGCCTTGTATATGTTGTAACAGTGAAGTGAAGTAAAAGGGAAGTTAATTTCCCTTTACAACATGCATCAGTTTCAATCATTGAAGATGGTGTTTAGTGTTCAGAAAAAATTCCTTAGAACTTAGCAGCTCCTAAAGCGATGATCCAGCTTTTACAACACAGAAAGGGTATTTAGTCAGCTCTTTGATCACAGTGTTTGGCTAATAAGTAAGTTTCTCAACTTCAGATTCCATTTCAGACTGGAAAATAAGCCATTCTGTGTGTCCAGATTTCTCCTTGCTTGTTTTTTTTTCATGGCAATAGGAATCTGTCTTAGCTGGATTTATAGATGCAGGGTACTCAAATCACTTTGATATTGTACAGTTTTCAAGAGTTAAGCATTCTGGTGATGACACAAAGTACACTTGAATCTGAATGTGCAGAGGTGGAGCAAAAGTAGTGTGGTTGCAATAATATGGCCAATAAAAGGTCATAAATTACTGTACCCTGGTACTGTTAGAGGAACTGGTATAAGAACATCAGTAGGGAAACTAATAATTCATGTTCAACTCCATTTGCAACTTAGTCCATTAGTTGTTTGATAAGTATTCCTACTATTTTTTTTTTGTGTGTGGAGCTGACAAAGTGACTTGAGTGTTTAAAAACAAAGTCTTTTTGTATTAAAGCATATTGATGATTAGTGAACTTTGGTTTGAAATGAAAATCATGAGTACTAACAGGATGTCTTTCTTGTTTTCAGATCTTGGCACAGAATGAATGTGATCAGGGAAAACAGAGATCTTGCTTGTTTCTACACAACAAAACATTCATGGAGGGGAAAGTAAGTAGTTTAAAGTTTGTTGTTGGGTTTTTTTTGGTTTTGTATGATGTTTCTCCTCTCCATTATTGAATCTAACTGTATAGTTCCTGATAGATGAAAACTGAATTACAGGCTCCTACTGCTCAGTTTCTGAACAGAACGTACCTTTCCTAGAATCAGTTTGGATTTTGAATATTGTGTCTCAGTCTTCTTCAGCTTCCAAGCCTCTTGAGCTTACTATGTTAAGCACTAATTTTAATGTGGAAATGCTTCTTCTCAGAACAGAATCTTGGAGGAATAGTATTTTAGATAGGTGAGGGTCACTAGTCCACACATATACTTAACACATTGTGTAATAGATTATCTGTTAAACTACTGCCTGAGATTGTTTGAAGACTTCTGTTGCTAGAAATATGCTTCATCCCTAATGGGGATTTTGAATCTAAAAATGAATTTTCACTGATGCTTCTGTCTGCAGAAGCTAGGGAATGTCTAATAGAACTGTCCATTAAACTATTGTAACTGGTATCTGTTAGACTGTGTTTGAAGACAGCAGTTGTGCATACTTTTTGAAGCCTCATAGGACGTTCTTTGGTATCCTTGCCCATTGTTCCTTGTCACATGCATAGTAGTGCTGCGGAACTAGGATTTTTTTTTTTTTCCTTGCCACTTAAACATCCTGTCTGTGCCTCAGTAACGTGAGTACTGCTTTAATCTAATGATTATACGGAGAGGTGATGTCTGAATCTGTTTGACCAGAAGTTGAAACTGGCTTTTTTTTGGCTGTCTGCTGACAGGTACTTCATGAATTCTTACTATCAAAGATTGGGAGTGCTGAGAAGGAAAGGAAGATGGGATTGCAGGGAGTGGCAGCCACAGATGTTTCTCAGTTGTGCTTTAAAGAACCATGAGATTTCTTCAGTATCTAATCAAAGACCTCCCTGCCTATTTGTCAGCAGAAGTTAAAGCCTTGGGTAGTTCAGAATCCAGAGTGGACTGAGCAGCTGAGAGCAAAATCATTCCTCTACCAATAAAGATTCTTGGCTGACTTGCAACAGTATAATATTTAGTTTTACCTCATTAGGATTCTAGTGAATACTTGTGTAAATTGACTCTTACCTGAGTTAAGATCCAGGCATTTGGATTTATGTGGACATGAGTGCATAAACTGTTTCCTTTAGTAATAGTAGGACGCTATGTTGGGGAAGAACACTAGAACAGTTTGTTCCTCTTAATCTTTCTGTCCTCCAACAGAAAATATCTAGTCTTTTCTTCGGAAGTTCCTGTGGTGTATCTGCAAATTTGGTGTGTTTGAGCCACTTGATGAAAATTAAATACATAGAGCTCAGATTGCTCCTGTTACCCAATGCATTCCATTAGAGACTGTTCTTATATGATGCAAGCTGTTGAATTTAGTGGTATGCTCTTGAACTTTGATGATAGCGTTTTGATAAAGTATGAAGTCTTACAGAACTTCAAACTAAGTCTAAAACAGAGACTTAGTTTAAAAACTAAAGGACACTTAACAGTCCTTTCTCCTTCACTACGTGAAAAGTATTGTGAGTAGTTGCCTCTTGTTGTGTTGCAGCAGAAGCTTAGATGGCTTTCAGTAAGTTTGTATTTGAATACTTAAGTTCGGTCAGTTCATAGTTATACATTCTCACTATAATCTATGGATAACATTAAGTTACTGGGGTTTTTCTTCCTTAATATTTAGTGCTAAATGAGCCTGAATTACTTTCACTGTTCTTTTGATTTGTCACTTTGCTGAATATGGGCTGTATGCATGGCAGTTAAAGTATTTTCTAGTAGTACAGATGATGATGCTTCAGTGTCGATCTGTAATTATGTAAAATTAATGAACACTCTCTTTTCTTGAGTGTGGTGGTATGAAAATAATCTACCACGTTCCACCTGATTAAAAAAAAAACAAAACAAAACAACCAAACTTCTGACTTCTACAGTGCTTCTCTAGAAACCAGTGAATAGGCAATAGCCTTTTTACTGGGAAGAAGACATAGCTTCAAATTCTCGAAACAGCCTGGCATCAGACTGTACTGCAGAGTAGTTTGAGAGATAATTAGCGGTAAAATCTTCCAACATGTTTCTACATATTTAAAGGTGAAGTTCTGGACAAGAGTATGTTTAGGCTGTGTGTAAGAACTGACTTCAGAATCTCCTCTCTGTGTGCAACAAGATTTGAGTCTTCTGAATTTGCCTAGGGAAAGGAGATGAAGGAAATGGTAACTCAACAAATCTACTGTTCTGTCTTGTGTTCCTTGTCACATCCCATATTGAGAATGCTAGATAATAAAAATGCTTCCTAGATCTTGAAATTGTGGCTTAATCATGAGGGGAGAAAAGAAAGGTGCTATAATGTTTGGAAGCTGGTCTTCAGTTATGTGTGATCATTGAAGATCTTTATTCTGCCACAAAGCACTGTGAAGCTCTTTACTGTGTTATTAATCAAAACCTTAAACAAGTAATAGTGTTTTATTACTTGTTATAAGTTTAAGTTCTTTAGAATGGCATAAAACAAACCTTACTTGTAAATAATATAAAAAGACAGAATACCTACGTAAATTGTGCAACAAGAGGAGAGGGAGCAGTTGGTTTGTTCAAAGGATTTTCTTATGATCTAAGAACTGGAGCATTCTTTGACAGACTGAATATAGTGGAATCGTTATCAGCTAGAGTAACTTCAAATGTTCTGCTTCATTACTACAACTTCTCTTAACCTGCATTCTAAATAAGAACAATTCAACTATGTGGAAAAACAGACTTTTCAAGTAGATTATGTGTCTTTAAGGTCACAGATCACTTCAATATTACAGATTTTTCTAAGCTTTGAGCAAATTAAGCACTTGCTTTAATTCTTAGTTAAACTCCTCTGGGCCAGTAAACTCATACCAGTTTGTTTGAATAATAGTGGGAAATGGTAGAAAATGAAGTTTGTGATATTGACTGTGTCAGACAGATATTCTTGGCCTTGTTATTGTGAGAGAAGGGAGGACAGGTCAAATAACATGAGGGAGCAGCTCTGAATGTACCTAAAGCCCATGCAAAGTTTGACTGTATACAGCAATGATACTTGCCAGCTGTGCAGCACAAGCTGAGAGAGAAGAAGGAACTGCAACACAAGAATGCAGAAAAAGAGTGAAGGAACAACTTCCTTCTTGATGCAGTGTGTAGTATGGCACAGATCCAGATTAGTTAGCTATCTAGTTGATCCTAGCCTTTTCTTTCCCTAGCAAACCCAGAAATGCAACTTAAATTGCTACACTGGATCCGTTATAATACGGACAATTAGCCAAAGTATTTTTATTTGGTTCAAGAAAGACATCCATGTTCAGATCCTGTTTGGTCAGAGAATAATTACTAGAGCTGGCTCTGGTACAAGCTGCTTCCAGATAGAAGCACCCTAGAATAAGAAGTTTGTACAAGTAGTAAGAGGTTAGTAATAATCTACTGTTTCAAACTCTGGTTAGTTATGTTGCAAAACTTCCTGATTCAGAAATATGTAAATAGTCTCTATATAGAGCATTGGTTCAGGGTATGCTGTGAAGATTGTCTAGGAAATTAAATCATGGTAAGACTTCCATTTTGCACTTGGTGCATCTAAACTTCTTAGCTTTAGGTCACTGCTGCTTGTTTCTGATAAGCCTGAAATGCAAGCAGCAACCTTGCTATAGCTGCTCCTTAAGCACTATGGCAGTTAACATATCTATGATACTGATCTGCAACGACTAGCTGCATATTGAACTATAGCTTTGGTGATCTGAGTCTTTCTGAGTTTAGAACTCTTAGTTTTCCTCAAGGTGAAAAAAAATTAGTCTTGACCATAGTAACACCTTGACTTGTTACAGTATTGTGGCCAGATGTGTAAATTGGATTATTTCATATTACGACTGTTGTCTGAGACAGCTTCGGACAGATGCTTTAGCACATTGCAGGAATATCTTTTTCCTATATGTGTAGTCTTTTTAAAACTTATTCTGGTCTGGTAGTAACTTCCAGTGCAAATTCCAAAAGTCTTTGAGCCTGACTTAGGCAATAATGTAGGAAAATACATGCATAAGGAGATATATTTAGTGATATTTAACATGTATGTTCCCTTTATGGATATATAGAACAGAGGAGCTAAACATAAAGGTTGAGAGAGTAGGAGCTGAGAAGAGAAGGAGACCTTAGAGTGGCCTTCCAGTACCTAATGGGGCCTTATAAGAAAGATGGTGAGAAACTTCAGCAGGGCCTGTTGTGATAGGATGAGGGGTAATGGTTTTAAAACAGGGAGAGGTAGATTCAGACTAGACATAAGGAAAAAATTCTTTACAATGAGGATGATAGAGCACTGGCACAGGTTGCCCAGAGAGGTGGTGGATGCCCCATCCCTGGAAACATTCAAGGCCAGGCTGGATGGGGCTCTGAGCAACCTGATCTGGTTGGAGATGTCCCTGCTCCTTGCAGGTGGGGTGGACTAGATGAGCTTTGAAGGTCCCTTCCAACCCTAACTATTTGATTCTATGATTATAAGGATAAATTGCAAATTTTAAGTTAACAGAGAAAATTTCATATTCGTTTCCTAGCACTGACTTGTAAATAGCTTCTTAAAATAATTTTTACTATTTGATAGGGCTTTTCTGAGACTTCTGGAGAAACTAACACTCTTCTGTATTTTAGGTATAAGCGAGTCTTTTCAGTTGGAACCCATGCCATCACCACATATAATCCCAACACGCTAGAAGTTACAAATCAGGTAACTGTCATTTTTTGAACAGGGCTATTCTGAGTTGTTTTCTGACTTATATTCACTACTGAGAGGGAATAATGGCATTCAGCCTTCAGAATCTATCTGGTCTGATAAGACCTCAGCAAAACCAGAAGGCACAGCAGGTGCTACAAAAGCATATGTAACAGAAAACTGGTGTTGCCTTCACTAACTCTACAGATATCCAGTAGTTTTTGTACTTTTAGATGATTTGTCTTTATTGGCATGTATGTGGTAGTTTGCTTTTGGATGTGCTCTTCTGAATGAACTATGATAAGTTTAATCACTGTAAGTCTGTCCCTGAAGGGAGTCAGGATACTTATTTACTTTGCAGATAGGAAGCTCAAGCTAGAGCTGTCACGTAGCGTGCTAACTATTCTCATTTCAGCAACTCAGTTATTATAGATGCTAATGGTTTTTGAGTGGAGGTGATGTAGCTTTAAAATTACTAACAGTATAACCTAATTACTTTCAATTCTCTAGTGGCCTTATGGAGATATCTGTAGTATTTCTCCTGTTGGAAAAGGACAAGGAACAGAATTTAGTCTCACGTTTCGCAAAGGGAGTGGAAAAAAGTCTGAAACTCTTAAGTTTTCCACAGAGCACAGAACAGAACTTCTTACAGAGGCACTGGTAAGTGTGTGGCAGGGGGTTTTTGTGGTATTTTCTTCAAGCAAGCAGGAAGGACTTGGTTATCATTACCATTTGTGATGGTTTGCTATGCTTTCTTTCCTTATACAAAAAGTGGAAAGAAGGCTGTCTTTTGAGCTGTTATGTTAATGTGCTTGATTTAGTTTCAGCTGCAGCAAGTAGTGTGTGATTCTTAAATAGCAAGTAAAGATACTGATTATGTTAAACGGCCGTGGAATGGTGAGTCTTCAAGGAGACTTAGTTCAAGTCCCTTAAAACAGAGTCAGCTTAAACCTAAGCTTTCTGGATACAATGGCTATCATATTTGCATTCATTTATGGTTAACTTTCTTAAAAACAGAGATTCAGGACAGACTTCTCAGAAGGAAAAATCACAGGACGGGTAAGTGTCTGGCTTATCTGGATCGTGTGCAATTTAATGAAATGATCTAAACACTTAAACTTCTGCTGTGTTCGTATATGTTGTGCTTGTGCTATATGCACTACCTAAAATAGCTTTTGTAAATTTGTATCTGAAGTTTTGCTTTGAGAAGAGAAAATTAAAGAGTTTATTCAAAAGCAATGGGAACCTTTCCACACCAGTACTTGAGTTCTCTTCACTTGGCCTGAACCTTATGATGGTACACTTAGAGTCTGAATGTTACAGCTGAAATAAAACGCCATGCCACAAAGACTTTTATTTGGAGAGAAGGAAAAAGAAAAACATAAGCTTTGAATCATTATTCAATGTTTACTACTTCCAGCATTTTGCTTCCTAATTCTAAATAGTTTTCTGTATAACTTCCTGAACTTGATGTGGGAATATTGTTTCCTGGGACAATTTCTGTAGGTCAGATTAAAGGCAAGATTGCCATTTAATGAATCTTGGTAATATATTAATAAGCAAGCCAGTATAAAGAACTGGACTTTGTATTTGGTTTTGTCTTCTGCTCACAAGAAGAGAGAACTTAAAGTAACTTTAAGCATTGCATAGCATAAAACTTCAGTGATAAGCATAGTAATGCTGATGGAATACAGGGGTCCCCTTTATGTTTCTGTAGTTTACAACAGACCTCTAACTCCTGCTGATTTCAGTAAGTCTGTATTTGTAATGAAATATGGCGGCAGGAGGTGAAAAATTGGCACTATAGTGACGAGTTTACCTTAATTTACTCTTAGTAAATAGTCTGAGTAGGCTACATTCTGGAACAAGAGAAACTTACTCCCTTTTGAGGTGGCTGTTTTGAATTTACTGTTCTCTCTTCAAAATGTATTGTTTAAGTTGTGACTTTCTTGTCAGCAGATAGCTGCTTTTATTTGATTTGTAGCATTCTTATTTCCCTTAATGCTCTTATCGACGTTATAATTTTTTCAACTTTACACCCACACTGCTTACTAGATTGGAAAAGAACTATTACTGTGTAGTAAAGGAGTGTGTGGGCATACATCTAAAAGTAGCTCTCTCTGCAGAGGTATAACTGCTATAAACATCACTGGAGTGATACAAGGAAACCTGTGATTCTAGAGGTGACTCCTGGAGGTATTGACCAGATTGATCCTGCCACAAATAAAGTCCTGTGCTCCTATGACTACAGAAACATTGAAGGCTTTGTTGATATTGCCGGCTATCAGGGAGGCTTCTGTATCCTCTATGGAGGATTTAGTAGATTGGTGAGTACTGAAACAAAATGTCTTGGTATGATGCTTAGGATGTTTATAGCTGCATATGAAATAATGAAGCTTCAGCACAATTTGAGCGTACAAGTATGTGCGTCTTTAGGACCCAGCTGTGGAGCCTCAAGGCTTGTGGGTGGGTTTTAAAACCTGTTTTCCACAGGAAATTAGTTTAAGTATTTGAGAGCAATGTGTGGAGTTGTCTTGCTTATTGCATATTTAAAAACTACAGAGCATAAAATAGGCAGTTATTTATATTTGGGTGGTGAAAGTGAATGCAATGTGGACATGGAGTTTCCTGACACTTCTTGAAGTTACAGGAGTGACAGTGTTACTAATCTACTGAACTGATGGAGGGATTCTATTCAGCAACGGAAGAATCACCAATGATCAATCATTTTTTTTTAGGCCTGTGATCTGATATTCAGCAGCTTTGCCTGGAAAATACTGCAGTGTAGTGTTGGTTTCAAAATCTTAAAAGGATCTCTGTAGTATACTGCAAGCAGCTGGAATGGATCTTTAGGAATTAATTTGTGCTTACTAATATAAATATAGCTACCTCGGTCACTAATGACAAAATAGGATTCTGCTCTCTAGGTTGGGGTTTCCATGTCTCTTATATTGCAGCATGTTTTTCTCTGGCATAAAACTAGCAGTGTATAATTGATCCTCTAGAGCTCCTCTAACCTTGCCTAGCAAGGTTGGATAGCAGCCCTTACAGATAGCAGCTGGGGCTGCCACTGTAGTTCTGTCTCCTTACTCCTACCAGGCTGTCAGGATCTGTTGCCAAGGGTGGACAGGCCGGTAATGCAGACCTTTGCTTTAATGGCACACTAATATGTAGCCAGCTATCCCTTAGGAATAGCTGCTCTAGATTTTTTTTTTTTTTTTTTTTGAAAGGGAAATGTAAAGTTAATAGTGGATCTCTTATGTAACAAATACCTCTTCTCTTTATAGTATGCACTTAGCAAAGGCAAGCCTAGCTGCTGGGAAGATTCTCTGCTGTTAGGTATATAGTGGAGGATTATTTATGGCACTGTGGTTACTTGAACTATGCTGTATTTTTCACCTGGCTTTTTTTTCTTGTCAAAACTTGCAGCATCTGTTTGCATCTGAGCAGAGGGAAGAAATTATCAAAAGTGCAATAGAACATGCTGGCAACTTCATAGGTATCTCTCTGCGGATGAGGAAGGAATCCCTAGAATTTGAGCAATACTTGAATCTTCGCTTTGGAAAATACAGCAATGATGAATCTGTAACATCTTTAGCAGAGTTCGTTGTTCAAAAAATAACACATAGGCACTTGGTAAGGGTATCAAACTAAACTTACGTGGTGCCCCTTAAGTGCTAGGAGTTCTCTTTCCTAACATGCTTTTTTTTTTTTTTCCAAAGGAGCCCGTGAAAAGAGTACTAGCTCTTACAGAAGCTTGCTTAGTTGAGCGGGATCCAGCTACCTATAACATTGCAACTTTGAAACCTTTAGGCGAGGTGAGAGACAACCTTTCGCAGTACCACTTCTTCAAATAGAAGCTCTGTAAGATTGATAATAATAGGAACTTGATAGTATACATGAGATCTACTCTACAAATTAAGGCTAAATAACACTACTTTTGTGAATGTGATCCTAATCTCTTATTTTTAGGTATTTGCAATAGTATGTGACTGTGAAAATCCCCAGCTTTTTACCATTGAATTTATCAAAGGACAAATTCGGAAATACTCTTCAACAGAAAGGTAACTGGAGCTCCTGTGGGTTATAAATTCAAGTGGAAGTTGCCATTGTAGTGCTTCTAGCTTCTCAGCTTCCATAAACTCTGACCCTTGGAAGTGTTAATTCAAAGCCTTGCTATTCTAGTGGTCTACCACTTAAAAATTACAATCAAGATTTGTTACAGGATCTAAATCTCTCCCCTTTTACCTTCATCCCAACTTTAGCAAATCTGTCCAGAAGTTTTCATGTAAGGATGTTAGTTGAATACAGCTTGTTTCTCCTAAGCAATGTTGCTCTCTGTATGTTGTACTTGGATAAGCAGTATATCTGAGAGAAGGAAAGAAAGCATAATATAAGTGATATGGCACTGTGAAGGCTGTAAACCCTTTGAGCTGTCTGCTTGAATTGGTCTTAGCTGATTCTATTTAAAGCAACCAACAGAATAGTCCCTGAGTCCACTTGCAGTTGTAATGCAGACTAATCCTGCTAACTGAGGTTTTGCAGAAAGCACAGGGATGAATTGGCTTGCAACATGTGTAAATCATTAGCAGATAATCTAGTGCTGATTCCTTTAGTGAAAGGCTGCAGCTGGCTATACTGAGTGTAAGACAGCTCTATTCTTGCAGTGAATAAAGGAACACTTGAAAATCTTCCAGAGGTGTAGCTGTTAGCAATACTTGGAATCTCTTACTAACACTGATGCTGCCTTTCATTCTGTGCTCGATGGATTATTATTTTTTTTGTCCTGTTTTTCTTATAACTTGGTTCTTTGGCATAACTTTTCACAGCTAAATTGTATTCATATGGCTTTCTCCCAACTCAGAGATTCTCTTCTGGCTAGCTTGCTGGATGGAGTAAGAGCTTCTGGTAATAGAGATGTCTGTGTGAAAATGACCCCCACACACAAAGGCCAGCGTTGGGGGTTACTCAGTATGCCGGTAGATGAAGAAGTAGAGAGCCTTCATCTGAGGTTTTTGGCTGCTCCTCCAAGTAAGCTAATGCTTATTACATGGTTTTGTAGTGCACTTTAAAGCATTGAGATATTTAGTCAGGTACTGTGCACTTAACTTTTGTTTTATTTTCTTCCAGATGGTAACTTTGCAGATGCTGTGTTCAGGTTCAATGCTAACATTTCCTACAGTGGGGTACTACATGCAGTTACACAAGATGTAAGAACAAATCCTCTGCCCATCTCCTTCAGATGTTGTTAATGCATAACAATATTAATAATGGTTATTTTTTTAACCAGGGTCTGTTCTCGGAAAACAAGGAGAAACTCATTAATAATGCCATAACAGCATTGCTCTCTCAAGAGGGAGATATTGCAGCATCTAATGCAGAGCTTGAAAGCCAATTCCAAGCAGTAAGACGACTAGTGGCTTCAAAAGCGGGCTTCCTTGCCTTTACTCAGCTTCCAAAGTAAGTGAGAAGTCTCTTCAAAGTTGGAGTAGGAAGTGAAAACCGTTTTTGAGCTTTTGATGATGTCTTATTTTTAAAACTGAGAATCAGAGTTAAGCCTCACTTCTGAAAAAGACTGGAAGACTTTGTATGTGATTGCGTCAGTAGTATGAGGCTGTCATCAGGCTTTAATGTAAATTGAGAATCCCAAATTGTCATTAGGATGTAAAACTGGTTCTTCCTTTGCTAAATACTCTGTGTCTGGAGTCAAACATGGCTTAATGTTTTTCTACTAGGAAAAACATTAAAAGCCACCTTCGTCTGTCCTTGAAGTAGGCAGTTCTTCATTCTTAAAGTATGTTGATGCTATTCCTATCTTCAGTTCAATGCAAGATAAAAACTTCGTGTTAGGAAGTTGAGTTGTAGTCCTACAGTAAGTAAAGGCTACTTGGAGTTTGTGTCTTAATTGGGTAACATAAGGAAGCAGGATGTGCTTCTAAAAATGAAAAATTCCTTGGAGTATTTCTGACTCCGGACCATGGGCCAACTGAATGATGTGAAGAGTAACAAGCATTTAGTCTCAGACCTTTATAAAGTTCTATTTCTCTGTGAATTGTGTCCTGTACTGTCTCAATCCTGTAACTATAGAAAGATGTCTTTGGGTGAATGTGCTTTCAGCATATGGTTAACAGTGAGGTCAATATTAATGCTTTGCTGCCAAGCAACCTCAAATTTATGTAAGCATCAAGGTACTGACTTGCCACACGCAGTGAGAGCAGACCACTTTTGCTCCTCAATTGGACTTTTATCTTAAAACTAAGGTTTCTGTTTCCTCGCTAATCTTGGTGATTTTGCTTTCCTTTCAAAAGATTTCGAGAACGATTAGGAGTGAAGGTTGTGAAAGCCCTCAAAAGGAACAATGATGGAGTAACCCATGCCTCTATTGACATGCTTTGTGCTCTTATGTGTGTAAGTATTAAGTTGCAGATTTTTTCACTTTGGAATGTGTGAACTTCAGTCCACTGAAAGGTGTAAAAGTAGGGACTGCTTTTCAGCTTGGAGTGCTGCAACGTGAAATAAGTTGTGCAGTGATTTCCTGCTGAACTTGAAATAGGATGTGCTTTTTATGGGTTCAGAGTGTGGCTTTTTGACTACAACTGTTAAGAGCTGAGGGTTGAAATATGGTTGCATAGTAAGTACTTTTTTTTTTTTTTTTTTTTTATAGCCCATGCATGATGACTATGATTTGAGGCAGGAGCAATTGAACAAAGCTTCCCTTCTTTCTTCGAAGAAGTTTCTAGAAAATCTACTAGAGAAATTCAATTCCCATGTGGTAAGTTGGAAAATGTGGTAAATGTTGAAAACGCATGGCTTCAAATGCATTTCATAGTTGCTGTGAAAACACTTCTGTAGTACTTGGATGTATCTGTGAATGTATTTGTACATGCAGTTGAAGTGCAGAAAATCCAGCTATGTCTGGCACTGAGGCTTGTCCTAAAGAGATTTGGGTCTCGACAGGTTAGAATGTATCTGCACTGCACAGCTTGAGTGTCATGCAACAAATATTTGCATGCTTGATGTAGAAACTGAATGTTCCTTTTAACTAAGGATAAGGATAGTGAAAGCTGGTAGTTATGGGATTAAAACTAGAAAAAGTAATTTGCAGCACAGCGGTATGTGAGGTCATGAGTCTCCAATATATGCTCTAGGAGGCAACACTTTACCAGAGCATTGATGTACTCAGAGTAATGGTGTATTTTAAACTTGTAATTTTTGTTTGCAGAGTATGTCATAGTATGATACTTTCAGCATCGAGTACTGAATAAAACTTGCATGAATACTCTTGGGCAGGGGAGAAGCACTGTATCTGTGTTACATATCTGTCTTCCTAATTTCAGGATCATGGGACAGGTGCCCTAGTAATTAGTTCACTTCTGGACTTCCTCACGTTTGCCCTATGTGCTCCATATAGTGAGACTACTGAGGGGCAGCAGTTTGACATGTTGTTGGAAATGGTGGCATCTAATGGCAGGACGCTATTTAAGCTCTTTCAGGTAAGTTTTCATAATTTCTTAATATCAGAGACCTTGGATAGTCAGTGAACACTAACTCTTTTACTTGGTCTCCTGAAAGACAAATTTGTCTACTGTTCAACTGGTTAATGTGCTTAAGTTTTTTTCTACCTTTGTGAATTTTAGTGTTTTACTGCTTTACCTTCAGATATCAGATTGAGTTGGTTATTCTGTAGTTAATCATATTCCAAATCATTTTAGAATAGAATGCCTAAGATTTGTTTCTAGAAACACTTTAAAATACCAGTTAAATATGAAACTAGATTCAGCAGTTGCACAGATCTTCCTCTTTTGGAGAATCTGCCACCTTTTTGTTTCTTTCTCAGTAAATGAAAGTTAAGTCTTACAAAACAAGAGTAACATCCTCTTCAGTAGTAAACCTGTAATAATTCTAGGATTTTTAGCTAAAATGTCAATACTTTCTCTAAAAACAGTATGCCCTTCTGCTTCTTGGTTAGTGTCAGCTTGTGTCAGATAGTTTCCCCAGCATTGTTCCAGCTTCTCTGGTATAAATTACTGTTCAGTGCCAAGAAATCCATGTGATGGTTGCATGAGAGATTCTTGTTTAAGGGTATAGGATAGGAACTTTTCCTAGGGCTAGCTTTCACAAAACAAAAATAACTTTTTTTGCCCAGAACTGGAGGTAGAACAGCCATGTAGATGTGTTAAGGAAAATGAATCACAGATGATCTAATCTTCAAATTTTGCACTGGAATAATTATTTTGTTGATATTCTGTTTTAGCACCCTTCCATGGCAATTGTGAAAGGAGCAGGTTTGGTAATGAAAGCAATAATAGAGGTGAGATTTTCAGTGTTCCCAGGAATAGCATACTAAATGTGTTGTGTATTTGGGAAGTGCAATTGCTTAGTGATATTAAAAGTTTGTTACATTAACTTCTGTTGTGGGGGAAGGTGAGGAACAGAACACTTGCTTAATTGCGAGTGGCTTGATATAGCAACTTGCTTTATCTTACACTTGGGGGTTTGGAAGGCATGTGAGTTGGGACATTAGGTGGTGCCTTGCATGTTTTCATACTGCAGTCAAGGTTTGGCTGTTAATGTTGTATGTAGCTTAGTCACATACCTCAGAGCCACAAGACTTCTCCTGCATGTCAAAGAGGGTCTCTCAAGGAGGAGAGGCCATGTTTCCTGGGATGCATTGCCAGATGGAATGGGACTGGGATTAGCAAACTGTAGTATCCCAGAGCAGACTAGTGATGTCAGCCTCTGTTGTTGCTCTTTCTGCTTCAACAAAGGATGATTTGGTTTTGTTAGTTTTCATACCACATGATGTGTGGGCCAAGTCCATACTTCTCAAGGGCTGCTCATGGTTGTTGTGGAGTGGCTAACTGACTCTTGACACTTCCTGTGTTGAAATTCAGGGCTTAAGTTAGTGCCTCATTGTATCACAATGACTTATACATCTGAAATGCATCTAGTACTTTCTTGGAATGGAAGTAAATGAACACTTGAAATAGAGGAATTATAAATCTGTAAGTTTCCATTGATATACCTTTAACTAAAAATTGCTAAGCTGTTTATTACAACTCCTGTCGTTTGAACTATAGTCGGACATGGGCAAGTAAAAATGCAGCAAAAGCTTTTTCTTAATTATTCTTGCAACCAAAGTTTCTCAGCTGAGTGACAGTCTTATCCATATGGCTGAATAAACCAAACAGCACCAGTTATTCTTAAATGGTTTCTGTTGACTGAAGTCAAGCAACAAGCAATTGCTTACGGTAGTCATTATTTTTTAAGCCTAATTTGCAGTTGAAGTGGTACTTGTAAATGTAATACCAACCTCCTGATCTATGATGGGAGACATGCATGTCACCCTGTCCAGTTACTGTCCTCATAAATACAACCAGTCCATGGCTTTACTACAACTCAACTTTACTACAAACTCTCAATTGCTGTTGAGAACTTGCACTTAAAGCCTGTCATACTATAGCTTCTGGGTTTTGGATATTAGTTGATATAATTGGTGGTCAAGAAGGCCTTGGAACTGTAGACTAAGATAAAAGCAGCTTAACTAAGATTTTTTCTTTAGTAATCATCTTGCCCTGTTTCCAAAGGAAGGAGACAAAGAGATTGCTACCAAAATGCAAGATCTTGCCCTCAGTGAAGGTGCCTTACCTCGTCACTTGCACACTGCTATGTTTACAATAAGCACAGATCAGAGGATGCTTACAAATAGGTATGTCAGTCTCGCTTGATATACTGTGTTTAAAGAGTCTAAATAATGGCCTAGCTAACATAAAAAAACTTCCGGAGGTCAGGAATGAAAGCTTACAGTTCTTTAGGATATTTTTTTCAGCAGCTGGTATGTTTTAAGTAGAGCAAACTTCAGCTGAGACTACAGCCACTTAATAAACCTTTGGGGGTTTTGGTTTTGTTTTTTAAAAAAAAAAAAAAGGGACTTAACTTGGTTACTCATTAAAGGCTCAAGTTTTAATATTTATTTTTTTCTGAAAGCATTTGGAGAAAGAAAAGGCAAGTAGACTGGAACTTGTAGAAAAAGTTCAACTTCATTATACAGTTGTATAAATACTGGCGTGCACACCTCCAGATCTTGCATGCTGTAAGGGTCACCTGTCCCATCTGAGGAGAGAAGTCCACTCATATAGAAATCATTCAATGAATTCAGCAATTGGTAGAACTTGTGAGCTCTGAGACAGAGCCTGAAGGTGTACTGAGGAGGATGAGTGATAATTCAATTATTTCCACCCCAATACAAGATTTAGAAGTTTTAGCTGCACAGTCCTGAAGCAGTTGCTAAGCAGTGTAGTGACAGGTGGAACTTGTTGCCATTGTCCCTTGTTCAGGAGAGAGCTAGTATGAAACCTTCTGTCATACTAGTTCTGTTTGGAGCTACTACTTACGACTTGCTTGTAAACAGTGCTTCAGTTCAGTGCAGTAGAACCCTAGTGACAAATGTTGGCACGAAGTGTCAGTTGGCATAGAAGGCAGGCTCCCAAAGAGGCTTTCCTAGACAAAAACTGGTATTAAGAGTTTCAAGTAGAGCAGTTAACAGTTCTTGACTGCTTCTAGACTCTTAACTGTAACTTAAGATTGGCTGGATAAACTTACACTTGGTCATTAGATGTTTAGTTTCTGCTCTATTGCTCAAGTGTTCTTTTCAGGTCTAGATCAAAAAAGCATGTGCTGCTACTGTTCCACTAACTTCACTGGGACTTCTTAAAGGCAACACTTTAAAGCATGCTAAGCATATACTTGAACTGGAACAATATTATGCTTTGTGCTCTTACTCACTCAAGAGTATGAAGCTCTTGCTTGTCTTCATTTCACCAGCATGGTAAGGCTGTTGGTTTAGCGGTTTAAAAATCTGTTTAAAATACTAACTTGCAGTTTGTTTATTTCAATGGCTTTTTCAGGCAGTTAAGTAGACATTTGGTTGGCCTCTGGACAGCTGAGAACAAAACTGCTATGAACTTGTTGAAACGTATTTTGGTGAGTAAAAATGGGGTATGGATTATGGAAAGAATAAAATCTGAAAGCCTGTAGTATTAGAAAACTTGGGATAGTCTATGCAGTAAATGCATCCCACTTTCCCCTCAAAGAGGGAAGTCTGGCCTGGGAGATCAGCGATCTGGTAGCTGCTATTTGAAGGATATTAATGGCTAGTACAAAACAGCTCAGATTCTTGAAGTATTCTGTTACTTTCCTGCCACTTTTTACAATTGTGTAATGCACAAAGCTTAAAAATAAAATGTCTGACTCTTTTTCTTTATTAAAAGGGCAAAAATCTCTCTAATGCTTAGTGCCAGTAAGAAATTAAGGCAGCTGTTCTGTCTGTGCTTTCATGCTTGTCCAGCTTTGCTTATAATATATCTAAATTTATATATTGTCTGATACTTCCCATGTTCTTTCACCCTTACAGCTCCTGAAAGGTTCTTGCTTAAGTTACTTCAGAGGAACTAGTTCAAAGAATGGTGTTATAAGGAATTATTAAATCTGGAAATATAACAACTTGTAAATTCAGATTAGCAGTTCCTTCATTTTTGACAGAGCAAACTGTCCTGATCTTGGTCGCTGTCTTCCAGGAGGCTTAGTCAAATGACTCTCTCATCTCTAATATCACATGCACCATTCAGTCCGTACCAGAGGATGTGGATGGGTTCTAGTGTTACCGAATTCATCCCCCTCAATATTGCTGTGGGATCACCTCTTTTCTTCCTGTAGTCCTTAGCTTCATTAAGTGCTTTTTTAAGAAATGGGATATAGGCAAGAGCTCTGTTGTACTGAAGCTCATTATGTACCTCTGTTGAATGGCTCTGAGGATGGTGGCGTTTCACTAATAAAAGCAAAAAGCTGTTGTAGCTTTATACACTTGCTTTAGAGTAGAATATAAATTCTGTTTCAAAATTTAATTTAAAGAAATTATCTTGTTACCTAATGTGGTGGTTTCTGTTCCATTAGCCATGTATGTTTACACTGGTTTTAAATGTTTTTAGCCACCAGGTTTGCTGGCATACCTTGACAGTGCCGATCCTGTTCCTGAAAAAGATGCTGATAGGATGCATGTTAGAGATAACTTAAAAATTGCAACTGTAAGTAAATGTGGCTGTCTTACCTCTTCAATTATAGAGATATGGAATTTTAGTGACTTTTCCAATACAAACACTTGGCTGTTGCATTGACCTGCATCAAATGTGTTGATAGACCTGCACATGCAAATAACTAATAGGATTTATTCTGCAGGATCAGTATGGCAAGTTTAATAAAGTGCCGGAGTGGCAGAGACTCGCTGGAAAAGCTGCGAAGGAAGTTGAAAAATTTGCCAAAGAGAAGGTGGATCTTGTCTTGATGCACTGGAGAGACAGAATGGGCATAGCTCAAAAAGAGGTAAAACTATTTGAGGCTCTTTTATTTTTTTTTTTTATTATTTTTTTTAACAGTAACTTGACTAGGTGTAGAGAGGAACACCTACAACTCCATGAAATCAGAGGGAAGTTTGATAGTAGTAAAGTATAGGAATTTGTTCATAGTTTTTTGTTACATTTTACTACTTTTCATCTTGGGTTAGAAATGAGTTCCAGTGAGAATGTAAAGCAGGCAAATGGATTCCTTCAGCACATGTGTTAAGCTTTAACTTGTTCTTGCTTTAGCCAGCCTTATCAAACTGGACTGCAGTTTAGTGCGTATCTTCCAAGATATTATGTAGAACAGGAAATTCCTTGAAATGTGGCAAAACCAGTCTTTGAACTACATTTGGAAGAAACTGAATATTCTTTGTATCTAAAATGATATGCTTTATGCTAGTGGTAGTTTTGTTATGGAGCCTTTTTCCTTTAATTGTATTGTCACATTCTGTATGACAAACTCTGAACTGTTTCCCTTAACTTTTTTCAGTCTCCCGACTAAGCTTGTCTTTATGCATTCTGGAAATGAAACTAACTATTATATATGCAAGGAAGGATGAAAAGAACAATGCAGAGTACTGAAAATGCCTTTGTACTTGATCTGCTGTAACAATAAGCTTTAATTTAGGAGGGTTTTAGCTTGGTAAAATCTAGCTCAAGTTTCATGTAGACTCTGGTGCAGAATTTTGACAACTAGTATTTCTGGAATAATGGTGAATTAGACTGAAAACAAAGCATTAATGGAGAAATGTGGAAAATGGTGGTGGAAGGGCAAATTGCACTTCAAACATCTTGTTTAGATACTGAGTTTAAACAATCATTCTTGTGTTTGGAGTTCTGAACTATTTAATTTTGTGGTAAATGTACGCAAGCGTAGCTTAAAAAGGGTAGTAGCAAGTTTAGTGTTACCACTTTGAATTACTTCAGTGGCTGTGGCTTGTTAAATGCACCTTTTCTTTTTCTTCCAACTTCCCATCACAATCAGGACAGAAACAATATGGTGAGTCTGTATACCTCTGCCACTTGTGTGGATTATGTTGCTCGGACTTTTGCTTGCATGTAGTACCTCATGTGGTGTATAACATTATTTTCCTGCTTGATCAAACTAGGGAACCTTTCAGTGGTCAAGGCAAGTTTGTGACTTATTTCTATGACTTACTCTAGCTATTTCCTTTCAAGAGCAAAGCATTTTTGTTGTGGGTTTTCCCCTCCATCAGTTTTGGAGCTGATGAGTGCTTATGGTGATGGAAACTAAGCTTTTCTCAAGGGTAACTTGCTTTTAAATGGATGGCTTGTTAAACAGCTGAAAGTTTCTCTGGCATGATTTAGCTTAATGTAAATAACACTTGTGAAAGTCTGTTGCTACTACTTGCTAGAAAAGGAGACCGTATTAATGAAACCTAACTTAGTGTGGCTTTTGAAGGAATAAGAAACCTCAACCTTTTCTTTTAAAAAGGGAAAATGTGGAGTTTCTATTAACTTAAATTTGGCTCTTTTGCAGAACATTATTCAAAAGCCAGTGATACTAAGGAAACGACGCCAAAGAATAAAAATAGAAGCCAACTGGGATCTCTTCTATTACAGGTAAAATACTAAGGTTAATATGGTGGCCTCTGATACAAATTATTACTTGGCTAGATATTTTTGTTAATATATTCTGAGTTGCTGTGACTTGATTCCCGTTTCTGCCTGCCTTGAAACAGTGCAAGTAACTTGTAGCAGGAACTTATGAAAAATTAAATCCTAAGGTATACTTAAGGATTTAGCTAGTGTTTAAGAAAGGGGGGAATTTTAAAGCTTCTAAAATGTTATCAAACTGCATCCCTTTTTCCCTTGAATCAAAAGGAAGAGTGAGCAACAAACTGCAGGTGCAGATCTGCATGATGTTGAAGGCTAAGCAAAGTAGCACTGAAAATCACTGTAGTGTGTTGCTGCATCAACCTGTAAGCTATTCAAGACTTTCTGAATTGAACTTGGATAAAAATGAGCTTAAGGCAGGCAAAAAGAAAATGCAGGGATACTGGATTTCCAATAGTGGCACAAGTCTTAAATGCAACTTGATTACCTTTGAGTTCTGACAGCTGGTAAAGTTTACAACAGAGAGGCCTCCATCTGAAAAAATAGGTTATCACTTTACTTTTGCTAAGGGTGTTGTGTTAAATAGACTAATGAAGCTTGACTATTCAACACGCTCTATGAAGGCAAGCTTGGGGAAATGCCATGAACTTAACTGTTTCAGTGCTTAATGTTTCTAAAGGTCAAATATATTCTGTTCTGCACAAGTGTTGCACGAAAGGAAGATTTATGTGCTCTTAAACTTTCAGTATTAAAGTGCTGCTCTCAGCTGGTCTCTGGATCCAAATGCTGTTTTGTAACTGCCACTGAAGTCTGTCCACCAATTGTCTTGAGACATCAACTTCTATTTTCCTGGAAGAGCTACTTTGTTTAAAACATGCACTTGGTATGTGCATGTCTCCTACCAGAGTTGTTGTTCATTTGTGGCACTTACTGGCAGATGTGGTGAATAGCTTGCATGCCTCCTGGTAATCAGCTATATGCAGGTAACAAATTGAGCCAAAAAGAAGGCGTGCTTTAGTCTAGGCTGACCTCCATGACTATGAAAACTCTATACAAGTGAACAACAATAATTACTGTAACAAACTAGAGACCACTATTCAGTGCCTTTTAATTAAGGTCTGCTGATGCTAATCTTTTCTCTAGCTTGCTAGCTGAGTCTTGTCTGCCTTTCAGATGATATTTTGAGGGGTTTAAACTATGTAACTTCTTTTGTAGATTTCTTCAGGATCACACTAGATCGAACTTGATTTGGAACTTCAAAACACGAGAAGAACTGAGAGATACTCTTGAGTCTGAGATGAGAGCATTTAATATTGACAGAGAGCTTGGTAGTGCTAATGTTATCTCATGGAACCATCAGGAGTTTGAGGTAAATGACCCACTGTAGGAGAAACTGCATATGTAAAATATGTCTACTTAAAATGTCACTTTTCTGTCTCTAACTACATGAGTGAACTGTGTGTTGACAATCCCTGAGTGCAAGCTAGAATTTTTGGGGTTATGGAATAAACTGCAAAGGCTTGAGGCTGTGAAAAGGTACTGTTGTCTAGTCTCACTGCAAAATGGAAACTTCTTCAGCCTGACAAATGGCATTGTAGAGATGAAACATTGATCAGAACCCTTGGTGTATTCTTGTATTAAGAGGAAAAGAGGAGTTGGTGTCACATTATTGTCAGTATAAGTCATACTTGTTCTTGAATGTGCTCCTTCAGACTTGTTCTGTGTAGCTTCACAAGTCACTTTTTCCTGATAGCAAGTTCTTTGTCTTTATTTCCATCATGTCTCAGTGGTCTTAAGTCTATTAAATATTGGGGTGCCAAACCATGAATAGATTATGTGGCTAAAACCATTCTGCTCTGTAAATTATAGGATACTGTTTTCACATTCTAGGAACACCAGTACCTAAAGTCAAAGTAGCATTTCAGGCTTCTGCAAAGCAATCAGTGTGATCCTAATTGGCTTTCTCAAAACAACTTGCGAGCTATTTTCAAGTAATGTGCCAATAAACACTTCCTGTACTCTATTCTTATCACCAGTGTTGTTATGGTTTCACAGTTTTATTTAATGTGTGATGCTAAAGAAAAGCAAGGCCACACTTGAATTCAACTCTTAGATATTTCTAGTGTCATCCTTGTCACGGTGCAGCATTCTAGTTGAAATTCGAGCAGAGGACTACTAGTGAAACAAGAGTAAACTGCTACTTTTGAGGAATTCTTAGTAGACTACTCTGGCAAATCAGAAAGAATTGCAAGACATCGTGCTAATGCTTTAGGAGAAATAACTGTTTTATGCACAGAACTTACTTCTCTCACACAGCCACAGATTACTTACTTTGATGCAATGGATAACTAATTTTGGAGTTGGATTGGTGGTTTTTGCACTGGCATTTAGCTTTTGGTGGTGCCTTCAGGCACAGGACTTTTGAGTGCCACGGTATCTGCCACCCCAACTCTATCTCTGTACTTTAGAGGTGCAAACTGGGCCAGAATCAGAAGTACAGTTTTGAAACTTAATAATGCAGGCTTCCTACCTGCACTTTGTGCTTGTATGTGGCTTATGCCACTGGAATGTATCACTAGCATTCTTGCAGTTACAGCCCATAATACTTTGGGACTGCTTGAGGGGGCTTCTGTAACATGATCTTTGAACACCTGCTGTGTCATATTTGCTATTAAATACTTTAAATTAATACTTTATCAGCCTATGCTGTAAGTATTTGAACTAACTGCACAATAGTGACAAAGGCTTCTGTCAGCTGTGGAACCTGTCACTTTGCCAAGAGTAGCCTGAGACTGCTCTGGAAGTGTCCTAGTTAGTAGGACCTCTTTGTATCATGTACTGTGGTCATATCTGCAGATCACTTGGTGGCCTCATGACAGTGGCCTGCAAACTGTAGATAAGAAAAAAAATGCTATAGAGGGTGGCTTTTGTGGTATGTTAGAGGTACCTCTAAATAAGGTGCTTGCCAAATGCTTAAAACCACTGAACATTGAGGCGTATGGTTCGATTTAATGTAGTTGCTCTGAAGTTAATGATGACTTTCATTGTGCAATTTCACTTCAGCTGCTTGATGTGTATAGTGATGCCTCTAGGCTTTTATTACCCAGTGTAATAGCAAGTATAACTAGTAATTAAGTCATGCTTGTGTTTCATACTTGTAGTAACATTGAGTGAAATAGCTTGCAATGCAATAACTACTTATTAAAGCTTGAGTCACTGAATACATCTTGTATTATCCAAGATTAGCTAATAAAACCAGCTGATACTAGAAACAAGTTACATAAAGGCTGGAAGCCGGTATTTCAGTAAGGTGAGAAACTTAATTTGTTATGGGGAGCAACAATAGCATATGGCATATATTTTGTAGATGTGTGTTTCTTTAATAGGAAACTTGTTGATTTCAGTCTTCCTCAGAATGTAGGAGGGGTTGCTAACCTTGTTGAGTTTATGGATGCAAGCAAGTACATCTTTGTTATGCAAACAAAAACTTAACAGTAAGTATTGTTTCTCTTTCATTAAGTAACTTGTTCTGTGTTACAGGTAAAATACGAGTGCCTTTCTGAAGAGATAAAAATAGGGGATTATTATCTAAGATTGCTACTGGAAGAAGATGAAACTGAAGAGAGTGGAGCAATCAAAAAATCGTGAGACATTGTTAAAATCCTATCTCATTCCCAGAAATCTGTTCATTTTCTCCACTAACATTTCATCTTTTTCTTAGATATGAGTTCTTCAATGAACTCTACCATCGCTTCTTGCTTACCCCAAAAGTGAATATGAAATGTTTATGTCTGCAAGCATTGGCCATTGTTTATGGAAGATGTTATGAAGAAATAGGACCATTTTCTGATACCAAGTACATTGTTGGGATGTTAGAAAGGGTAAGAATTGTTTAAAATTACCTGATATAGTAGTTAACATACAGCTAGTCCAACATGTTCAGATCCTTCAAGTTGCTTAAATCCTGAGTTTTAGTGTTACAGACAGCGAGTCTGCAGCATGAATACTTTTTTCTGTGCTGTCACTAAGTCTTCCTGGTATCTCCCCATAATTCAGTTGAAGTTTCACTAAAACTGCTTATGATGAAGGTATTTCAAATTAGTCTCATTATATCTGCATTTTGTTGGCCTTAATGGGTTTTCAGGCTGTACAGAAAT
Organism: Tetrax tetrax; assembly: GCA_009806455.1. Taxonomy (NCBI): domain Eukaryota; kingdom Metazoa; phylum Chordata; class Aves; order Otidiformes; family Otididae; genus Tetrax; species Tetrax tetrax. The sequence goes on from WHYT01016045.1 coordinate 165,397, forward strand.
AGTGTGACGGAACTCTGTGACATTGATCTTGAACTTGCTTTTGAAAAATGTAGAAGCATAAAGCTTTTTAAGAGAAGAACCTTGTTCCATGCCACACTATTTTGAAATACTGGCTTCAAGAGTGGTAGCAACAGCTCTAGACATAATGAAATGGTGGCCGTAGGTGGGCATATATGATGGATTACGCTTTTGGTGGTAACTACTTTGCCTATCAAGTGTCTGTCATGTCTGACAAGTGATACAGCTTGCAAAAAGGCATTTCCATGCAGTACGGTTCTATTGATATGGCTGTTGTAAGTGAAACTGAACCAATGCAGTCTCTTGTTATTTTGCCTTGAATCTTGATAGTCTCACCAAAGATGTAATAAGAAAGACCAATTCTGTCTGCTGGCTGGAAGTATTCTTTCCCTTGTATTTGTGTTAACTGTCTCATTGGGGAATCCAAACACTGTCCCTTTAGAACAAGAGACTTAACAGAAAAGTGAGTTTGAGTGTCAGACCCAGAGCAACAAAAGTTATGGAGGGCAACAAGGCCTTTTCTCCTCAGTGGCAGAAAGCTGCATTTATTAAATGAACGTGAAACTGGACACTTGATAGTCAGCAGTTTTATCCTGGGCATGAAGAAGTTAAATGGGTCTGTTCAGGTGCAACTGTTTTGACTTTTGAAGGTAACTTCTAATATGTGCTATCAAATATTAATTTGTTCTCTTCTGCTGTAATAGTGCACTGATAGACTTGAACGGGACAGATTGATACTGTTTCTCAACAAGCTGATCCTTAATAAGGTAAGGTGGACATGTATACTTAATAGTAGTTTATTGGTATTTTGGCTGTATAAAATGTTCTGAGCTAGTCTTTCATGGTTAACTTGGGCAAAAATTCAAGTCTTGAAGTGTTAAAACCATGTTTGATACAGCTTTCTGGGAGTGGCAGTTGTTATTTACTGGTAAGAAGGCTGAAGGAAACATAGATATTGTGGTGACTGTGTGATTCTAGTAACTTCAGAGAATGATTTGACTTTTCTCATGGTCACTTCTTACTTGAATGAAACTGTTCAGTACTTATAAGAATTGTTATCTAGAAAATATTTGTGTTAACTCAGTTCATACATTAACAGAAAAATGTGAAGGACCTTATGGATTCAAATGGCGTTAGAATCCTTGTAGATCTCCTTACTCTGGCACATCTTCACACAAGCAGAGCTACAGTCCCTCTGCAGGTACATGGTCTTTATTTTTTACTACTTATGTGTTGCTTTGCTAAAAGGGTAGTTCTTAAAAAAAAAAAAAAAAAAAAAAAAAAAAAAAAAATCCATGTCCTTTTCACATTTCCTGTAGAAATGTGGTATTTACACTGAAGCTAAATCTGTTCGTATAAATATCAACTTCTAGAGCAATGTGATTGAGGCGGCACCTGATATGAAGAGAGAGAGCGAGAAAGAGTGGTACTTTGGCAATGCTGACAAAGAAAGGAGTGGTCCTTACAGCTTTCATGAGGTACCTGTCAACTTCAGACTCTCAAACTCGACAAATTATTTCCATCCTGGTGACTGAGTGTGTTTCAAATAGTGAGAGAGAAAATTGTAAACAATGCTAAACTGTATTCTCAAAGTAACTCTTTAAATAAGAATTAGAGCTAGATAAGAGAATTGATGTTGTACCAGGAACTACAGTCTTTTTGGTAAGGTACCTACCCTTCCATGCCCCAATTATGCTGCAGTTAATCTGTCAACTTTTAGTTCATGTTTCCTGCCAGAATTATAAATACGTAGGAGTTTCATGCAACTGTAGTAGTCTGCCATACAACAGTTAAAAGTTTGTTTTGAGTGTCAATATCTAGCAGCAAAGATAGCTATGAATGCTGAATCGCTTAAACTAATACCTGATCCTCCAACAGATGCAGGAACTGTGGAACAGTGGAAAGCTGACTTCAAAAACACGTTGCTGGGCTCAAGGTATGGATGGCTGGCGACCCTTACAGGTCATCCCTCAGCTGAAGTGGTGCTTGCTTGCCAGCGGCCAGGCTGTGTTGAATGAAACTGACCTTGCCACGCTTGTACTCAACATGCTCATCACAATGTGTGGATATTTTCCCAGCAGGTAAACTCTGATTTTCAGAGAAGTGGTTAACTTTCTCTGGCAGACGCACAAATTCATCTCAAACATTTTGTTAGAAATTAAGTAGTACGTTAGTGAACTGTATTAAAGAGTCTCTTATGTAGTTGTAATTAATTCTGCAGGCAAATGGAGTTTGTAAATGAGACAGTACTAATATTGTGAAAGGGACTGCAAGAATGAATGCACAAGCTATGTGCATTTCTAATACACAGCAATGTAGTCTTAATCTTGCAGACAGGCTCTTGTTTAACTTAAAAACAAAGCTGCTTTAATGGATGACATTAAATCACACTTATCAAGTCTAACAACAAACTTTGAAGTTAACAAAAAATTAATGACACTGAATATGATCTCAGTAGCCTGATACTTACGGCTTAATGAAATTGTTCATTCTTGAAAGACAAAAGGCACATGTATGCTTACTGCTCTGCCACTTTTTTTTTAGGGATCAAGACAATGCTATTATAAGACCTCTGCCTAGAGTGAAAAGACTCTTGTCAGATAGTACTTGCCTTCCTCATATCACTCAGGTAAGCAGCTCTTTGAAAATGTATCTAAATGAGTAAAAGTCTGACTTACTGTTACCCATGTGAATACTTTAAGTGGGCAAACACATCAAATGACATCTGTGGCATCTTGCCGTTGTTTGTTTCACTGGACAGTTGTTATAATTATTTCCATCCTTGGAAGTGCTGAAAAGCCATCTGGACATGGTCCTTGCCAACCATATCTAGGTGATGCTGCTTTTGGGCTGGGGGCGGGGGGGGGGGTTAAACAAGATAACCTCCAGAGGTCGCTTCCAACTTTAAACATTCTATGGTTCAAACTTGTTTTTGGACTGAAGTATTCTTTAACTGAAATTCTTGGAAATTTACTGGCTTGTCCTGATATTGAATTAGTTAAAACTTCAGTTTTGGCTAGGTAACTTGCACTACTCAAGCAGCTAATGTAAATGCTTGTGTTTGATTTCAGCTATTACTGACTTTTGATCCTATCCTTGTGGAAAAAGTAGCTATATTGCTGTTTCATGTCATGCAAGATAACCCTCAATTACCTCGTTTTTATCTGAGTGGAGTATTCTTCTTTATCATGATGTACACGGGTTCCAATGTACTTCCTATTGCAAGGTGAGGAAAAAAATAGCTAAAAATACCTCTTGACCAGTCACGCTCAAAAGAACTGCTGGTGTAAATGCTTCAGGGAGTGTGTGGCTTGCAAGCAAACACACTCTAGAAAAATCTCCTCCACATGGTCCACGCAGTCAGTAAAATGGTGAATTCCTTATGACCCTGCCAGGGAGGGAATGAGAGCATGTCTGATCATATAGTTCTAACAGTATGACTAGGCATGGCTTATGGTAAACAAATTGCTACAGGCACTAAGGAGTAGTAAAGTACATTACTGATATGCTAATGTAGTTTTTGATAGTAAGTAGCTGTCAAAAATGGTGTGAAAAATCTAATAGCCTGTTTTAGTATTGAAGTCTAAACCAGTTAAATCAGCCTGTACTGCCTGACGCAGATGCACTGCATGTGCAGGTGGTGGCTGCAGTTCATTCCAGTACTCTTCCTCTGCATTCAATGTTCATAAAAAGCTGTTGTACAGTTCCAGTTAAGTCTCTTCTATAGCAAAATGCATTTGGAAACGATTGCACATTTATGTGATGACTCTAGTGTAACAGGACTGTCAGTAGTTACTGTAAGAGCATCTTGTTACGTCTCTGCAATGATCTGACAATTCAGGGAGAGTTTTGTAGGGAAGGGTTTCCTGTGTATCTCAGCTTCATTATTTTTTTTTTTGTATGTGTGTGGAGAAAATAAGCTTTCAGGAGCAAGAGTTTCAAACTGAAATGATGACCATAAGGCAACATTTATAACATGGGAGTCTTCACTTTGTAGAGTTCTCAAGGACTTTTTTCAGAGATTCATTCAATTGTTGTTGTTACTCTCTTATCTCAAAGTAAATGTATGACACTTGCCAGCTAGACTATATTGGTCTGCTTATCTTTCAAGAGTGCCTTAGGTACCAATTAAGCAGAAAATAACTGTCATTTCTCTTCCAGGTTTTTGAAGTACACACATACAAAACAAGCCTTCAAGTCTGAAGAAGTGAGTAGATTGCAGAAGTGACTAACTCTGTTTCTAAGTAGTCTTGCAGACCACCTGTAGTTGTTTTAACAATACTTGATGCTTGTTCTTTTTCTGAGTTCTTGAGAGTTAGAATTTAAGAACTCTAAGGGAAAAGGGGGAGGGTTTTTTAGATCTCAAATTGGCTAGTAAGACTGAATTCAGATTACCTTTGAGATAACAATGTGATCCCTTTTTTAGACAAAAGGTCAAGATATAGTTCAAAGAAGTATACTTGGACATGTTCTTCCTGAAGCAATGGTGTGTTATTTAGAAAACTATGAACCAGAAAAATTTTCCGAGATATTCCTTGGAGAATTTGACACTCCAGAAGCAATTTGGAGCAATGAAATGAGGTAACTGTTTTCTGACAAATAAAACTTAATTACCTCTCATACTGAAGAGGTCTTGTCTTTGATCTTTCTAAAGAAAGCTGAAAATACCTAGATTCCATAGTTTCATTACTTCTCTCTGTTTGCCTTCTGCAAGGGCAGTGTCCTGCGTTGCCCTCTAATTCTGTTAAAAAAAAAAAAGGGGTAGAGGTGGAGCAGAATTGGCAATAGGAAGGGGGATATTTCCCTGAACATGTGACAGCATGCTTTACATCTGCCTCTATCATACTTTATAAAGTTCCTTTCGTGAGTGGGGGCTTCACTGTTGATGTGGACTGCTTTATGCTTACTGTACTCATTCGTTAGCAACCTCTGTCTAGGAGATATACCTATAATACTACAGTATATTTTTAGTCTCTCAAAATGTAAAGAGCTGTTGAAAAAGGGCAAAATGTCACTTTACACTGTTTTTAATAACCTAATTTTCATGGCATTGAAATAGCTTTAGAACACGATAGGACTGAATCCTTTTTCTGAATCCCTTCTGAAACGTGGGAAGCTACAAAGACAAATCTTTCCAGAAGAAATCATTGAACACACTTGTACAGTCACTGAGAATTGAGGACTGCTTGGCAAATGTTAAATGAAACTTTAACTTTTAGGCGTCTTATGATAGAGAAGATTGCTGCTCATCTTGCTGACTTCACTCCTCGTCTTCAAAGTAATACAAGAGCACTCTACCAATACTGTCCTATCCCAGTTATCAACTATCCACAACTGGAAAATGAGCTGTTCTGTAATATTTATTACCTCAAGCATCTCTGTGATACACTCAGATTTCCAGACTGGCCAATTAAAGATCCAGTAAGTAAGAAGTCTTTTAGGATTCATTTAGTTCTTGGTCTTTCACAGTCCTAAAAGTTACATTTGTAACAAAAATTAAGGCTATCAAATATACTAGGTTTGAAAGCAACTGATTGATCCTGACTTTCAGTTCATAAACAAATATGTTAAACGCTACTTTATCTTGAAGTAGAATAGTCTTCATGCTGTATAGCAGCCACATGTAAAGTATATCCTCCTTGTGGTGAATACTAAAAAAGTGAAATAAAGCATCTAAGAAATGTTAGATACTGTTTCAATGAACCTCAAGTGATTGGAGGGTCGGGGGCAGGGCAGAAAATCATAGCTTTTAGGCTTTTATTTGTCCACACTGGATAAAAAACTGAGCTAACATGTTATCATACATTAACTGAATTGGTGAACTCTTTTTGGTACAAGTCTCTTATGGTCTACATCTAAGCAGCTTTACTTATTCATGCAGTTTTTGTGGTATCGAGATGTGAACTGCATATCATTTAAGTGATTCTCTCCCTTCTAATGTGGCTCTTGCATAGACATTTTAATCTCAAGGTGCTCTTATCTTGAATAAAATATAGCACTGCAGTAAAGCAGTCTTTAATTGCTTCCTGACTGGAGGGGGAGCCATAATTACTAAAAGGATTAGGTCTTCGAACTTAGGGTAATGGGTGATAGGGATTCGTTAATAAAGCAGCACTTTAAAAAGATGATGTGTACTGGTGTCGGCATAAATGAAACACTAATAAACTTGTAATTATTTAGGTTAAACTGTTGAAAGATACGCTAGAAGCTTGGAAGAAGGAGGTAGAAAAGAAGCCACCTACCATGTCAATAGATGATGCTTATGAAGTCCTTAACCTTCCCAAAGGACAAGGCCAGTAAGTTGTTTTCAGTATTTAAAGTTGTATAACTACATTTACAAAAACTCTGTACACTGAACAAGCTGAAGTTTCTTATCTCAGTACTTGGAACCGATTGGTGGTACCAGTTCAGTTATGTCTAGCATCTCCTTCTTTCCTAGTGGAATATCGCTTTATCTAAAAAGAAACAAAGCTTGAAAATCCAGCTCCAGTGTTTGAGAGAATAATTGTGAAGTGTTCAGATACACTCAAACTAGGGGGGGAAATGCTTTGAGCTCTGCCTCAAAGCATTTACTAGGCTGTTTTACAGGACAAGTATTAGACTCAACTGTAGTAAGCAAAGAACATGGCAGAACTTGAATATGTTCAAAGTGGAACTTGGTTTCTCTAATTGTCCTTCTTCCCCCGGACAAATATTGTCCTTTTCCTTGATGATAATATCCTTGGGATTTTTTACCTCCTACCTTGCCACTGATTTCTGATTTCAGGCCTGTAGAAGACAACTGACAACACTTTCTATTTATCCTTCAAGAATAATGCACATAGTACAAATCATGCACTGCTACCTTTTGCCACTTGTAACTCATTTAGACTCTTCACTTAGAAGTTCAGGGCATTTAAGCACCTTCTAGTTAATATATTCAGTATTAAAATACTTCTTTTTTTTCTAGAATTTTCTACTCGGTGGCCACATCATTAGCCCTGTTCAATGTCAGCTGGTGAAGCAGGGTTTTCAAATTGAAATATGAGAGCTTTGTAGTTTTCACTTAATTGGACTTACTGTTTTGTCAGAATCCAAGCCTATTTTTCTGGGGTTTTTGATGCTACTCAATGTAATGGGACTTGTTGTCTCATAGGCATGATGAAAGCAAGATCAGGAAAGCTTATTTCAGACTGGCGCAGAAATATCACCCAGACAAGAATCCAGAAGGCAGGGTATGTACAACACTAACTTATGCTGTTAATAAAGTGGAGACAAATTCAGCTGTTATGTGAATTAAGAACTCTGAAATGCCCACTTAAATTTTCTATCTCACTTTTGAAAGCTGTGCCCTAGAAGAAAACAGATTAATACTGCAGATAAGTAATTTAACTGATGTCAATCAAGGAATATTATGATTTCTTCAGTAAACTAGTGTAATCAGGTTAGACCCACGTCTCAGTGTCTGGTATAGAGTTACACAGGACCTAAATAAGCTAATTGCTCCCTTTCAAAGATAGACTGGATCCTCTGCCTGTTCTTACAATCTATTCAACTGTATGAGTGAGTTGCAGTCTCTTGCTTATGACAGAGTTTAGGGGACAAACTGAGCTGTGAACCAGTGGTCTTAAGGTTATTCAGAGTATTTTCTGAAGTGTAATAAGGCAACAAAAACTAGTGTTGTGGGTAATAACCCGGAATGCTTTATTTTACTTGGATCTAAACTGATGCTGCAGACTTGTAGTAATTAAGGGAATTCTTAGCTACTCTTACGACTATTCCTCTTTATTTCCAGGATATGTTTGAAAAAGTTAATAAAGCGTATGAGTTTCTATGCACAAAGTCTGCCAAGGTGATAGATGGACCGGATCCAGAAAACATAATTTTGATCTTGAAAACGCAAAGCATCCTCTTCAATAGACATAAGGAAGGTAAGTGTGCCATCTTAGAAGAATGTTTTACCTTCATTTCTTTAGTGGCTATTGCAGTCAGTTTTAATCTCCTCTGTTCTTAACTCTGTGTTCTGTTGATCTGGTTTCTGGTTTGCTACAGCATTAGGGAGCTATGGTAAAGGGCTTCAAAATAGAAATTTTCCTTCCATGAAATAAATTAATCTGCAGTAAAACTTAATTCAAAAAAGCATGAATATCTTTTTACAATTCTTTGCTCCAATACCAATCAATTTGAATCTTTCTTCATATATAATTTAGACTTACAATTCTATCTATGCAGAAAAGTCCTCATTGGTAATCAGTCACCCAGATAGCAGACTCTAGGTATAAATGAGATTGTTTCATTTTTAACAGCCACGTGAGTATAATCTTGCAAAAATTCTGACCAGTGCTAGAGTCCTCTGAGTGTGCTGCAACACTACCTCTTTCACAGGCCGACTTAGGAAGAGGGATAGCTAGAGTACCCTAACCGTTGACTCTAGCTGCAGTCCCTGGCTGGCAGCTGCTGTCATGTGGAAGTGCTGCAGAGTCAAGGGTGTAAGTGCTATACTGTAACGGTAAACGGAGAACATCATATGCAATCATAGCTCTGTTGGTTGCATGGAGACAGTGATGTCATCAGTGTAGACTTCTATAGATGGGCTCACAACTGGTTCCATACTGCAAGATGAAATTGTTCTCTAGCACTGCTGGGCCCTAAGGGAATGAAAAATATTATTGTTATTTAAAAAGTATGATTGTCATGTCAAACTGGAAGAGGTCCTTATAAGCTTATTGTTAGAAAATCCTGGTCTGACAGACTAAGTTATACTCAATTTCTCTGGAGACAGGCAAGCATCATTTAGAAGGCTTTGAGCTGAGGGGCTTGCTGAGCTGGAGACAGATCTTTTTAATCTTAAATGAGTTCTTTCTATGAAGCTCTGTCAGCTTCTAGCATGAGCAGTCTTACGTGACAAGGAGTCAGACTGTGTGGACTGCTCGTTCTTGCTCCAGTCTTCTCAAGTGTTGGCTTTCTTTGACTCCTAGTCCTTAGGTACCTGATATATCTTCCACTGATAATTATCAGTTGTTACAAATTGCTTAGACTCTGCATATATGTGAACTTTTACTTTTTTCTCTTTCAGAGTTGAAACCTTACAAGTATGCAGGCTATCCTATGCTGATAAAGACTATTACCATTGAAACATCAGATGACCTTTTGTTTTCCAAAGAATCTCCTCTGTTGCCTGCTGCTACAGAGCTTGCTTTCCATACTGTCAATTGTTCGGCATTAAATGCAGAAGAACTGAGAAGAGAAAATGGAATTGAGGTAAATGGAAAGAACCTTACGGAGATGAATTTCTTAGTCTTAACTTTTCCACAGCTGAAAATCCTAGATCCTCAATGCATAGGACATCAGGTGCAATTGAGAATAACTTTTGGTCTTGAGACACTTGTCCATTCTTGTTGTTTCTCTTCTGGATGCAATAAGAGAAGCATCTGCAGTGTATATCCCTTTCTGGACCTTTCTGTGCTTTTCTGTCACAAGCAGTGTGCTTATCTGCAGTTCAGTGCTTCTCTACTTTACAAAACTGAGAGCTTCTGTATGCTGTATGTGAAAGAATAGGTAAATGTGAACAAGTCACCTGAGCAGAAGGGCTTTTCATTGCACATGTTGGCTCACATGTGAGAATGCCCTTGCAAGGAATTTTGCCCCTACAAACCATTTGAGCAAGCGGCAGATTTTGTCAAATGTTTCCCTTCAGATATTAAAAATGAGTTGTCCATCTAATGTTTTATTTCTGCCAGACTTCATCAGTTTTTGTTGTGACTGAACATATGCATCATCCAATCCTCACAGGTATTGCAAGAAGCATTTAATCGCTGTGTAGCAGTCTTGACTCGTTCTAGTAAACCAGATGATATGTCTGTACAGGTAAGTTGCAGCAACCTTAACTGATTGAATCAACATCTCGGAAGACAATATATATTGTAGTGTGTGTGTATATATATAAAATATGATGATAAATATTAGTGTCTGTATATATAATATATTGATATATTATTATATATATTAAAACAGAATTCTAAACATTAATTTCCCTTCCACTTGGAACCAATGAAATACTACTTTTTGTAGGTGTGTGGATATATTAGTAAGTGTTACAGTGTAGCAGCTCAGTTTGAGGAATGCAGAGAGAAGATTACAGAAATGCCTAACATCATCAAGGACCTCTGTAGATTACTGTATTATGGGAAGGTAAGAGCTCCCTTCCTTTGCCTAAATGGGTGTTTAACTGTTAAATGTTTAGAGGAATGTTCTGCTTTTACACTACATAGTACAATTGCAGAGACTGATCAAACTCTTCTGTAAAATACCTGCTAATCATGGGATACAGAACTCTACTGCCTTGCTCTCAATGCTTGTATTTGAATCCGTTTAGTGGACTTAAAATGCAATCACTATAAAGATTCAGCTACTCTTGCCTTTTAACTGACCTATATCTAGCTGATTGGTTTACTCTAGTAAATCAGCAGATAAAAGTACTAGAGCTAGATTTTATGTAAGCAGACAGGCTCCTAAATCAGCATAAGCTGTGGGAACGGTGTTCAAGAAGTTTTGTTTCCATTTAGTTCTTTAGAACTTCGCATTATGGAAGTGCTGAATTTTGTCTGAATTAAGGAAGGAAAGCTTGTCTTTGAACTCTTTATATGGGGTATGTGGAAACAGAGGACTACAGGAAAAGACTACAGAAAACAGAAGCCTGTAAAACCAGACTATAGTAATTGAGTAAAGGTGCTTGTCTGTTCTCTAGTCCCTACAGAACACATGTACTGCCATAAAAAGTTCACCTGGAAATCTCTGCCATCTTCTTGAATTGTTTTTCCACCAATTCCTCAATACTTCATTCTAATTATATGAAAGAATTATTCAAGTACTCTTGCTTTGTAGGATGCTGGCTAATTGGCCACATTTTTTGGCTACTGGGTACTTAACTTCAGCTGGAGATGTTGTTCTCTCTACTTCTGTTTTCATCTCTGTGCTGCTTAGATAGTACTCTAGAATGAGCAAATTTTGACTTTAAGTCTTACTTTTTTCCTCCCTCAGAACATACCACGAGTAGCTTCTTTGGGAGTAGAGTGTGTTAGCTCCTTTGCCTTAGATTACTGGCTACAAACGCACTTGTTCCAAGCTGGAGTTCTCTGGTACTTACTGGGTTACCTCTTCAACTATGACTATACGCTAGAAGAGAGCGGTATTCAGAAAAGTGAAGATTCAAATCACCAGGTAATGTTAACACACCAACAGTTGTTGCTTGCGATCTCTTATTAACAAAATAAGTGAATTCAAATACTTGTTAGAATTATTAAATTCAATGAACAGTAAAGTTAACAGTGGAAGAGATTTTTATGTATTAGTGTAAACACTGTTGTTCAGGGTTTTGGGTTTTTTAGAGTAGCTCATGTTTTGAGTTCAAATGTTAAAGCTACCAAAATCTGTAGTTTCTAATAGACTTAAGGCAAGAGACCTTAATCTACAACAAACAGTAAGAAAGTAAATTTGCTATCAAAGGAAGTCCTTTTCTCTTGAGGCACAACTGGAAAGGTTGTCTAGTGATACCATAAATTTATCTGAAATGTCTGTTTTATGACCATATTGTCCCTTTGCCCCACAGCTGTGTAAGTGGCTTCACTCTTCCATTGCCTTAAATGGTGACTCTAAGTATGGCATTTCTTCCTCAGCTACTGGTTGAGATGAGCTTTGAATAGTCTGTTGTAGTTATTAACTCTTGTATTACTGTCATAAAAGGCTTTATGCCAATATTTGACTGTGCTAGCAGGAACTGTTGTCTGGTCAAAAGCTATTAAACTAAATACTTGTGTGACTTTCAGCTCATCTTGATGCCTGGTTTTTCTACTTACCAGTATTACTGTCTCACTGCATTTAAAACCGCAACACAGTGATCATATTGTGCTCTTCTGCAGCACCCGGTGTCTTATTAGATATCAGTGCATAATTAGTGATGCAGATAAATAGAGAATACCAGTTCTGTTCATTCTGGTGCAGAAGTGTTGGACAGCTCTTTGTAGCTATTCTAATATTTCTTGGTCAAGCGCTAGCTTTTCTATAACTGTCTCTGTATTTTTCAGGAGGTAGCAAATAGCCTTGCTAAGCTCAGTCTCCTGGCCTTGAGTCGCCTTGGAGGGTATCTCTCTGACGAACAAGCTACACCTGAAAACCCAACAATCAGGAAAAGCTTGGCTGGAATGTTGACACCCTATATTGCAAGGAAACTTGCTGTGGTCAGTCCTACTGAGGTAAGCAGCTGTTGGCCAAAGCTTTCTCTAGTGGTTTATGGAAGGGGTACCTGGTGACTGCTGAAACACTACACCAATCTGATACATAGAACGGCAGCGTGATTTTTCTTTGCAGTTGGAGTAACTGCAAGGGAAAGAAACTGTTTCAGCCTCAAACACTATGGACAGGAACAGTACCCTATAGAATAATATTTCCCAAACAAATATGGGAGCAAGTAAGTTGACTTAATTGTTGAAGGCATAAGGGTATAATGATAATGGACAGCAAAGGCTAAATTATTCTTTAGTGGTGCCACGGAAGTAATCTACAAAGAGATGCTGCAGATAGGTGCTCCTTGCTCTCAGAAGGAAGAGAACCTGAAGTGTGGCTTGAAGCAAAATGAAGAAACTAAAACATAGATTGCAGTGTACCAAGTAACTTACACATACTGTTTTTCCAGTATATGGAAAACTTGACACCTTGTACGTGCTTATGCAATTGGTCTGGTTGTTAGTGAGATTGGATTAATTTATATCACGAAACACACTGATTACTGTGCGTAATGATCCAGAACTAAGTTGTAAACACGTTACGTCATGTAAATACCTTATTTCTTAGACTCTGAAGATGCTTAACAGTAATACAGAGAACCCCTACTTGATCTGGAACAATGGGACAAGAGCCGAATTACTTGAGTTTTTGGAATCTCAACAAGAAAGCATGATTAAGAGAGTAAGATACTGTACTTTAAATCCCACTACTCTTTTTTAAACTGTTTTCTGTTTTGATACAGCTGCTTGTTATATGCTCGTATAGTTAACACAAGCATCCATTGTTGTCTACTCCTAAGCCACTTTATTCAGTAGTCTTCAAAAGAAAGCAAAAAACCTAAGAGTTTGCTTGTTTACTTCTTCTAATGTTGCAGTCTTGAGCTTCTGACTTTTTGCTGAAGCTTTGTTTTCTGTTCAAGTATTGTCTATTTCATTATTGGGTTATAGCTCTACAGTTTCAACAAGATTATTTTCTGTCTGAGCTTGCGCTGCTTATCTCTGCTTAAAGGGTGATTGTGACAAGAGCTATGGATCTGACTTTGTCTTCAGTGACCACGCAAAGGAACTTATTGTGGGAGAGATTTTTGTCAGAGTCTACAATGAGGTCCCTACCTTCCAACTAGAGGTGAGATGAAGCTAAAAATCTTCTTTTGAAACAAGTATTTGAAATGTTACTTCTTCCTCTTTATCTGTCAGTGCAAACAATTAATAAAATATAAAGTCTTACAGAAGTTTCCTTTAACATGCTGATCATGTTATGGGATATGTCTCTACTGGAGCAGAATAAATTAAGAAGAACAATGAGTTCTTTTTAGACATGCTGCTTCAAATGGTTAATGCCTTTTTTCTACAAGCTTGCACTGCAGACACTCAGGTTGATTCAGTAATTCCAGGAGGTAGTGATTTTTGCCTAGGAGCTTTGTTGTCCATCTATATAGAGAGAGACAAACATACACCTTAAGAGTGCTGTTGAAATAGTGGCAGCTTTTTAAGGGTATATTTAGATGTAAATAGGACTAATGTGCTCTACATGTTATAGTGATCATAGTAGAAAAGTGTTTGTCTCTCTGTCTGGAATAAAGAGACAGGTGAAACATAGGATAAGTTATTTGGATACACTTTCTTCTAGTGTGAATACCATTGCCTCACACAGCTAAAAATGCTCTCATCTCTAATTTAAAGCTTCCTAAAGCATTTGCTGCAAGCCTTTTGGATTATATAGGCTCACAAGCACAGTACCTTCATACGCTAATGGCAATAACACAGACTGGGAAAGTAGAGTCCAATCAACATGGAGATCGGTTACGGAGAGTTGAAATGGCCCTGGAGGCTCTGAGAAATGTGATAAAACACAACCCAGGTGAGCTTAAAAATGGACTTTCATGGTAGGCTTTCTTGTAGACAACCTTAAAAATGCAAACCTCTAGTCTTTATCTTCCAGTGAAAAGGAAGCCTGTTTTGCTGGCTAACAGACTTTAGCATTGTTGATAAGCCATATAGGCTTGCTTTTTTTTTTTTTTTTGAAGGGGGGAAAACATTATCAGTAGATGTATTTTTTGTGAAATCCCAGCCTTATCTATTTTCTTTTCTGAACCATTGGGTTTTAACTCTAGTTCTAGCATACTGTTGCCTAGAAGACTTGAACATCTTTGATTAAACTTCCTGTAATTCTTGAAAGGATCTTTAGCTGATTTTTAAACTTCCTTGCATCAAACAAGCACAAAATACGCTGAGCTGAGTACTGCGTAATAATAAATACCTAGAAATGTCAGAGCCTTAGTAATGCAGGAGAAGATGCTCTTGAGAGTGGGCAGCTAATACTAGCAAAGATGTATGAGCAGTTATCAGTGTATACACTGGAAAAGCCTGAGGCACACAACTAGAACATTTACTGTAAAAGTGACTCATGTTACTACCACAACATCTAATAATAGCTGATTAGGTTGTTCTCAGACTGGATTATCTGTATTTGGCAATTATAACCCTGAAGACAGCTGTTATTGCTGCAGATAGCAACCCTACACTGAGCTTGAAGAATCAGAAGGGGAAAGTGTATTTGAAGACAAGAAATATGCATGACCAGTGATAAGTAAAATAACTGAACTTGCTTAGTTGCCTTGTAAGAATGCAAGTAACTAGGTCATCCAAGAACTAGCTCAGTAACTTATTAAAGACTACAGGCCTGTATATAGTCAGATACCTTAGAGGTAGGAAGTATCCTCTCCTTTTGAATTATTGTTGACCTGAGACTTTGTGGAAGCTAGGTTAATAGACAAAGCTTCAGAATTTTCTAATTCTGTAGTAGATGCTGTCCTGTAGGAGCTATTATAACTACCGTGGCAGACTAGGTACAGGCCTGTAGTCTTTAACCACCACTGTGTAGTGAAGTGTGGGCTTGGGATGACCTTCAGTGAATGCTTTGGCTAATGCGAATGGAGTAACTTATTTGGTCTCTTGCAGGTTCTGAGTGCGAATGCATAGGTCACTTTAAGTTGATATTCTCCCTTCTGCGTGTCCATGGAGCTGGCCAGGTGCAGCAGTTGGCTCTGGAGGTAAAAAACCAAACCAAAGAACCCTCCCAAAAAAAAACAGCCCTCTCCCTATTTGGATGCTCTACATAATAAACATAAACAAACCTGGTTGTGTAGCTTTTGGACTAGCACCTAAAAAGTATCAAGATCGGGGTTCCAAGGTGTCAGTTCCTCCTCCTTGGAACAAGTGATAGCTTCTTGCCTGTGACTTTGCTCCCTTCTCCCCTGAGGTGACAAGACAATTTGGTGGCAGGAATAAACATCATAAATATTGGTTGTGTTGGCCAGCGAGGTGACTGACTTCATCGTACACTGCATTTTCCGGACAATATCTTAACAGCTGGAACGTAATCAAGTGTTTCTAATCTTTTACAGGTAGTGAACATTGTAACGAGTAACCAAGAATGTGTTAACAACATTGCTGAGGCAATGGTTCTTGCTAACTTACTGGCACTCCTGCATTCCTTACCTTCAAGTATGTACTGTATAATTTTTTGTCTTGCAAGGCAAAGGGCTTCCAACTCAGAAATTAATTAGAATGCAGCTTACTGAGCTTACTACTGCATTTTAGGTTAAAGCAGCATTTCAGGGGATGATTAAAAAGATGTTTTATGTAACCTGTTTGTCTCAAATGTGTGAGCTGAAACATTTGAATTGCAGGTGTTTGAATTGCATAATATTTTATTGACCAATTCTTTTTGGGAATTCAGGTAGTAAACATCTGATTAATAAGTTATGCCATACTAGAATGTGTGATTGATTTGACTGCCTTAACCAGCTGAAATTAGCCAGAAATCCCTAAGCTTGCAACTGTATATGTATCTCTAGCTCTTCTCATGAGCTTTATTGCAGTTTTGATACAGCTTTCTGTGAGGATCAGTTTAGTTCATCTTTGATAAGTTCATAGTCTGTATGGCACAAAGTTCTTAATACTTTGTATTTTGACAGGTCGGCAGCTGGTCCTTGATACTTTGTACGCATTGACATCTAGCACAAAAGTAATTAAAGAGGCCATGGCAAAAGGTACGGTACTACATGGAAAGCAAATGTTTCTGCAGCACTGGACTTAAAGTAAATCCAGTGACCTAATCTTACTCTTCCCTTTAGAACAATCAGTGGAATTGGTGAATTCACACTACTTGTGACTAGAAAAAAAATCGAGTGTTTTCCTGTCTCTTTTTACAGGTGCTTTAATCTACTTACTAGATATGTTTTGCAACTCAACTCATCCACAGGTCCGAGCCCAAACAGCAGAGCTCTTTGCCAAAATGACTGCAGATAAGCTGGTGGGTCCAAAGGTAAGAATCTTAACAGCTGTTGTTGAAGCTCTTTATATTACCAGCCTGTCTCTAACAATGGAACAAAAAAATCACTCTTCTGTGACTGAAACATTCATATGAAGAGCCATCTGGCTTTTTCAAAATGGTTCACTCTTAATCTGTGAGTAGGCTTCTAGAAGTAGTTGTTCTTATTGTCACTACAATAAGCAGTTTGACTTCCATTTGTACTGACTTTAACATCAGATACCTAGATTTCAGACTTGTCATTAGCTATCACTATTTAAAATGATAGCACTATTTTATTTTTGTGGTGTTGTGTACTAGCAGTTGGCATTATAGCACTACGAGTAGTTGGACTTTCTGGAGTTCTCTATTTTTCTGTCACTTAGTTTGACTCATGGTATACTACATGTCAATTCTGTTCATCCTTTCTAGGTTAGAATTACACTAATGAAATTTCTACCTGGAGTCTTCATGGATGCCATGAGGGACAACCCTGAAGCTGCTGTTCACATCTTCGAGGGAACTCACGAAAATCCTGAGTTAATTTGGAATGACAACTCCAGGGAGAGAGTATCAACAACAGTTCGAGAAATGATGCTTGAGTATGTGGGAAACTAAGTGTTTTCTTAACTGAGATGCTTTTAGTGGCAGTAAACCAGAGTTGTTGTAGAAGAACTATCAGACAGAGCTCTACCTGTAAAAAGTAGAATTCTTGCAAGCCAGACTTCAGTGAAAAGAAACTTGTTCACTGTTTGCATATTGTACCTGTAATTCAGTGATGCAAGTGCTGTTTGTGCGCAATCCAGATAGTTGCTCACTGCTGTAAGATTTGGGAGGGGGTTACAATGAGGAGAAAATGAGATTTAGAAACTGGAACTACCTCACAATGATGGTGTCAAGTAGGGAAGACAACTGCTTCTCTTACTGCATGTTAAAACTTACTTTCTTTTTAAAGGCACTTTAAACTTCAGAGGGACAACCCTGACACTAACTGGAAGGTAAAAGTATACTGTTTCTGCTTTGGGGGTGTCCAGGGAGAGTGTAAGCCAACGGATAATACATGCATGTACGTAACTCTCTGACAGGCTTTCCTCTTGAAGTACCACCAGGAACTCACTGCTGTGCTAACGTAACTGTTTCAGTGTTGAACTGATGCTTTTGTTACTACTTGTACCTGGAAATCAGACACTTTGGCAGTGGTTTTGCCAGTAATGCTCTGAATTTTCTAATAGTTCAGGTCATGCTAAAACTTATCAAAAGTCAGTAAAGGAGAATACCAGTTTCCTGTAAAAAGCCCTGTCATTTATTACATAGCTGTAGTAAACTTGCTCTTGGTAAATGTTCAGGAATGTTAGTAAACCACTGAGTCTCAAAGTATTTCCCTGGGCCATTCTATCACATCAGGTCAATCGGTGAGATGTTTCAGTCTGTGTAGCATTTCCCAGTATCTGTGAAAGGCCAGACATGACTTCCTCCCACTGATAGTCTAGTTCAACATTAAAACAAACTTCTGAACACATGCAGAGGATGGCTGTTTTGATGCAGGTGGAAACTGGAAACTTCTCTAGGTTGATGGTGCGAAATCTTCCCCTGAAGTGTGCAAGAAGGAAAGGATGAGTCAAGGACTGTTCTGTCTGCCTTGTTGCTGGTGGTACTTTTGAACTAGTGTTTACTGCTGGTATCGTTGTAGACTCAATTACTTGTGTACTTTGAAAGAAGAGTCCACTGGAGTCGTACTGCCCACAGTGTTCTTTTTACTCCCACTTCTTACCTCATGTTTCTTCAAAATGAAGTGTTTATTGGTCTTGCACAGCTCCATTTTCGGGAACATAATTCAGTAACCCTTACCACTTACAGTCATGATGTTAGAGAAGAAAATGCAACTCTCTCAACTACTCTTGCCAATAACTCCTTCTACTTTACAATTTAATAGCTGCCTGAAGACTTTGCTGTGGTGTATGGTGAGGCAGAAGGTGAACTTTCAGTGGGGGGAGTCTTCCTAAGGATTTTTATTGCCCAGCCGGCCTGGGTTTTGCGGAAACCAAGAGAATTTCTCATTGCACTGCTGGAAAAGTTTACTGAACTACTGGAGAAAAATAACCCCCATGTAAGATGATTTTTCTGATTCTGCACTTTGAATTTGTTTAGCAGTCTTAAACTAGTCTGTAGCTGTCTTTTAGTATCTGATTAACTGCAATTCTCACACTTCTCAACGTGATTGATCTATTTTTTTTATCTGGTTTCTAACTCTCTGTAAAAGCCTGTAGGTAATATTTAGGCAACTTCTGAACATGAGTCAGTGTTTTTAAAGTCCCAGAAGCCACAGAACTAGCTTCAGTAAGTCTTTTTGTGGTAGAGGTGAGGCTTAACAAATGAAGTATCTTTAATTATTCCATGACTGACCAACCTAAGAAAATGACGGTTGTTCTACACTGCTTAAAAATGTTCAGGTCTTGACACTTCTAGTGTCCTTCTGCAACACTAACTTCCCACTATGGTGTAAATTATGTGTTGTATGCTGCAACCTACCAGTAGAACTGATATGTTACACTTTGAGAACAGTGTTCAAGTCAGTAACTTAATGATATTACTAAAAACTGAATTTTAAATGGTATTTAGACAGATTGTGGGTTAGACTTGCAGGGAGACACCTAACTTGGACACTGAATGAGACAGATGTCTTTGTAATAAAGGTGTGATAGCAGTCTGTATAGGCGTGCAGAATCCAGCTAATGCGGCGAGTGCTGCTGCACAGACTGCAGAACCTGTTAAGGCATTCGGGTGGTCAGCCGAAATGTCCAACTGTCGTGCGTCCACCGAGCAATTTGGTACAGGTGCATGCAGAGGCTGCAGCCAGATACTGGCTTCTCTGGATACTGGAGTGGTGCTTAGGAATTCCTGTGAGCTGTGTTCATGAAACTAGTGAATGTCTGCCACTATTGGAGCTGATGACGTGCTTCTACATTTCTTGTTTTGACAATTTTAAAGTAAAGGGACATGACAAAAACATTAGGGGAAAAAAATCTGTAGTGCAGAGCAAATAAGAAGCATTACTACTATGAGAAGCGTTACGTAAGGCATTTCTGATTTATACTTTCTGTTATTTTTTGCTTTTCTGCAGGGGGAAACTTTAGAAACCATTACCACAGCAACTGTGTGCCTGTTCAGTGCCCAGCCTCAGCTAGCTGATCAAGTTCCTCCACTTGGTCATCTTCACAAGATAATCCAAGCTATGAATCACAAGAACAATGCCATTCCTAAAAGTGCCATTCGTGTCATGCACGTATTGTCTGACAATGAGGTACTGAATCATTGAAGTGCTCAAGGGGAGAAAAAAGAATAACTGGAGTGACTTGTATGGTTTAGTAGTGTTCCTAGAAGGATGCTATTCAAACTATAAATACTGTGGACCAGATGAGCAAGGACTTATAGCTAATTAAGGGGGCATTGGTAAACTAAAGACACTGTGAAACGTACGGTCTTGGCTGACCGTATCTGCCGTAACCATCAAGCTTACCGTAAGATAAAGTACTGTGGGTGTTTCTGTCTCTCTGTAGCTTTGCGTTCGAGCAATGGCATCACTAGAGACCATTAGCCCTCTCATGAATGGAATGAAAAAGAGATCAGATGTAATTGGAGTAGCCTGTGAAGCACTTAATCGAATGTTTCAGAAGGAACAAAATGACTTAGTAGCCCAAGTAAGTAGTACATTCTCAGTCTGTAAAAAAATGTGATTTTTTTATATTTGGTTATCTAACTGCTCATAAGAACAGAGGTACCATGCAACTTCAGTGTCCGGGCGGCTTCCCAGAAGCTGTTCGACTAACTAAAGATGTTACCCCAGGGTTGAAGCTTAACGCATAGGATAGTGTTGTCTTGTGCCTGCTGAGAAAACATAACACAGGAATGTCAGCTAATTCAACTGAGTTTGCAGCTAGACAGAGCAGAACTGCTGGACATTACCTTTGCTTTTTCTTGTGTATTTACACAGTTCAGGAAAATTTAACTAACCTAAACATATTTAGTAATAGCTGACACTTCTTGTTCACACTAATGTAAAACACCTGGATGGAAGTTCCTAATCCCTGCTAAGAGAACTCATTTGGGTATGTTTGCAGGCTTTGAAAGCAGATTTGGTCCCTTACCTTCTAAAGCTGCTTGAAGGTATTGGTCTTGAGAACCTGGAAAGCCCGTCTGCCACAAAGGCTCAGATTGTTAAAACTCTGAAATCCATGTCTCGCAGCCTGCAGTATGGAGAACAGGTGAGTACTGACATGTCCTCAGCTGGGCTTTGTACACCTGAAAGATCAACCTCTGAACATCCCTTGTTTGATCTTATGGCTGTCATGTGCATCATTCCACCTAAAAGATTAACGTCATGTAACTACCAAATCAATATGGATTGGAATATCTCCATTTCTTTCTTGTGGAAAAGTAATAGGTTCAATGCATGTGAAGAGCACTAGTGGGGAAAAAAAAAACAAAAACCCAAGTGTATAAATATTCTGTAAGCTAGTAGGCTTCTACTAACAACTCTTCAGAACTTCTGTTAGAAATGTAAATTACTTTTTTGTTTCCTGGATAAATACTGTTGTAGACAACTGCAGCGATGTTATGGATGTGTATGCAAGTTGGTAAAATTTGTCCCAGTAACTCTGCTAGTTCTTGGTGCCTTTCTCTTACCCTTGTGTTGAATGCTTTCTCAGAGGGGAGGGAATCTGGGGATAGGTCTTTCCTCCAAGTTGGCCCTGTCTTGCTGTAGTACAGGAAAAGTCCTGTTGTACCTCAGCTCCAGATGCATGGCAAGTGGCTGCTTGCAGGGTTGCTTTTCCTTATTGCCTGAGGAGCAAGGGAGAAAGTCAAGCTGCTGAATGACTTTTCTTTGAGCCTTCTGCATTATGTGTTCAGCTGCACAATTCAAATAGAAAAGCAAGTTGCTACAGTCTCCTTGGAAATGTCTGATTCGGTATCACAGCCTAAGCTACTGTCATGCTATTTGGTCATCCTTTCAGGAATAGCTTGGCTCTAGAAAACAAAGGTTTTTTCTCTACAACATTATCAAGGTCACTTGTTCATTGTGTTAATCTCTTCATACACTGTAGGTAAATGAAATTCTCTCTCGTTCTTCTGTGTGGAGTGCCTTCAAGGATCAGAAACATGACTTGTTCATTTCTGAGACGCAAACAGCAGGATACCTCACAGGTTAGCAACCCTTTCCTATTTATGTCCTGAATTATACTTAACTGTCGCTTAATTGTCAGACTTGACTCTGGAGAAACTGTTTATACTCGGGATCTAGTGCCATCATGTGGCCTGAATATTCAGTGCTGTAAAAATACAGTAAGCTTTTAAAACACTTAGCAAAAGCCAAACTTTTTTGTAGTTAAGAATCTATTTCTCTGGATAGTCTTTGGTGTACTTGCTTATAAAATATCAGAGCAATGGAGTCTGGACACTGGCAAGTCTTGCAAGTACCCTGTAGTGACAGAACAGAGATGAAATCAGAACTAATGAATGACAGCAACTTCCCACACGTTCTCAGGATTAGTCTGCTTTGGTTCTAGAACAAATCATTTTCCATGATTGGGAGTTAACTTTCTTCAAAATCACGTAGTCTGTCTGTATTAATTGTGCCTTGTGAGTTATGCTGCTTTAGCGCTAGGCACAGAGGTGTAGTATTGGAGCAGTTTACACGTTAATAGCTCAGAGTGTGAGGCCGTGTTCCCGTCAGACCCAGTGCAGAGTCAGGGCCCTTCTCTGGTGGGAGTGGCCTCGTCCCTGTACTCAGAGCTTGCAGCATCTACGTCTACACACCTGTGGTGCACCCTGGGTGAGTCACCTGCTGGTGCCACTGAGACTGAAATGGCACCCCAAGGGTGCCCCCCCAGCCCCACTTGCAGTGTAGGAGAGCACACAAGGGATAGCAAGTGATGTGAACTTCCTTCCTGATAATGGCATGCCGTGGACGTAATCCTAGAACAATTATGTCATAGCAAACCAAATTCTGGTTCTTCCTCTGCTTATGTACACCACTTCATAGACACGTGTTTAATGACCACGTTCTGCTGCATCATAGTCAAACTTTGCTATCACAGATTACTTGCTCCATCTGAAAATGCTGTGTAATGACATTGTAGCAAGTTTGTCTAAAGTAACACATGATGCAAACTTCTGACTCCTCAACAACCATCAGCTAAAGTGGATGAGATCATTTGTCTTATAAGTTTAGCATCCCAGCTAAGGTTTTAAAGTCCTCTGTGACAGGTCAATATGAACGCTTCCGCGTGCTGCATGCGACTTCCTTATCTAACCCCATATAGGAATCTCAGTAAAGCTTTTGAGCATAACTGAATGAATGAGGTATAGATCAGATGGCCATATAGATAAGAAAATTCTTCTTGCAAGATACTAGCAAGTATTTTTAAGAAAATGAAGCAAGAGCTTTAAAGGTCAGGAATTAGACATTCTAGGAGCAGATGCTTAATATTTTGAGAGTAGGTATATTGCAAAACTTGATGCATTTTTCCATGTACGAAAGACTCAGTGCCTTATTTCTGAACAAGAGTTTTCTGTTTATTGCACCATTTAATGCCACTTTGACAAATAATATTTGAACACTTGATTCAGTTGGTACCAAATTTCCTTAGTGTTTCATAAATACTGTAAATTAGAAATATGAAGTAAATGCTGGCTGATCACTGGCTGAGGACTGAAACTATACCGGAGAGTGAGGCTTGAGACTGGGGCCAGTATCGCTGTCCAATTGCTGTGAGGCCTGTGCTACGTTTAAATTGCCTAATGTTTAAGTGCTTGCAGATGTAGAATGGAGATGCTGTACAAATGCAGAGTATAGATGGAAACCAAACTACAAGCTTTGTTTTTTTTAACCTGCCTTATCTTGTATTCTGCCTTATTTCTTGCTTCAAATTGCTTTGCTATTTGCACTTCCCTTGAAACTTCCCTTGCTTATTTCTCTTCCCTCAGGTGTCTCTTCTCCTTCCCTTCTAACTGGCAGCAGTCCCCTTCACCTGAGAGGTGGGCTTTAGATCTGCTCTGCCAGGCAGCTTGCTAACTTCTGTGTAGCTCTCTAAAGCAGGTAGATACCATCTTGCAAAATGCACGCTGCACTTGCTGCATTCCAAGTAACAGATGCATGTCGTAGAACTGTAACAGATGTGTGGTCCCAAACTGCGAAAGACTGAAACTTGCCTTCTTCAAGCACACAGCAGCAGAAAATGAACTGCAGTGGCTGATAAGTGCTGGTACTACAGATGAACTAAACTTCTGAAGTCTGTTAGGAATCCTCCATAATGGAAAAGTTTTAAGGACAAGGGAACTAATGGAATTTTCGCACTAGGACCTGTAAAAGTGGGGCTGGCTCTTGGTAGATGCCACTGATGGGCTGGCAAAGAGAAGTCCCCCTTCTGAAGTCCCCTTCTGAAGCCAGGCAGCTTTTTTTTTTTTTTTTTTTTTTTTTTTTTTTTTTTTTCCCCCCCCAAGGCTGCTTCTATGTGGGAGTGAAACCTCAAATTTCTGTTGGCTGGGCATAAAAATAAATCAGATTTGTTAAAATTAGCAAGCAAATAATAGCATAAGATCACGTAGCATTTTAAATACTATCTGCCAGCAGAATGTTTTCCTCATTTTCCAATATGCTCACTACTGCGAAGAATTTAAAATATGACATCTCCACGTTATTCTGGTAGCCTTGTGGTGTATTCTATAATGGGATCTCGTGGGATTTGCATTGATAGGCATCTGAGAGTTGTGTGAGTACTTACAGTAGAATAAGGACTCAGAGAGTTCGCGAGAAAAAAAAGATCTCTGCAAAATTGATCTTGTGAAGGAGAGTCAAGAAAACTGAACGGAATAAATCAGATATTTTACTAGAAGCAGTACCACAGAGCTGCGTCTAGCTGAAGTGTCTGCCTCGACCCTTGAAATGCATTCTGCAGGAACTTGTATTTACTTTTCCTAGTTGGTTGTTTTTGGTGACAAAACAACGTTACCCACAGGAGCAGCAGGGAATACGAATTGCTGGTGTCACTTAGAGCAAGGTTGAGTGACATGATAAAAATTATTACAGCGAGAAGTCTAAAATAGATATCCTGGTGGTAATACCGGTGGCAACAATAAACATGGAAAGTTTCAGGAAAATGCCAAGCTAGGCAATGTGTATGGAGGTTAACTCACATTTTCTGCATATCAAGAGCTTCCCAGTTATGTCAAAGGAAGTTTGGGCTAAATAAAAAGGCACAGGATATGACCCTCAAAAAATTGCTGCTTTTAAATCCAAGAATAAACTAAAACATCCTGTAGTTTCAGAACCGCGTTAATTAATTTACTGTATATTTATCCTTCTTTTTCAGGAAGATTTTGTTTTACTTTTCTGTGCTATGAATAAGGAAGGATAAATACATAAAAGAGGGCAGGAGGTTGGAAGAAAGTTATAATTAAAAAAAAAAGGCAAGTCAGTCTTGATTTAAAAATAAACATAAAAATTTCTCTCCACGTAAAAAAATCCTTTTCCTTCTTAATCTTTTCTTCCCACCCTTTACCCCCCCATCAAAATTTCTTCATGTCTTTCTGTAATTATAAATTATGTTGTGCTGCTGCTGCAAGTAAAAATCCAGAGCTGGCAGACTTGTTTGACACATGCTTTTCTTGTGCCACTGTAATACTGAGGAGGGAAGAATATATAAAGAAAAGGTGGAGTAGATAATGCT
Source organism: Tetrax tetrax (assembly GCA_009806455.1). NCBI lineage: Eukaryota > Metazoa > Chordata > Aves > Otidiformes > Otididae > Tetrax > Tetrax tetrax. Next base: position 190,716 of record WHYT01016045.1, read on the forward strand.
GCCAGACCAGGGAATCATTGCGTCGCAGTTTAGCTCAAAACTGACCTAAATTTAAAATAATTGAGAAAAAAAATCTGGTTTTTAACTTCTGGTTTGCCGTCTGAAATGTGAAAGTACTTTCAAACAGTTGGAGATTTGCAGTGAAATTGCACAAGTTGCCATCAGGGGATGAAGCTGTGCCCTTCAGAATTCTCCAGTGCTCCCTGTAGGCCACAGTTTCCTCCACTGTACAGATCTGGCTGTTGGTTTTTTTTTCCCATGAGAAAAGGTAAGGTGTGATACGCTGCGGTCAGTGATGGAGCCTGCGGCGTTCTACCTTCTGGGCTGTTTCTGGGCTGGTAGCCTGTGGGGTGAAACCTGGTCCTTCCTCACATAAATAGAATGTGATGAAAGCTTCTGATGTCTTTCAAAAGAGTAAAAAAAGCTGTAAAAAAATACTGTTGAGATTTCACTACTAGTAGTTACACTATAAATTCTTAATCATTTGTCTTTCAGATTTATTTTTTTTTTGTGAGTAAACATATGGAGTGTTCTAGACTGCTCTTGAGAGATGGTTTTTTTCAGCTGTGATACCCAAATTCTTTCCTGTAAACATTTACACTGAAATTGATGCGTACTTTGAAGCTTCAGTAATTCCTCCAAGTCTAAGTAAAGTGCTTGTCACCACTCAGACCCTGAAAAACAATTATTCGAGGAGTCAGGGGATAGAATCTGTAACAGAGGAAGGCTAAGTGGAGTTGTTTTCCAATCACAGGTACAGGTCGCTAATTAACACTTTAAGAATAAAAGGACAGAATGAGAAAATGTAATAGCCACTGTGTAAAATGAAAATAATTTTAAAAAAATTGAGAGTGATTAGAGCATCTGAAACATCAAATCAGCTAAAACACTATTAAGAGAAATTGCTAGTGTGCTCACTGCTTTAGGCAGTTACCTGCTAACTTCGTACCTAATGGGCTGTGTTTAAACAGCTGAGTAAAATGTTGGCTGAACCTAATAACCTAATCAGTTCCATTTAAAGTCTGAACAGCTGAAATCGATGAGAACTCAAGGACTGGTGCCCTGTCTCCCTTTCCAAGGTGAAAAACTGTATATTCTTTTTGATTCCTTGGTAAAAGCCGCACACTTTTTTGTGAACCACATTGACTTATTTATTCAATAATATAATTGTCAAAAGTAGCTGTACTGCAACAGCTTTAATGTTGTTACTATGGATTTACAGAATTGTAACCTTTCTCACATTTCACCATCCTCTTTTATCCCTGTTGAACGTGTCTTCCATGACAAAGAAAGTCTGGCGAGGTAAATAGGTGGTCCAAATGGTTTTGTTCAGCCAGCGTTTCTGTATTCAAACCAGCCATAGATGCTTTTATACTTCCAGGAGCAGTTTGAAAAGATAAATCTATCATCTTCTACCAGTACCTCCTCATGTTGTTTTACTGTTTTATAAATGGAAAATAACAATTTATCGTTGTCTAGAAGTCTCGTAAAAACCAGAAGTACATTGATATAGCAAGCTACCCCAGAAACGGGTGTTAATGAACTTTGGTTGCTGCTTGTTAGAGATTGTGAGGAGGACAATGTACTTAGTTTCCAAGGTCAAAGACTGCAACTAATATACTAAGTCCAGCTCCCAAAATACATTAGTTTGGATGGATTTGGTAATTAGTAGATTTGTTCTTTCTTGTATGCGAAAAGCCTGGTACTGTGCTTGCTGCTAGCAGAATTTAAGTGTGGAGTGACTTAACAGCGAGATAAAGAACTTACAAATATACTTAATGCAGCTGCAACTCCCCAAATTCCATTTTTAAAACAGCACGAGTAGCTAGATACATGGCTGATTAATTTTACTGTAGCTTTCTGTGCGTAGCTGTAAAACCATTACCATACTATCCATGAAAACAGCAGAGACTACTGTTGTTAGTATGAGTAGAAAATACAAGCTGCTAGTCTCAGTGCAAGGGTACGTGACACGATAAAAAGCAATTTTACAGTGAGGTGTCTATAATTGCTACCCCTATCGTAACACTGGTGGGAACGACAAACTGGGAAAGTTCCTGAAAAATGGCAACATAGACAAAGCACTTTAGGAAGTGTTAGCCTTGATATCATGCTTGAAAATATCTTTCAGATGATTTTATCTCTGCAAACTATTGGCCAAGCCATGATGTTCAATTAAAAAAGTAAAGCGCACAAATACACAGCCCAGATCCTGTCTATGACAGCTTTTACCTACACCCAGGAAAGTAAACAAGCTTGCCTATGCTCACCAGTGAGATCAATTTAATTTCCTTAGTTAAAAATAGCATGCTTGTAAGCATAATAAAAAACACAGAATCAGTTAATTGATATGTGAGTGTGAGTATGTAAGTTCTTGTGCTGATTTGTTTTGAATTAAGCATGCAGAAAATCCTGACAAAGGATAAAATTTTCCTCTAGCTCATATTTCAGAGAATGAAATGCCGCATGAATGTAGATAAGCTTTACATGCTTTGTATCACTAGAGTGTGAAAGAGGGAGCGAGGAGTCAGGGGTGATGTCTCAGTCGGGAGTTAGGCCTTAGCACCTGCGGGGAACAGAATTCTCTCAAGGAAGTATATAGGCACCTTATTGAACGCCTGTTTATGTAAAAAAATAGCTATATAGTGATAATAGGTAGTTAAAATCTGGTTTGACTGCATATGACTAAACTCATTTCCACTTTTTACTGTGCTCTTTGCCAAATTTGCTCCTGTGGTAACACTGAGCTGTCATCTCCCTCCTCCTGAAAGATGTCTGAGCTTGAGGAAACAAACCTGGATGATATGGAATCCTAAATAGCCACATTGGAGATGAATTATCATCATCAGTTATCTCTCTGTTTGTATGAATAGGTTTCATTCAAGCCCTATTGATCACAATTAAGGGTTGAAATTAGAAATTGACTTTCATTAGCTCAAGGCAAATTAATCTCAAGACGCTGCAGTAGGTTGTCCTCGCTTTCTGTTTGTGGACTGGACAGGTTCAGTTAGAATCCGAAAGTGCAGCAGGAGGACTCTATCCCAGTACCTTAATGTGACAGCTACCAAGGGAATTACTTTCTGAAGCAGAAAGAGGGAAACTGGAAACATTGAGGGGGTGGATGCAGACAGATTTGACAGGATTCTAAGAACTTGGGATTCCTGATGGTGTAGGCCTTCAGAGACCACCCACTGAGCTTTGGCAGGTAATAATCTAGGATATTATAATACACTTATTTTAAATTAATTTATTGAGATGTTTGATCTGAAATCTTTATTACATGCACAGGAATGCTTTTGCTGCTAGAGCTCTGTTATTTTACCGAATTTATATTGAAGATGAGATTTCAGAATGGATTTTGTAATGATGTAGCATCCAGTTAAGTGAGTAAAAGTATGACCAAATTCTGCAGAAGGTATCGCCATGATATTTCTGTAAGAGAAGAAAATTCAGTCAACTTAGAGCTGCTTTTACTGAACGGTGCTGGCATGTATCCTCATGCTCTGCATGTGTGTGCCTCTGTGGGTAATTATATTGTAAAAATCTGGCATGCGGAAGAATCATTGTAACTAAAGATCTAATATTTAATCCCCCCCAACTGTAATGTTTCTACAGAAACTTCTTTCAACAGAGTCACCGTGGGCAAATGATGGAAATTACTGTGTGTAAACATTTAAAATAAGGTGTTTGCAGTGTACTACATAGGCTCCTTCCTCTGTCACAAAGCCACCAGACAGATTTTCGTCTTAGGGCTAACCAGATTAAGCATTCTGGCTAGATCTCTGTACGCTATTGCAAAAGCATTCCATCTTCTCCCCCTCCCAGCCCCATCATGCCTGATCAGTTTTTCTGAATCTGGAATATCAAGCAGTGTGTATGTAATTGGGGAGAGAAATGGAATGTATTTATTGGTGGCAAGGGAGTTCAGCCCGTAGTGGGGCAAATGGCAGTGTGCGTAATGAGGTTCATCGCGTAAGATTTAGTAGCATTGTAAAGGAATTCCTGTCAAAGCGTGGCTCTGATAGGACTTATCAAAGAGTACATGCTATCTTTGACAGAGAACTAACTCTGTTTAACTGTCAGTGCATCTATAATCCTTCCAAGTCTGGAATTGTTGATAGAGTGCCAAATATCCTGGATTATGTATTGTCGGAAAGAGTGAGATCTGTGATTGTAATATCAAACAAAGCGAATGTGGCTGTTTAATGAAATAATGCTGAGCTTTTAATATGGCATAACATAAGCCCAGATTAATTTTTTTTTTCCATTTGGTAACATGAGCCATTTCAGTATTGCACTGGAGACAGGAGAGAGAGATAAAGACTTTTGGGATTACAGCTACCAATGTACAGATAGATAGCACAGACAAAACTAGCAATTTTTATGTTATTTTTGCATGATGGGAGTCTTATATACACACTGTTGAAATGTTCTGGTTAGTGAATACCCTAGTGGCATTATGAACATAGTATTAAATACATTGGAGATGAGGCAATGTTTTATAGCATTCAGCAATGAAAAAATATAATCAAAAAGGGCAAGACAGCCTAGTGCTGAATGGTGTAATCAGCAAGTAGGCTATTTTAATTCTACCTCTCCATAAATTGAGATCTGTCTGCTTGCTATTTTATCTTTAAAAGCGTACACACACAGACGCATGCATACACAGGCTCTGTAAATAAATATGTTTTAATTTAGGGCTGGTAGAGACTGTTGTTTCTTTTGTAAAACTGAAGTCCTGTGTTAATTCTCTGCAATACCAGGTTTTGTTATGGCGTCCAAGTAATTCTAGTGGAGAAGGGGGTTTGCTCAGGGGTTCTTTGTTTATGGTGGTTGTTCCTGTGTCCTCTTCCTGTCAGTGCTCATCTAAAGTGCTCACTGCTGGCATTTCTACCCATGATTTATGGGGTAGTGACAGTTACATATGAAGAACCAGACCAATGCCACCAGGTCACGTCATCTCAGCTCATTCTAAATCAGTAGATGCTCATCACTTTCAGCTCTCATGTTAAAGCTGCCATTAACTTTTGACGTTCTTACTGTGAAGCCTGCAGCACCTTATATCCTTGCCTATCTGTAAGATATGTCTGTTAACAAGAACATTTAAAGCAGGTGAATAATTCTTGTCCCCTACCTAAAATAAAAAAAAACCTCTTGACATTTTTTTTTTCTTCACTTGTAACAAAGCCCTTGGTCAAATAGCGCCTACAAGCCTACATTTTTCTCCATTTCCTTTTCAACTCAAGGGGAATAGCAGTTAAATCCAGTAAAATAAATGTTGATTGATGGAGTTTATTCATCATGGCAAGCTAATGAGGCATCATAAATATATTTTTGAATGTGCAAAATCCATTGGGGGTAATTGCTACAGTTGGATTCATTGTCGTCTTGATTCGCTTGTCTCGGAGTTGGGAACTAGCTGAGCGAGTCACTGTTGATTCAGATTTTTTCACCCTGCAATGGTGCAAATAGATTCTTTTTAAAAATTCTCCAGAGAAGAGATGTGACAAAGCAGGCTTGTCTGTTTCTTGAGTTTATCCCCAGTGATGCAGTAAAAAGGTGGAATCAGATCCAGAACTTCAGGAAGTAAAATAAATTAGCGTTCCCGTTTCTCTTCTGCTGACACACTTTGTTTCCAGGATCTTGGCTCAGAGTACTTTTGTGGCTCAGCAGCGTCCTTCCTTCGTTTACCCACGTTTGCTACAGAACTGGTTTCTCTCCTAAAGAAAAAGCAAAGGATTACCTGTGTGTATTACACCGTATATTGATAATAAAACGGTGATTCTGATCTGTGCATAATGTGCAAGTCTGCCGCTAGTGGTTACAAAATGTCTGCCAATGTTTAGAAATGTTTCTCATAATAGAGAGAATTACAAAGGCTGGAATTCCTTTCACATGGCTGCTCGTTTGCATCTTAACTAGATACTTCCTCATTAGTCTGAGAAATGCAGGTCAAAGAACTCGGTCAAAATCTGGTCGTTTTGCTTCTGTGTACTGCTGTTCATCTCCAGGAAATTTGTGTTGAGTGAGTGAATATGGACTCTCTTTTAATTATCATTGTTACTTGTGCAAGGAGAAGCAAATTAACCTTTACCTGCAAAAATACCTCACTACAGTGCCTGTGTATTAATTCAGTGAAAGGTTTGTCATTCATGTTGATATCTTACTGTGTTTTGCAAAGTTCAAGAGAATAATATTTTAACATCCTATTCCTTTGGGTATGATGATCACACTAGTTAAAATTTCCTGTAAAATGAAATGTTACTTTTAAGATCATTGTTCTTTATGCATAAGAATGGAAAGAACATGATGCATTTGTAATGGAAAAGAGCATTGCTGTGGAAAATGTCAGCATAAATTGTTCCTCTCGTGTATACAGGGGTTTTGGTGTCAAAGGTAAATGTTCTGGTATTAAATGCCTTGGAATTTCCTTAGCAATAGTAAATGTTCTCAGACTCAGCTATGTATTCTGAGGATCAGCTAGTCTGATTTGGTACTGAGTTACGAGAACCTGACACTCACATTTATCATGAACAGGAGAGCCAGGAGCAAAACCAGTACAAGTAGCAACATCCTGACTTGCCAGAGAAAATTTTCTTGCTGTCCTCCTTACTCCATTCAGGTTTTAAATTACGATTCTGTCTTGGGAAAAGCGTGCAGATATTCTTTCAACCCAGGCACAGTATGAACAATTCAGTGCAATGAATTAAAACAGAAGGTGAAGGCTCTTAAACTGGATTCATCTGAACGATTCAAACCGAATAATCTTTCATTGGCAAAAACTTGAAATATATCTAAGTGTTTTCCACCTAGTTTTTTGTGGGATGGGATGTGAGTGTGAAACTATGTTTGCTCTGTAACTGTGCTAAGCTATTGGTACGATGGCACTAGTTTGACCTTGCCCCCGTAAATGGGCTGCACGTTGCCCTGACTGGAAAAGGCGTACGGCCTCTCAGCCGGGTGTCAGGGCTCAGGTTCACGAGAGCTGCAGTCTGAGCGCGTTGAACTGGAGTTTGAGCTGACGGGGCAGGAATGGAGGCCCTGTTTCCGACCGGTTCTGCTCTGTGGTGGGTCCAGACACAGCCCACACCATGATTACGTTTGATGAAACGCGGGTTGAACCCCCAATTCGTGTGAAGGGATGAGCACGGGGAGGGAAGCAGGTCTTGTGTTTTAAGAGTCCAAGAGTATGGTTAAGAAAATCTTTTGCAAAGTCTGTGTTTCCCATTTGCCTGCTATCTTGCTTCCAAGGAGGTTAAGGAGATAAAATGCACGTTTGGTTTGGTTTGTTTTTTTTGTAGCCTGGCAGACGTTTAGGTGAAAGTACAAAGGCATGTATGTAAATTACTGTAGGCTTCTTTTTATGCTTATTTTGAAAACGTGAACCAAGGCGTGTTAATAGTATTTTTATGATCTGTTGAGCGCTGAAAATGTTCTCAGGACTTAGTTTATAAATGTCTATCAGTAGTTCAAGCTTACACATTAGCTTCTGGACCTTAAACCTTGTTTCTGAAAAATTTCTATTAGAATTTTTTCAGCCATTTAATATTTGTTTATTTGGTTTTCCAAAGTATAAAATAGAGGTAATTTTGGCAACTTCAGAGATGGTATAGGTATTGTTTAATATACATCAGTTATTGCATGTTATAGAGTCTTAAAAATGTGGACTTAAAAACGTAACACTGCAAGCTGATAAGAAATCCTCCAAAATATCTACATGTATATAGCAGTGTTCATTATAGTCTTAAAAATACGTAGGGAGAAGGATGTTGTCTGGTGAAATGTTTTTGTGGAAAAGTTGAATTTTGGATTTGCCTTCTGAAGGTGTGTGAGAACCTACAGCATGTTCACAAGTGCCCTCAAGTGACTTTTTTGAGCAATATAAACCCTTAGTTTTCCTCAAAGAGCAGCTGTTCCGTTCCTTTGTTCATTTTTTCTGCCCTTTTCTGTACTTTTTCTTGTTCATCCGTGTGTGTATGCAAAGCCACGATCCAAACCACAGACCATATTCAAGTTGCACGCACAGTCAGCGTTTATGAAGTAGGGTAACAGCGTTCCTGTTTCTAATAATGACTGCCATTCGATTTGCTTTATTTTCCTTTAGTGACGAGTAAGCTGGCTTTTTAATAGACCTACTTATTATAAGTTACAAGATGTTTCTCCCAAGTGGAAAGAGTCAGTTCAGAGCCCGCTGTTTTGCATGTGAATTTAGGATAGGCATTTTTTCCCCATGTGCATCCCTTTCCATTCATCTAGAGCACAAGGCTGCCACTTTGGCACCGTCACCTGACGTCATTGCAACTAACATTAAATATTATCTGAAGAGATGTTGTTTAAGAGAAGGTGTATGTAGCATTGTTTAACTTTTAATAATAAAAATAATGAAAATAAACTGCTCCTGTGTTAAGTATAGGAGAATGCCCCTGAATTTTAAATAACTGGCCTCAATTATCCTTCCTGCTATGGTGCTTTCGTTCAGATAAGCCTGCAGCAAAGCACTTGGCCTGAAGTCGTTCATATGCTGTGGTCTCTCCCTGGAAACGGTCTTAAGCCATAGAAAACAATTCAATTTAAAAAATGCTGAATCTCCTTTCCACTTGGCTCCTAAAATAACTTTTAGTTCAGCCTCACATGTGCTGATTGCAAGTTAACCAGGCAAAGCTGAAGGATGCTGTTAGGACCATTTTAAGGAGAAAGTTAGGGACACTGTTGTGACACTTACACATCAGCTGCTGGTGTTGTCTTAAAGAATGAGCTGTTTCTTCACCACTAAATGTTAATATTGCGGCCCTTTTGGCCAGCTGAGGATTATGAGCTTTACTAAACTTGTATTGTGGAATCCTCACGTGAATTAACCATTTGCATTTTTTTCAGATGCAGAAATTACAGTTAAGGTTTCTTTTTCGAGCTCTTTTGGCAGTTGCTGGTCTGAACGCAGACAACCTTGTTTGTATTTCTCTGTTTTCTCCAAAAAAACCCAATTTTTGTAAAATGCATAGGAAAGAGAAAAAAACCACCATTTTGGATTAGTCACGATTAGCCTGAATATTAAGCTCAGCAGACAGTTTCAATAGCTATTAAAATTAAATTTGTGTTATAAGTTCCCTTGGAACCGAATACTGGTTCATTTCACATCCTTTTCCCCTCCATAGCTCTCATATAGTAAATTTTCCTTGAAAGAAGATTGTATATGAGAAAACAAACCAAATTATTCTGACCATATGTCAGGGATACCCAGAGAAGTATATTTTGCAAACATGACAGCTTGATCCAAAAGACATGAAAAAGTCTTTCCTGCTTTAGTGATTTTAGGTAGTGTGTACTGTTGTGAATAAATTAGATATTTTACTGCTATGCTGGTGACAGACAATACCCCCACTATTCACAGGGTTGGGAACTGGGACAAAAAGATAAGTCAAGACTTTCCTGAATGGATGCCAGACCCTTTGTGAACTGTCTGAAACGCGCTAGAGAAATGACTAGATTATGTTGATTCCTTATCTCTGAGAGAAACAGCAAATGCTGTACAATTGCTCCAGTCATGTTGTCATGACATGACCTTCTTTGGGTAAATCATGATCTCCTTTTGGAAGAAAAATTATTTTTATCTTAATTTCCAAGGCTCCGCCTTATTTTAGTCATTTTTTCCTCTTTGCTTGTCACCTCCGCTCTACCAGCGTCTCGCAGTCTGATGCTCCCCTGTGCAGCAACCAGTCTGTTCACCTTTCAGACCCTCTGTGCCCATTGTTTTTTCTTTGATCTTGAATGGTATTGTTTTCCTCTCATCCTTTGGCTCTTTCTCCAAGATTAATGTTTCCATCAGCCTTCTACTGCTGACTCATTCCTGATCTCTTAACCGACTTGCTCCCACAAACTGTAATATGTCAGCCTATGAAAATACTTTACTTGTTGGAGGGAATGACCAAGAAAATAGATGGATAGTTAAATAACATGTTATAATTTCCCTTACTTCCTGTGTCTGTCAGGTGTCCTCCCTATAAAACTTAAAAATGTAACCTATTTTGTCTGTATTACTGGGCATGTCCACAACCAAGGCAGACACTGAATTTGCTGTTCTTTTAGAGATGGTTGTCCTTTGTGGAGAAGCTGCACAGCTACTTTATTTCCTGACAATTCTGTGTATTTTTCTAGTGTTTCTCATCCATGAATTTTCAAACTCGTCATTTATCTCCCTGACTATCCCTACTCATGTATATTATTTTTTTTGAGTTATTTCTTAGCAAGGGGAAAAATGGGATTCTGCAATTGATTTATTTACCGAAGAAAGCCTGTAATAAAGCTAGGCACGAGCCTGGGCTCTCTTGATTTCCTATTCTTGCTGCTATCATAGAACCACAGAATGGTTTGCTTTGGAAGGGACCTTCACAGCCCACCCAGTCCAACCCCCCTGCCAGGAGCAGGGACATCTCCAACCAGATCAGGTTGCTCAGAGCCCCGGCCAACCTGGCCTGGAATGTTTCCAGGGATGGGGCATCCACCGCCTCTCTGGGCAACCTGGACCAGTGCTCCACCACCCTCAGTGTAAAAAACTTCTTCCTCATGTCTAGTCTAAATCTACCTTCTTTTATTTTAAAACCATTTTGCCTTGTCCTGTCAATACAGGCCCTCCTAAAAAGTTTGTCCTGATCTTTCTTATAGGCCCCCTTTAAGTCCTGAAAGGCTGCAATAAGGTCTCCCCAAACCCTCCTCTCAGCCTTTCTGCATAGGAGAGGTGCTCCAGCCCTCTGATCATCTTCGTGGCCTCCTCTGGACCTGCTCCAACTGGTCCATGTCTTTCCTGTGCTGGAAGCTTCAGAGCTGGATGCAGCGCTGCAGGTGGGGTCTCACCAGAGCAGAGCAGAGGGGCAGAATCCCCTCCCTCGCCCTGCTGCCCACGCTGCTTTGGATGTAGCCCAGGGTGCCGTTGGCCTTGTGGGCTGGGGCACACTTTGATGGCTCGTGTGGAACTTTTGATCGACCAGCACCCCCAAGTCTTTCTTGGCAGGGCTGCACTCAATCCCTTCATCCTCCAGGCTGTATTGATACTGGGGGTTGCCCCAACCCAGGTGCAGCCTGTAATTTCTTCCTTTGCCAAACTAAGGCACAGCAAATAAAAATCCAAATGGTTTTGTGGTTTTGGTTATACCAATTTTAGCATATTTTTTATGTTCTAGAGATATTGTCTCTCTACTTACTGAGATACTTAGAATCACTCAGGAAAATTAAATCATATTGCTTCTTACTTTTCTTCCTCAGCTGCTTCTGTGTTGTTATAACTTCAGTTAGATACTTGAGAGAGCTAGATGAATCTGAAAACTGTTGTTTTCAGTCTAAAGGATGTGTTGGATCTGGAATAAAAGTGATGAATGATAGGTTTGTGAATAAGAGTGGGTACTTTATGCTTTGGTTCTATTGTACAGGGGTCCTGGTAACAAAGCTAGGACACAGGGTTGCAGCTGATGCCGTATGGATGCCTACCTGCTTTCGGAATGATGCTCTGCCCTCAGGGGTTGCATGGTGGCAGAAGGGACTGCAGGGGGAGGAAAGTGGAGGAAGGTGAGAGGAAACCTGTACAGCTGGAGCTGCCTTTTGAATTGGTATTTCATTTTCCAGAGCTGACAGACCAGTGCTTTTCACATGCCCCAAAATTTAAAACAAACTGGAAGTATTTCAGAATTGTGAGTATACACAGTCTAATCTCTTTAATTGCAGTCTGACAATATGAAATCAGTTCTGAATGTATATCATTCAGTAAAATAATAATTACCATAGCAACACACACTATATCTGAAACATAGCCCTTCCCTACAAAAGCCCAGAAACAGACAGCCTGAACTCTTCACACAGCTCTAAGAGCAATTAGTGAGGTTTCTTCCCTTTTTTCAAATCGCTGTGTTTGAAAGAGACCGACAGATGTCGAAAGGTAAACAACAATCAAATCTTGTTTCTGTACTTCAGCCTTAATTAAGGATAAATCAGTGTATTGTATCTTTCATGGCAGAGATTGTAACTGATTTTGTGCACCAAAGATGAAAGTGCAGTACGGATGGGATATCAAGAGGGATATCATCTTGGTGCTTTCCAAGTCCTGCTCACACTTGGCCCGAAGGAAGATACGTGTTCTGTGGCCTTTTTCCCCAAAGTTTTTATTAAGAGTGTAAAGAGGATTATACTTTTGGCTATGAACCACCAGTAAAGCTCCCAAACAGGCAGCCACCGGGACTTTGAACAGAGTCTTCCACTGCAGGTTAGAATTTTAATCTGTATTTCTTGAAATATGGTGGGTCAGATAGAGATGTGACAGTATTTTATTGTGTCACTTTCATGTTCATAAATACACAGAGACTTGTTTTTTTGTGTGTGTTGCTAAAGAATATTGGAAAAGTACAGAGTGGCTTTCTGTGGGTATCCTCACAAAATGAGGTAAAATGCTTCATTTTGAAAAACTTCACACATTCTCCTTTACCTGATTTTTTTTTTTTTTTCCCCAGAAAGTCCTGTTAGATCCTGATAAGATACATGTTTCTATTTCTAAGTTTTACTTCTCTATGGAGAACATTAATGAGTTTGGCAGATGTTTGGAGCCAAAGGTGTGTGCGAGTGCATGGAATCAGCAAGCCAGAGTTAACCCTAGTAATTTAATGCAGTTCAGTCGCTTTCTGTAATTACAATGGTAACACCTATGTGAATATTGCTTGATTTTGTTTATGGGTGTACATGTTCATATGCATGCATTTTTCTTAACAGATACTGTTACTGTCAGCACGGTTCAGATGCTTGAATTCAGAGTTCTCAGTCACAAAGTAATTTAAAAATTTGGTCTAAGAATGAATTAAAAACCAGCAGTGGTCTTAGGTGTGTAATTTGTTCCCCTCTGTAGCTTAAAATGACGGAAGCAAGGATGAAGAGACCTTGCCCTGCAGGGAGTACAGAGCTACTGCGCTGAGTGAATGATAGATGACTACACTAAAAATTATTTTCTTTCAAGAATGAATTTAGAAGTCATTGGGTCCATAATGTGACCCCTATGGTCTATTGCCCTTGGATTGTTTTATTTTGGTGAGGAAGAGAAACTATTTTCAAAGACCGGCTTATTTACAGAAGTGCTTACGAGATGTGCAGTTGATTTCCTGCCCGTTATTCCATCAGCAGCAGTGATTGTTCAGTTGGTGCAGTCAGGATGTTTGACCAAAACCCACGGTGCTAAAAATATTGAGGATTCACTCACAATCTTCCTCTTAAATATTTAGGAGTGATGACAAGCCCTCTGCCATAGTCTGTCGTTGTTGATTCACATAAGATATGTTCATTGCTACAGGTAAAAAACGTCTTTTCTTCTTTCTGACGTAGTGGAAAGGTATTTTCAGTTGGATCCAAAGATACACACGTGCTGTCCTTCTGTAGAGAACGTGCCAGTTTTCCATGCTCATCAGTAAAGAATCCATTGTGAACCCTCGCCCCATTTTCATTGAGAAGTTCCTGATACCTGACCCATGTAGATTATCCAGGTACATAAGAACGTTACTTCACTGGCATGGATGATTTGTACCGTTTCATTAAGCATTACCTAAAGACAGTATGAAAATTTTAAAGCCAAATTTTGCTAATCAGTTATGTGTACAATTATTTACCATTATTTCTTGATGTGACTTAGGACTGCGTCAGGAAATATTTTAAATTAACATTTTTATGTGCAAAGGAATATAGACTAACAGAAAATATCAATTTTTACATTCTATTCTGCATGTTCAGAGGAGCTTCATATAAAACAACCAATTTTTATGAAGTAATTTATATTCAGAGAATTATTTCTTTCACTACCTGCTCAACATGTACAAAATATAAATAGAAATGTGGGGGAGGAACAAAGAAATATTTTTCTCTAGATAAATGCAGAATCATGTCCTTTTTCACCACTTTGTTGATTACTGAAAACAGCAAGTGTCTGAAGGCATCCCATTTTCAGCAAACTAGTTCTTTCTGTGTATGAAAATACCAGTTTGATAACTCAGCCTGTTTTTTTCATTCCTTCTCCTATTTATTATTTTGTTACAGTGGATTTTCAAATTTTTATCTGTGTTTCTGTGGGGAAGAACTTGTAGTTTTCAGTTGCTTAGATCCACAGCAGTAACAAAATCCTTCAGAAGGACTTTTTCCGGGAAGCAAGAACACGTTTGTATTTTCAGTTTAAATTACTTCTTTATTCACATTTCTTTTTCCTAGCCTGTGCTTTCTGTGTTTCCATAACAACAGAAAAACTCTTTCTATAGTGTCTTAGTATTTTTTCAGCAAAATACTGGTTTTGTTTCCCCTATCTTCTCTCTTTTTTTTTTTTGATTGATACAGAAATGAGTACAAATTGGAACCGATAGTGGGAAGAACAGTTCTCTTTTCGCTTAGTGAGATATTCATAGGTCAAGATTGCTTCTGACTTGCTGTAATCAAATAAGTTTTTTTTCTGGGAAACGTGCCCACAATCTTCACATTTTCTACATTTTTTTTTTTTTTCTTATTATTCTGCAGACATATATCATAGCAACTCGGTCTCCAGCCAAAGAGCTCTGAGAGGAGCTTGCCAGCACCTTTCTGAGCTTTGGCAGGAGGTGACGGCCGGGAGCCGCGGGAGGCTGAAGAGCCCTCTCTGCTCGTTAAGTCCTGCTCCTAACAGCCAGGTGAGCCAGGCCTTGGTATCGCTGGCACGTGTCAGCAGATGCACCTTTTGGCAGTGCTTTCTGATTAAAAGGGCTTGATTTTATTATTTTTAACCGCACTTGTCAGTTTGAAAGCATCAATTCGATTTGTGTGTGTGTATATATCTCTAGAGAGATTATTTGTGACATGAAGGATAGAACACTGAGAAATTTCCTGGCTTTTCATTGATTCCCCCCGCCCTGGCTATCCCCTATTGCTATTTCTGCTTAAAATTTATTTAAACCTTAGACTTGTTAAGTATAATTAAATTTATGTAGCAACTTTTGATTTCAGCTTGAGAATCATACAGTAATTGTGAACAGAGAGCATCTTGAAGTTACTAGGTTGTAATTTTTTTTGTTTGTTTTTTGATATTGAATCATTAATCTGGAAAAACAGTGGTAAAGAGAGTTAGTAATGTTTTGGTGATACTTTAATCATAAAGAAGTGATCTTGTTTATTAAAGGTAACTTTTTTAGAATTTCAGCACATAGGGGATTAGTGTCACTCATGTATTTTGAACCCTGATGGTCTTTAAATGTGC
Organism: Tetrax tetrax; assembly: GCA_009806455.1. NCBI lineage: Eukaryota > Metazoa > Chordata > Aves > Otidiformes > Otididae > Tetrax > Tetrax tetrax. The sequence continues at coordinate 205,951 of WHYT01016045.1, forward strand.
AGGGTACCTGCTGAAAATTCAAGAGTCTTTTCTATCATGTGGAGGCCTAATTCAAGCTCAGTCACTGTTGACAGAAATACTCTTTGCAGTTCCCTCACTTTGATACCAAACATTAGAAAAATAGAATAGTTGATAGTATATAATTGAGTTAATTTTTGATAGTGTTCAAGTCAGCGTTAATAGTTTATCTTCTGTCCTGTAGAGTCTGTTTTGTACCATATCTTTAATAAGAAAAAAACCCAGTTAATAAGCACAAACTTACCAGTCAGAAAGACGATGGGGAAGAATGTTTTTTCTGATGTTTGTGCATAGCTCTTGCTTTTTATTTTTTAAATATTCCTCATAAAATTAGCAAAGTGTTAAACTGAAGGTATTTATAGTAGCTGAAAGAGTTTGGTACCAACAGATTTTTGTGGGTACAAATTCTAATACATGAGCAGATGGTAGCACCTGCAAAGTTACAGATGTATGTATCCCTTTGTGCAAAAAGTAAGTCCTATTGTGTTTCTAAAGACTGATTGCTGAGAGTTTGCTTCCAAAAACCCATTGTAATAGCCACAGTAAATCGAAATGTAGAGAGAGAAGGCTAGTCATTCCGGAAGGTCACTTGGGAAGACGTATGCTGCGTGTGAAGGTTACTACAGAGAAAGGCCAGTTTGTTTTCTGTACGCTTCGTTCTCATTTTGTGTGTCAAAGATCTAAAACATATTGCTAAACTGCGAGTATCTTGAAGTCTTTTGGTTTAACAAGATGCGTTGAAAGGTTTCACTAGATGCAGATCTGATTTCATCTGATGTTAAAATGTTTCCTTTCTTTCAGTTCCACAAAATTTAGCATAGTTGTTATTGAAGATTTCTTCACTGGACTTTGGCACTGATCATTATTCCTTACTCCATTTTATTTTCCACTTTCACTGGCTTCATTAAGTATCTCTCGATGAGGATTAAAAAGATGGGTTGGAGGTCACATCATCCTCGCCAACTTGTAATTATGTCCCTGTTATCTCTAAAATCAAGACTGATCTTATTAAGTAAGGAGATTTCCCTCCCACTCCCTTGGGCATGCTAACCTGATTAACACAAGGTCATTCTCATTCTTTAAGTTGCTTGAACTACTTGTTTTTTGCCATATTCTAACAAATATGTTGCTTTCTGTCCTGTGCAAGTAGGTTGCCCATTATGTCAGACTTCTACATTCGGTACGCTTTGTTGTGTATGTTGACCTCATATCTTGAAGATTGATGTAGTCCACGGCAGTCTTCAGTTTCATGAGTGCCCTTCAGATTAGGCTTCACATGGATCGTGAATCCTGGAGCAGAAGTGCTCTGCGTTGTCCTGGCTGCATTCCAAGACAGTTTTATTCTCTATGTTATTTTTCTTAATTTCCTTACTAACACCAGCAAAGTATCTAGGTATATCCATCAGTCCTACAGATTTCAGAGTTACTTAGCTACCAGGGCATCCTGGCAGGCATCTCAAGACGTTGGATTTCAATTGTTTCAGATCTCTGCTCCTACTCTTTTTTTTGCTTTGTTCTGTTCTTTTAGAGAATTATGGAGAAAGTACTGTTGTGGGCCCTTTGGTCTATACTTTCTGTGCTGCTTCATGCCCTGTATATTAAGCAGCATGGAAATAACTCTTAAGCTCAACACTGTGTCCAATTCTCCTGCGTACAGCTTAAACACAGACCCTAATAGGTCTGCAGGAAAGGCCACCCTTCCAAGTATGGAATTCCTGCCCAAGGAAAGCACAGCAACACCAAGCATGTTCTTGGATATTTACCAGGTAATTGAATACTTCTCTCTTCGGGAAGCTCTCCAATAAATTCAGCTTAAAATGTCAACAAAACTGTTGTCCACCACTGGCCTGTAAATCTTCTTGGCATCCAAGTCATAGTCAGCAAGCTTTTTCAGTGTATCGTAGTACGTTTTAATGTGTTGGGCAATCAGCTGGAAGCAAATTATTAGGAAGAAAAATTAAGACTGGTTTTGTCTTTTGTCTTGCTAACTGTTGTGTTAAACTGTAGGCGTCTGTGTGAACGTGAAATGTCCTAGGCTAAAGCACTGGCAATTTACCTGTCTCTGCATGACATCAGTAATTATTGATCAGCAGATGCAACAGGAACAATTCTGTGCTGTTTTAGAAATGGTGTAGGCGTTAGATGCATTTACAGTAATTACCTATTTACAGCTAAAATCAGAACTGGGAAAAAAAAAAAAAGTTACAGGACCCTGTTCGCAAAATGTCATGCCCTCCTCTTTTGTGTTTGAAAAATAAAGCAAATATTCTTCTTGTAACCCATGTGCACCAGGCATATGTGCAGTTATTACCTTTTTATAATGTATGCATACTTCCAGCATCCCAGTGGGGTCTGTTTGCCTTCTTGTTGTTGTGTTGTTTTGTGATTTCAGTTCATAAGTAACAGATCTTTTTGGAAACAGCAGGAGAGGATTTTTCAGGAATCCCCATCGCCTTTTGTGACTTCTTACCCTCTGAAAGACTTTGTGTCACCGGCGCCCCGTCTCTGCCTGGGGTGGGCAGGGATACAGGTTTCACCGGGCTCTGCAGAGCCGAGCCGTGCATGGGAGCAGCGGTTTCTAACAAGCATTGGGAAGTAATTCATTCTTTCCTAATTCTCATGGGGAATGAACAGTTCACTTCAGCGATTCATTATAACGATATTATATTCTAAATTACGGTGCAATAGTAATAAATACATTGCTACGTAGTATAAAGGGGAGTTTTGAAATAAAACTCTCCTTTCTAGATGTCAGGTTTTTTGTTGCCTGATCTCCGTTTTATGTATGATTGTGACCAGAGCTCCTAATTTCTGTTTCCAGTCTTACAGATATCTGTGATGTGGGGGCAAAATTACACATGGCCTCATTCTGCAAGGTGCTGTGGTAGCTCAGCTATTCATCTTGTTTTGGAGAAATCGACATGTTCATCCCTGGTTTTATTTGCTGATTTTATTTCTAGAAACTTTTGTAGAGAAAGATGAGAATGTTGTATTTTTCCGCGTATTTCAGCATCCCCGCTGAATGCTGGTTGTTTCCAGCTGCCTGACGTGCTTTGTTCTACAGAAAATTGCGAGTCAGGTTCTTGGTGCTCTCCTGTGCTGGTAAATTTTAGACAAATTTAGAGTACAAAGGTGGTATCTCCTGAGATCAAAGATCTCATTTATAAAGACTTGTTGTGCCCTTGTTGTTCCAGTGCCAGATCTGGGAGGAGGAGGTGTGCGTGCATGGGGGGAACGTGAGACTCGCTGCTTTTAATCAAATTGTTGCTCCTTTTACGGTTTTGCCCTGTAGTGTGTGTTTTATACCAGAGATTATTCAGTTCTTGAGCCTGCCAGAACTTGACATTTATCATTATATTAAAAGCTTATTCAAAGACAGAAATAAAACACTTTTTCTTATGGGTAAAATTCAGACAGACAAATCCAGCTGTTGCATGTAAAAATAGCTACAGATGTCCTCAACAGGAAAAAGGGTTTTCACATGTTGTTATAGCAACAGCAATTCAGTAGAACTTTTAAGATTTGATATTGTCTATTTTTTAAAAAAACTCCATTTAAAAAAAAAATCTCGAAGAATTTGTTCCTTTTTTTTTTTAAAAAAAAAAAATGCAGTATGTCATTAATTCCAATTTACAGATTATATCTACCACTTTTGCGTGATATAAGCTATGATCTAACTTTTTTTTAATAAGTGGTCTAGTGTCAGTTTGAAATATGCTTCATGCTACCTGTACGGCTTTTTTAAGATCTCTTGATGTGGGACGTCTCTTACATCGTACACTAATTGTTAACGCAGACATATAAAATAGCATAATCACATTTTTAATGGGAATTGTTGTGTTGTGGCTGAAAGTCTGGAAATATGATGAGGAATTTACGCAGATACTTGATTTTTCAGGACTAGTATTCTGACTTGAAAACACAACTATTTCTCCTGTGATTAATGAATTTCTTCAGCAAGCGTCAGATCCGCTCGTTCTCTTCTGCAGCTGCTTTTGCACTGAGTGCTTTGCGTTCTGGGTGCTGCCCCGTGGTTCCCTTCCCTCCGTTCAGGGGGTTGGCGTCTGTGGTGGCAAGGCTAATATTTCATTACAAAAGCTTATCGTTCTGAGCGCTGCTTATTTTTACCATCGTTTTGATATGTTTTAGGCCTCTGTTTGGAAGTTGTTCAGTCTCTCTTCTTCCCCTACTTTTCTTTGTGTTTTGTTATCTGTCCTAATTTCATCATAACATAAACGGTTTTTAAATAGAAATCTACCTCCCAAACTGTGGAACTAAGATGAGTGGCAAATCATTATTCTTTTCATGCCATTAATACTTAACTTCTCTTGCCTTTCTTTCCTCTGCCTTTGACACTGTAAATATTTAAACTGTAGGTTCTTTGGGTCGGGAGCATTTTCTGTGTGCAGTAGCCATCATTTGAAATTCCGTTGGAATACGAGAAATGACCGTCCAGATCCTGAGACTCCTCATAGGTATTTCCGTACCTTCACGCGGGACCGGGGTAAAAGCGTTGCCGTTGCGGGTTGCGCGTTGAGCAAGCCCTCGGTTTCCAGTCGCCGCTGCGCGGCTGCAGCCACCATCCATTGCTTTGCAGCGTGCCTCCGAGCTGCTTCGCTTCGTGTGCTCGCCGCCTAGCGCGGAGGCGACAGGAATGCTGTCCTTGGAAGGGCTGAGTGATGGGGAGGGTGTGATTAGAATTCTGGTCACTGTCACTTGGCAAACTCACGCGGAGTTACGGAAGGAGCAGTGCCTGGACAGGAGAGCGGGAGAAGTAGAGCAGTGTGAGGAGGTGGCACAAGAAGCAAGTAGTGCTCTGTTTTCTTTGTACATGGTGTAATTTCTTAGTGATTACCTTATTTCTGAAGATCGATACCTCAGGAACTTGTCAAAATGGTAACAAAAAAAAAGATTACGTTCACATAGAGAATTCCAGTTAAATATCCAAGCGTCATAGCACTGTAACTGAGACAAGGAAGGGAGGAATGGATGGGTATCAAAATACTCCTTAGGCGTTCTGTTTGCAAGAACGGTCCAAACCTGTGAATCACAAAGTGTAATGTTATCTTTTTAGAACTTCCAAACAAATCTTGATTTGCTTGAAAGCAATTTTGGTGATAAAAATGCGGTTCTAAAATAATTGAGGGATAAATCTAAGGTATCCATTGATTGGAGTGAAAGTATTTTCTTATATGCAGCTAAGTTTGCAAATTCATGATGACGTGGACTGATTAAATAATTCCAATCTTTCAATTTCTGGAAAGTATAAGGAGCCCTTTTTTTAAAATATAAGTTATAATTTGAAATATCCCTGCTGTTGTATCCAAACATACAGAAACAAATATCTAATACCTAGAAAATTAACATAAGCCATATGAAACCTAATTGCAGACTATTAAGCATATTTTAGGGCCACTTCAGTATAACTTATATTGCAGAAGCAAGTTTGTGGGTTTTTTTTAGTTGGACTTCAGGTTTGTTTCCGTATGCTACTTGGTCTTGGAAATTTTTGACTAATAAAAGTAGGGTTCTTCCTAAGGTCGTGACTTAAAGGAACTTAGGTCAGCCTTGTATGCTGCAGGACCGTAGTAAGTTGAATCATCTGAGTAAAAATAGATCACTAGATAGTGGTAAACCAACCAATTATAAGCAAATCCGCTACTCCTTCCAGCCTGGACGGGACAGTAACACTATCAGCTAGAGGAGGATGTTGCATAGCTGTGAGAGGAGACATCTGAGGGCTTGAGACAGCAGTCACAAAGGAAGAAACATCAAATATGTGCTCACTGCAGCGGATTCGAGAAGAACATCTGTGCGCTTGGATATATCCTTGTTTGAATAAACTTCTGTATTTATACAAAGGCTGTGCTGCATCGGTTCTCTCTGCTAAAACCCAGACACCTGAGATCAGCTGCCACGTGGGTGATAAGCCACAGTTTCTGCCAAACAAAACCCACACGGTCATGTTTTCGTGTGCGTGTCTGTAGTTCTGACCATTTTGTAATGCTGTAACTGTGTGATGTGTGCTTTCACGTAGAGAAGGAAACTGAAAATGAAACATGGGAATTCAGGGCCTTGGTAATGCCAGGTTGTCTTTCTGGGTTCTGAGAACTACTACTGTTATTCTATCTGGATACTTTAATGAATCCGGAAAGTGCAACCTTTCCCAGGAGCAGAAATTGCTCCAAGTTTTTCTATTTTAGGTATCGGTGTTTGTGGCTATCTATGATCACTAAGTACTCTTGGGTGAATTAGAAGTGTTCCATGTTCTCTTGAAGTACAGAGGATAAATGGCTTTGCAGCCAGACTCTTTTAAGGGGATTCTTTGGAACAGCCTTTTCTCGCTGCAGTTGGATTTCTTTTCTGTGTTGTACGGATGTAAAGATGAATGTAAACAATTCTTGTAATTGAAATCAGTAAAAACTTTAACTTCTTGCATTGCATCCTTGTTGTGTAATTACCTTTTAAAGACTTTAGCTTTGAATAACTGAATTGATGCTTTTTTTATACATACCACAAGCGGTTAAAAACTAACAGCTAGTTTGCAAATTAGAATTGACCGAACTGTTAAGTAAATAAATAAGTTCTAGGCCTGTTGAGCTGTTAGCAAACAAAAAGTTAATTAAAATGGGGAGCATAAAGGAAGGTGAGATATATAAATTACTGGTATGTGTAATTACTTGACTACTTAGCCTTATAAATAACGTACAGAAATCACGTTACGCCCAGTTGCATACAGAATAGAGCAAAAACATGCAAAACGATCGCCTTGAAAAGACCCAAGCGAAGTACCGAGGTGTAATAGTTAAGCATGAAAGTAGCTTTCCAGGAGACCACTTCTGTTTGCTGCTATCCAAAAATGTTGTTTCTCCAGAATTTTTACTGTCTTCTGCCTTGCGTATCAAGTCTTTCATGCACAGCATGGATTTTTCTTTTCAGATCTAGTTCAGATGAGGATAGTCCATCAGAGACCTCCTCCCTGGCATGTAATTAAAACAGTGTCCTCTCTGAAAAGGAATCCTATCCTACCTGAAGAATGGACCTGACATAATTCTGTAACTTGGGAAGGATTTTGCCAGATTCAGCTGGGGAATATGCAGTCATATTCTCAGTCAATGACCTTTTGTGTTGCTTTTCTCATTCCCTGCTTTTATTAGCAGATAATGGTCCAGCTTACGAATACTGGTAAATATTCCCATGATAACAGTCAATAAATCAGCATTAAAATCCACTTACAATTAAATGCTAGATGTAGTTTCAGTTAATGCTGTCGTGTTCATTCAGTGAGACCTTGCCCAGTGCTTAGTAAACAAATGGATGTGAGAGCTTTCAGAGTGAAACTCTTCTGCATTGCCTGCCAGGCTTTCCATTATTCATAATCAAGATTTTTTATTTTTTTTTTTAATAAGTTGACCTGTTTAATGATAAAAATGCCTGTGAGTATAATTAAATTGAATTCTGTGCTTGAAGTGACCCTCTGATTCATGGGCATTTGCAGTAGAAAGAACAAAAATAAAATTAAAGCCTTATTGAAAGGTACAGTAATTAAGTCTCTCAGTTCTGATTATTACCAGCTGGGATGAGAACAGTGGATAGGCAAAGAGTGTTGCTCCAGTAAAAGGCTGCCAGTGTAATGTATCTGAAGATCTGTCTACATGGGAGATGCTTCCCTAGGATTTTTTTATTTTTTTTTAAATAGGGCAGACCAGACTTAGAAGAACTGAAATGATTACATAATAATTTTTTAAAGACAGATGTAAGAGGGTTGGTTCTGCACAGTCTTTCTTCTTTTCACAGCCATAAACGAGCAACCCCGACTGGGGAACAGCCATAAAATGTTATCACCGGTGTAAAGGCCAAGTAGATTTTGCTTTGATAGAGAGTTGGCTTCTCTGTCTTTAGGTGTTAAATGGAAAAGCAAAGAGAGAGCCAGGCTCTGGACCTAAGAAAAAGGTGCACGTCCACAGACCAATGTATTATTTGGTGCCGGTTTTGAATGACGAAGTAACTAATCTTATTCTAAAAGGATGCCTTTCTATTGGTTTGGACTAAGGGCCTGATTACAGTTCTTAATTAGTTACCTCAATTCCCATTGATTTCCCAGAGAGTTAGGACACACCAGTATCCGTGTGATCAAGCTCTACATTCTGTAGCCAGAAGACACTCTTATGTAGGACAGGCACTGGAGGGGGTACGCGGCGCTGCGCGGTGTTACTGCAGGTTACGTTATGAGGTTAATTAATAAGGGCTGCGCTCTGGAGATACTGGGTCTCTTGAATTACCCTCCTTCCTTTTAAGGAAAAGAGCTAAGGGAAATTTCACATGTTTTTAATAGAATAGAAAAACCATAGAAAATAGGGCTGAAAAGCAGCTCAGGAGGTCATGTAGTCCATCTTTGTGCCTCAAGGTAGAACCAGCTAAATCCAAACTGTGTCCTGAGAGGTACTTTTCTGACCTCGCCTCTAAATTTCTGGTAGCGGAGATCCCGCAGCCTCCTTTTGCAGGCTATCCCAGTTCTTGGTAATTTTAGTTACAGGTGGAAAGTTTTTCTCACTGCCTAACCTGAATCTGTCCTGTTAATTTTTTCAGTGCTGTTTGTCCTTCCCTCATTAACACAGGAAACGATATCTTGTCTTCATCTGTCTCATTGTTTCATACGTGAATTATGTTTCCCTACGCATCATCATTTATTCACAGGTAATGTTTTCTAAACCTGTGGTCGTTCTCATTGCTCCCTGATTGCTTCTCTCTAATATTTGCATTTTTAAAACTAAGATCTTTATTGCAGCTTAAGTGATTTGGCTGTACCTTGTTGGAGGGGGAAAAAAAAGTCCTTGAATCCAGTAGGCATTACAGGATGTATGGATGTATGTATAGAATGGTTTGAGTTGATGGTGAGTAACCAGTGCCTGCGCAAGACATCTCGTGTGCAGCACGTGTACGACAGATAACGCGTGACCCTCGCGTGTTCGCGGGGCTGTAATTCACTGGAGGGGCTCTGCTGACGTCCTTGGCTTCGGCGTGGCACCAGGGGCCCAGAAGTGAACTGGGGCGTGCATTCGCTCTTGAGCCATCTGTTCTTTCTATTACAGCCTCCAAATTCTTCGTACTTTGATCTTACATTTTTTTCTTCAAATCCGAATGTCTTTTTTTCCTTTTCTTTTCTTTCTTTCTTCCCCCCTCACAAAGGGAGGTTAAATTGTAACCATAAAAACACAGGGATGGCTGAAACAATGCCTTGCAAAGGAGTGGCATTGATGTGAACACTGAGGTGCGTGTTTGAATTTTGTTCTGCCAGTTTTTCTGTCCTGGTAGTAAACTCCTTTCAACAAGCATTGTTGGGCGAGCTCCTTGTTATTTCTGTCCTGGATCTCTTATGCACAGAAATTGATCGTGGAACTCTGGAGTTTTTTATGCCAAAAAAGCAAATGGATTATTATTTTAAATCTCTTCTGTATTTTCCAAGCTGAGAATCATAATATCAACTGGTGAGTGGCTTAGGCTTCACTTAGGTCTTTAGCAGATGAAGTTTCTTATAAAAGAGTTATTGATATTTGAATTTACTGGCTGTAATGGGGAAAAAAATGATAAGTACTCATTACCTCTTCCACTGTATGATGATGCACTATATCAAGTTGATTTTTAAGTAAATTGCAGTGTGCATTTTTTAAATTTTGTGTAGTTTTGTATTGGATTAACTGCTGAGTGTTGCTACAATATGTGTACTGTTCCCTTTAAAAGAGGAGTAAAAATCAGATTATCAGAAATGGCACATAGTCATATTTAAAATTTATGTGACAGTGATGGAATGGACCTAGATATGCTTTATTTGTTTAAAAGTAAGGTAAAATCATAACTTAGAGTTTACATATTATGCATGAAAAACCTTGAAATACTGTGCTAATGGTATAGAGGAGAGTGCACTAGAATGGCTTTAGGAAAGTATTCTGAAGTTAAATGATGTATTCTCCCCGAGACAGCTCTGTGTCTGGCTGGAGGCTGCTATGACTTCCAGTGCAAGGCTCAGTCCCAGCCATGCAGTGCAATGGACTTAGACCAAGAGCCTTTTTCTGTCTCAAATTTATGTAAATCTCAGTGTCTCCCTGAGTCCTCCCACTGACTAAGGATTTCAGCAGGAAACAATACTAAACACATGTCAAGAGAAATCAGCTTGCCTTTTTTTTTTCTTTTTTTCTTTTTTCTTTTCTTTTTTTTTTTTTTTTT